>CM033644.1:180955591-181555591 GCA_019512145.1 Engystomops pustulosus | reverse complement strand
AGGAATAAATAAAGATGCATCTGCGCAACCTTTGTTTAAGAGATCAAACTTCATTATTTAATTACCCCGCATGACACATGCAACTGTTGCCTTTAAATTGCCACTTGTGTCAGTGACAGTCCAGGTGAGTTTAAGTAGTTAGAGGAATTATGATTTGTTTATTGAAAGGGAAAAAACAGCACAATAAAGATATGCTAAATAAAATGTACATTTTAGTTTTTTTTTTCTAACTATAAGCAACACCTTATTATTATTAAGTTTTGGAAACATCAGAATTTTGAATTATCAATTTCATTTATATGAGTTGCAATTTCCTTTTTGCCAAGCTCCAAAGACTTGATATATTAAATCCAGAAGGTGCAAATGTATTCCTAAAGAAGTGGAACATTTGGATGGGCAGAAGGTACAGACAAGGACAGTGAGTCCTAAGACTAAATACTGTCACAGCTATCCCTGCCTAATTGCCCTACCTACCCAAAATGGTAGCAGTCTACTGGTCAATGTTCCCTTCCTGCACCAAAGTGCAAGGAGACAAAAACAAGATGATCATAATGGTAAAGTAGGGGTGCAAGCCTTAACTTCCCATGCCATCTCCGACACGTACCTATGTGTTGCCTTTTCCTGGCTTTTTCTGCTCTTCACTCAATAAAATTTTGTTGAAACTAAAAAAAAAAATTGTAAAAGCTGGTAAAATCTTGTTCAGAAAATCATGTGCTGAGGTTGGTGTCCACTGTGGCTCCTTATTGTTGGTGTAGTGAGTTAATATGTTCAGACATGTGCTGTATGGGCATGTTCTGTTTGACTCTAAACTAGAGTTCCAGGTAACATTTTTTCACCACTTTCAAGAATTTTATTACATTAAAGCCTTGAAGTCATTTGTACTGTTACCAATTCTATAATTGAATGGCCATGGAAAGGTACCAAAAGTTTCTGGAAAAACCTTCTGCAATGGCTTTGTTTTACTGAGGATTTCAATAAAAGTTGTTTTTTTCCAATTTAGCATTCCACTTCTAAAATTGTGAAATGTCACATTAATTAGCAGTTTTGTGTTGGCAACCATTGTAGAGTATTGTGTCAGATTAAAATTTCGTAATACCTGTGACATGTGCTGGTGCCAATCGTAGGTGTTAAAGGTTTAAATGCCAGTGGCAAATTGGTCAGCAGTATTTAAATTACTGCTCCCATGCTCTCATCAGTATAAACATTGGCACTGCTCTGTACCATTTTGGTTCATCGCTTCTTCTGACTTAAATGTAGATGGCAACTTTGACAGTAGCATTTAAAGAGGTAACACCCACTATCAGTACCACTTCAGGTAAGTCAGCGAACGAGGATCTAATGAAGTTCTGGCGCAGGACCATCAAAGTTTGGTATGAACCAGAACTTTGGAAAAGATCAGCAATTTATTTCTAGTGTTGAGTGGACCCAAATGTCTGAGGTACAGGACAAGAATGCTGCGTCTATGAATAGGCTCAGGAATACCTGCCTCTCCACTTACTTCTCCACAATCCAGTAACATTTTATCTCTCACATCTGCCATTTGTAAGTGAATCGATGGTGTGCGGTTATAACTAGTTAAAACATTGTTATGCAAGTTGCCATTTGTGCGAAAAATGTAATAACATTTATATCTGTTCCACTAAGCAGATTAGTTTAATTCATCAACAGATTTTCACAGTCAAAACAAAATTTATTCATTGAGGTTTATAGCAGATTATGTTTTTATGGGACATGTTTTCAGTGGAATTATAGCATGACTGAAAGAATTACAGTACTTTGCAATGTACTGTAATAGTAAACTTGTGGGCATAGTTGAAGAGTCTGTGGGTTTGTCCTCACAGCTTGAAAACTAAATGTAGAAAGTCAAAGCACAAAGGGGTGAAAAAAGCATAATCCTATCTGGCTCAGTGTCTTTTTAACTTTTCAGGTGCAAGGCAACAACAAGCAAGACACCGGGTGCTGTTTACTGATTGCATGCTTTTCCATGGACATGCATAAGGAAATGGGTCAAGGGCCACTCGCTTGTATTGCATTTCTAAACACAATACAAGCGGCAATTGTGACTGCACCCTGAAGCTCATTAAAGGGGTATTCTCGTCTGGGCATTCACATTCAGTTTTATTAATCTGCCATATGTAAACATTTCTTCAATTAGATGTTATTAAAAAAAATGTTCCTGTGTGAAGATAATTTCTCATAAATGTAGTGATTTTGTCCCATAGAAACAAAATAGCTTCCTCGGATACGGCCACCTCTGCTGGAGTGATTGCCCAAAGAAACAAAAGGTGTTTGTATATGAAATGTCCGGGAGTTACTACATGTCCCGCAGCCGTCCTGTGGCAATGATTGCTGAATCCAGGAGGTCAGGCAGGTCTCAATAGCTCATGTCTGGCCACTGCTGCCAGAGTGTGACGTGGTCGTATCCGAGGAAGCTATATCGTTTCTAAGGGACAACATGGCTACATTTATGAGAAATTATCTTCACACAGGAACATTTGTTTTAATAACATCCAATTGTAGAAATGTTTATATATGGCAAATGAATTTAACTAAATGTAAATGCCCAGATGAGAATACCCCTTTAATGAAGTTTTGCTTTTTGCTTTCAAAGAATTATCTTGACATTGACCTTCCTCTTTTTCTGGTGTCCATACATATTGAGTGTAATATGGTGTAACCTGATTCTCACTATAAGATGATTGTGGGTTGTTTCAAATTATACATTTGTAGGCCTTTAAGACACATATAGAGCACATATTGATGACTTAAAGAATCAAACACTTGAGCACACTAAGGCTTCTTGCACACGAGGCTGCTCATTTACTTACCCAGCCACTGGAGTTCACCAAAAGTGCATTGTTCGAGGATAATGCACTATGTCACGATTTACTAAGATGGTACACCTGATATCCTGCATATGTCGCTATCTCGCTCAAGTCCAAGTCCATCTTTTTCATGGTTCATGGGCTTGCCACACAATTTGAAAGTTAAATCCTGCACTCAATCTGAATCAGTCACACGCCCCTCAATTTGTGTCACATAGGCGCCGCCATCTTGCTGAGGATCGTTGCTCCCTGTGACATCACCGCCATACAGTGAGGAGCACTACCCCCATACAGTGAGGAACACTACCCCAGTACAGTGAGGAACACTACCCCCGTACAATGAGGAACACTACCGCCACACAGTGAGAGACACTACCACTACACAGTGAGGAGCACTACCGCCATACAGTGAGGAGCACTACCGCCATACAGTGAGAAATACAGCCATACAGTGAGGAACACTACCGCCATACATTGAGGGACACTACCCCCATACAGTGAGGAACATTGCCCCCATATGGTGAGGAATACCACCGCCATACAGTGAGGAACACTATCACCATACAGATAAGGGCACTACCACCATAAAGTGAGGAACACTACCGCCATAAAGTGAGGGACACTACCGACATACAGTAAGGAACACTACTGACATACAGTGAGGAACACTACCCCAATACAGTGAGGAATACTACCGCCACACAGTAAGGAACACTACCGCCATACATTGAGGGACACTACCCCCATACATTATAATACGGAATCCAGTCACACTGATTATGAATTTGAATTTTTTTATTTTTTGCACACAGTTGTATTTAAGTGACGTTTCGGTCAATCACTGACCTTCTTCAGACACTGTGAGTAGTAAGGTGAAATAACATATCAGTTTCTATGCATAATAGTGAGGAGGGTTACATACATACCCCCATACAGTGAGGAACATTTCCCCCATATGGTGAGGAATACCACCGCCATACAGTGAAGAACACTATCACCATACAGATAAGGACACTACCACCATAAAGTGAGGAACACTACCGCCATAAAGTGAGGGACACTACCGACATACAGTAAGAAACACTACTGACATACAGTGAAGAATACAGCCATACAGTGAGGAACACTACCGCCACACAGTAAGGAACACTACCGCCATACAGTGAGGAACACTACCGCCACATAGTGAGGAACACTACCGCCATACAGTGAAGAATACAGCCATAGAGTGAGGAAGACTACCCCCATACAGTGAGGAACATTATCGCCATATTCCTTAATTTTTTCCAGAGTTCTCTGCCCCATGTAACACCTTGTGTTGCGGCCATTTTGCTAATAAGGGGGGGGAAGAAAAAATGTTAATTCGTTCCCACTAATGAAAGTAAACTTCGGATTCAGGACGAATCAAATTTTTCCTGAAATTTTAAACAAATTTAGAATCGTTAGTATCGATTTGCCCATCTCTACTAAACATCTGTGGACTGTTGTTTTTAGCCTGACTGTTATTGAGTGGAACTTTCCGATCTTCACAGAAACTTACTGCCTGACTCATGCATGGAGCCCTGTAATCTATGGCCATGAACATGCCCCTTTAGAGGTCAGTAGGGTCATGTGCTAACCGCTCTACAAATGCTTAGCACACATCCCTATTTTACATTTGTCTGCATGAGGCCTAATTAACAGTTACGACCAAGAATCCTTTAGTAGATATTGAACCATTGCAAACTTTTTAAAATGCGTTTCATGGCTCAGTCAGGTCTCTTTTTATATGCCTCCTTCAGTACTAATTTTCCATTCACTATACAAATGGTAGGGGTCCAACACCGGTGAAAATGAAGTTGGGCATGTCATTTTAGATCCTCTTTCTTTTCTCAAATCATATAGACTCTTAGCAACATCATGTCTAAACCTTGTCACTGTAATTTTGGCCACCCTTACTAATTCCCTTACCTTCAAAAGTTTTAAAGCAACTTTTGAAGTGAGAGAGGACTTTTCACCCCATCACACATGTGGAGTTTAACATATCATTTGCTACACAAATTCAGGGCCTCTTAGATTTTTCTTTCTAGCCCCTAAAGTTGCAGTAACATCCCAATATCTGACCATTATAATCTATGTTTGGTCAGAGAGGAGGAGCTGGGGCTAGAGGCGTCATTGGGATACACAGGGTGCCGGCTGTAACTAACAGCCGACACCCTAATGAAACACCCGCAGTACGACTAAGCTCCGTTCGCGAGTGTTTAGCCCGTTAAATGCAGCATTTAACCTGCCTTCCGGGGTTCTTTCCCCCACGGTCAGCCCCCATGCGGTCTTTGGGGGACACCGATCGTTGCTATGGCAGCCGATCAGGACCCCAAAGCTGCCTGCCAGCAGTGCCTTAAGGATGCTGTCAAAGACCTCCTCTTAAAGCCACAGTGTCAGCCTATGCACTTGCATAGGCTGACACTACTAATACCCGACAATACATAAGTATTGCAGGATATTATCATGAACAAGCAATCATACGATTGCTTGTTCATGTCCCGTGGTGTAAACATTGTAAAAAAAATCTTATTAAACAAAAAAATAAAGCAATAAATCAATAAAAATGCAAAAAAAGTCCTAATTATAACACAAACACATACACATACATAGTATCACCACGTCCATAACAATCTGTAGAATTAAAGTAAATAATTATTGAGCCTGCACAATGAACGCCGTAAAAAAAACTGTAAAAATAGCCAAAAATTATGATTTTTACTTATTGAATCCCACAAAAAATCCAATGAAAAGTTATAGATAAATCGTTTGGATAAGTAACAGTGTTCAAAAGTTATAACCATATTAAGCGACGCAAGTCGGAATACAGAAAAATGGGATTGAGCCTTAAGCTATAAACTAGCTGCGTCCTTAAGGGGTTAAGGGGCATTTGTATAGTGTTTATATGGCATTTGCATCTAGATTGTGCTTATGCGGTATTCATGTTTATATGTTTATATTTTGCATATGCAGGCTTGGCGCTTACATGCCATTTGCTTCGCATTCATGTGGCATTTGTGTTTATGTCCTGTTTACGTTTACGCTTATTAAGCGTCACGTTTACCCAGCATTTACGTCTGCGTTGAGCTTATGCTTACATGATGTTTGGTTTGCATTTACCCTTATGCTTTGATGGCTTTTGCATTGTTTGCTTTGTGTTTATGTATCACTTACACTAACATTAAGGTTGCATTTATTTCTGGGTTGCATTTGCATTGAATGCATTCATGCATACATGGCATCTTCACAATGACATTTACGTTTGTATCTCGTTTACACTTTGTAAACAAACGTTTGTATTTCTGTCGTGTTTGCATCGCATTTACAGTTTTGTGGTGATTGTGTTTGTGTACACTTATGTTTAAGAGAGGTTTGCATTTATGGTGCATTTCCATCGCGTTTATACTTACGTATACATGCCAATTGTGTTTATATTCCATTTGCATTTGTTTTATTTCCATTTACGTCACATTTGTATTTTACATGGCGTTTGTGTTGCATTTATGCTGTACTTGCATTTACATTCCGTTTGCTTCTAGTTCACGGTCCAGTTGAATTTACGCGGCATTTATGATGCATTTGCATCTACGTGGCACTTGCATTGCATTCAAGTTTACATTTGCATTGCATTTGCATTTACACAACGTTTGTCTTTATGTTTACATGGTATTTACATAGTTTTTCTGCATACATTTACATAACTTTTACAAAGTGTTTATAGTGCATTTGTATAACATTTGTGTTTACATTGCATGGGTGTTTACAAATGCAATGTCAACAGAAGATTATCATAACACAGGCCTCCAGCTCCAGCCCCAGCTCCTCCTCTCTGATCAAACACAGAATATAATTGTCAGATACTGGGACTGATATCTCTGCCACCATGGAGCTAGAAAGGAAATTCAAAGTGCCCCTGAATCTGTGTAGCAGCCTCTACAGACTAGTATGATCATCTCCATATAAGTGAGGTGGTGAAAGTTCCTCTTTAAGGCTACATTCACACGAACGTATGGGGGACGTATATACGGCCGACGTATATACGGCCGATATACGTCCCCCATACACTCCTATGCACCGTACCGTTCCGTACCCGGGAAAAAGATAGGACATGTCCTATCTTTTCCCGTAATACGGGCCCGTGCGCCATAGGTTGCTATGGAGAGGGGCGGGGGTGAGCTGCGCTCACCACCTCCTCCTCTCCCCGTACACTGCCGTTGCCCGCTACGGTACGGTACGGGCGGGCAACGGCAGTGTGAATATAGCCTAAGTCAGAAAACTGAGTTTGCATTTAAGAACATTCGGAAAAAAAGATTTCTTAGCAACTATCACTGTTTATGATAAATTTTAATTGAAAAATACTACATTACCAGCACTGCATGTAGATGGGTCCAATAGGAAGTAGGTTTAGCATCTCATCAGTGATAGACATAAGAAATGCTCTAAAAATCTCTCTATTCACATACTTTCTTTCACTGTTGTAATGAGGTTAGCATAAAACCGCTTGGCTAATCCTTCCTGCTGCTTAAATTTGTGTTTGTACAGTTGAAAGTTAAATGCGTGGCAGTTTTTTAACAGCACCCCACACAGTGATGCATGTTTTGTTTCTGTGGATTTCAAAGAACACATGACATTGTGGAAGGACATTTAAGCATGTCTGGCATCATTTCAATCCTGAATAACATATCCCTGGGGAGGCGGTGGTATACATGCATAATGTTCTCTGCACACCTTAAAAGAAAGCCTGATTACCTTTTGTGGACATTAAACAAACGTTAGGAAGTACATCTTTGTTATTGTGAGCATGTTAGAAGATTGCCTGGAAATATGCCAACCATTAAAATTTAAAGTCTACCAGTAGGACATTACTGATGATACAGAAAAAGAAAAGAGTTGTGATATTGCCAAACTCCTCCAGTTACTATAACAACCACTTTCTGCAATGTTATTATTAGAACATATCAATATGGAATAAGAGACCAGAGCTAAATTATTATCATGCACGGAAAAAGGAGGATTCAATTGATAATTGAGCAACTGTATTACTGTATTACTTACAGTGTACAGAGTTAACCCCTTAGGCTTGGTTTCCCCTGTCGGCCTAGCATAGTTCTGCACAGGTCCCTCATGCAGGGAACAGCAGTAACCCAGCTGTTATATGACAGCCGGGATCCTGCTCTAACAGTCCGGATCGGAATTAGTCTGTTTAACTCAATAGATCCTGTGGGCAATGCTGTGACTGTGGGATCTACATGCCTGGTGAGGGAGTGGGCTCCTCCCCTCTCCTATAAGCACCCCACAATGCCATTGTGGGGTGCTGTCTGCTCTGCTGAACAACTGGGGATCTAATGAAGGTCCCCTGGTCTTTCCAAGGCAGAGCCTGCTCTATCCATCCCCTGTCAGCAAGTGCATAGGCCAGCATTCCAAATGCACTGCAATACATGGTGTCAGGCTTGCATTGAAGAACGCTGGGACTTCTGGTCCTTCCTCTGATGATTCTGGTGGTGCTAGCAGCACTCTCCGACCTCCTGCACGTCTCTGTGCAGACTCGACCTCTCGTCCGCTAGCAGCGATCTCTGGCACGCGACTGCTAAGACCTTGCCCTGTTTAGGGGTTGTGTTCTGGACTGCTGGGAGTTGTGGTACCTCTGCATGTTGTCTTTGATTGTGCTTGGTTATTCTGCACCATGAGGGGTTAATTCCCAGAAGTTGTCCAGCTCCAATCAGGTTCTGGAGGTGGGGTTCTGGCTGCATAAATTGCAGCTTCACTAGTCACCTGTGCCAGTGTTTGAAATCCCTTCATCACTTGCTCTCTGCATTAGGTTTGCTCTGCTCTGAATTGTTGTTATCTTGGCTAGTTTTTGACGTTGACCCTTTTGCTTACTGATTTTGCTCTTGACGTACCCTCTCATTGTGACACCGGCTAGTTTACTAATCTTTTGTGTTTTATGTTTGTCAGTCTGTTCGTATTGCTCCCTTCCTGGACTTATCTAGTATATTCTGAGTCTTCAAGTAGTAGAGGTTGGGGCAAGCTCAGGGCACACTATCCCTTGTCTTCTACGTTACCCAACCCTAACACATGGTTATTGCAATGCAATAGTATGAGCAAGAGATCAAATGATCACTTGTTCATGCAGCATAACAGGAAAAATAAAAAAAGTTTTCAATAAAATGTCCTATAAGCCCCCAACACACATGAACAATAGACTGTTAAAAAAGGGAAAAAGGGAAATAAAACAGCATAATAATTATCTCCGTGTCCCAAAATTCATGAAAAAAAATCTCTAAAAATATAAACACAGTAATTCCCAGTGGTAACCTGGTAATTAAATAATGCACCTAAACGTCCAAATCGTCACTCTTTTGCCAATTTGCAACATATGAAAGTTGAATAAAAAGTGATTAAAAGGAACAATTTTCCCCAAAATGGTAGCAAAAAAATGGTCAGCTCATCTTGAAAAAAAATAACACTCAACACAGCACTGTACACCTAAGTATTAAAAAGTTATTGGCGTCAAAATGGCAAAATGAAAAAAAAAATGTATAAAAGGTTTTTTAAAATCTATTAACATCTAGTAAAACCTAAATAAACTTTGTATCCCTGTGATTCTACTGATCCAAAGAATAAATTAGAGATATCATTTAGGGCACACAGTGAAAGACATAAAAAAAAGAAAATGGCGCGAGTGCGGTTTCTTACCCTATTTTGCATTTTATTTCCACTTCTCAGTACATGGCATGTAATATAACATACTGTCAATAGGAACTACAATTTTATGCAGAAAAGAAGCCCTAATACAGCTATATACACAGAAAAATAAAAAAGTGGATTGCTGTAAACAGGAAATTAAAAGGAAAAAGCCCATCAGTGGCAAGGGGTTAAAATGCTCCCTATACCACATGATAAAAAAAATTAGTCATTCTCTGGGGTAACAGATTTGTGGTACCTGAGGCCACATCCACATATTGGATTTTGATTGCATTTTAAAACAAAATCCATTGGCTTCACCCTTGATCTCATGTTGAGGTAACAATACGTTTCCAATGTGTTAACTAAATGCAAAGGAAATGCAATATTACCTAAACATGTGATCGCAGGTGGAGCCTTTGGATTGCAACCGAAACGCCAAATGTGGGCATTTCTTTAAGGGCCCTGCAAAAGTTTGATGGTGCTCCTTCCCTTCTGCGTCCTAACATGTGCCCAGACATCAGATTATATCCACATGTGGGCTGTGCGCGTACTGGGAAGAGACCACACAAGATATTCATAGGCGCATTTTCTACTTTTATTTAGCTTAAGTGGGTGAATTTTAGGGCTAAATGAATGTATTAGTATCTTATTATCTATCTAAATCTCTCCATCTATCATATAATATGTATATATCTCATATCTATCTAACTATGTAGCACAGCACATGGGACATATTGTAGACTTGGAGAGGCCCAGTGCAGATATTGCTGCTCTCTCTGTCGGCCAGAGGCGTAACGATGGAGGTCGCAGGGGGTGCAAGCGTGGGTATGTAAACTGGATGGGGGGCAGGCAGGCTGTATACTGGGGGGCAGGCTGGCTGTATACTCGGGGGGCAGGATGGCTGTATACAAGGGGGGCTGGCTGGCTATATACTGGGGGGCTGGCTGTATATGGGGGTCCTCTTGGCTATATACAGAGGGGTCTGGCTGTATACTTGGGGGTCTGGATGGCCATATACAGGGGGGCTGGCTGGCTATATACAGGAGTGTATGGCTGTATACTGGGGGTAGGGGAGTGGCTGGCGGTTTTATATGGCATTGTATTTATATTCCCCTACCTAAGGGGCAGTAGTATAGTAGTTATATTCTTCTACATAGGGACAGTATTATAGTAGTTATATCCTTGTACATAGGGGCAGTATTATAGTAGTTATATTCTTGTATATAGTGGCAGTATTATAGTTATATTCTTGTACATAGGGGCAGTATTATAGTAGTTATATTCTTGTACATAGAGGGCAGTATAATAGTAGTTATATTCTTGTACATAGAGGGCAGTATTATAGTAGTTATATTCTTGTACATAGAGGGCAGTATTATTGTAGATATATTCTTGTACATAGAGGGCAGTATTATAGTAGTTATATTCTTTTACATAGGGGGGATTATTATAGTAGTTATATTCTTGTACACAGGGGACAGTATTATAGTAGTTATATTCTTGCACATAGGGGACAGTATTAAAGTAGTTAGGTTGACACCCAAAGGTAATTCCCATTTAGGAAATTGTGCTAGCCCAGTGCATATAAACTGTAGTCCAAGTGTTAACAGAGGTATGTTTGATAAATACATCTGTTCTCTTTGCAACACAAGCATGAAAAAGGTTCTGGCCTCTTAGATCAAGGCAGTGCATTGGTAAGACCTGGCAGAGATTTCAGCTGAAGTCTGGCAGACTATAGGAAATACTGCTGGTGCAGCATACAGGCCCACCTTGCTTCCTGACCTCGGCATAGATGGGGCTTTATACATGCTTTCTACGCCAGAAAATTGAAATTGTCAGAGAAGGCATAATATGTATATCAATGTATGTGAAATCCATAGCCAAAGGCCTCCTGCAACTGAATATGACTGCTAACAACAGAGGGCTGGTATTTGTGATCTAGGCTTTGATGTGTTAGACGCAATTCAAGGCCAGAGACCGCGTTCTGATGATGTGTTTGCAGTTCATATATATTGGGCAAAACATTTCACCAATGAATATGTGTTTTGTAAGTCGCATCATGTATTTTGCCTTTTAACATTAATAGTGAGGACTAACAATATTACAAACACCCCATATATGCTGCTTCCTAGAAAATACAAAAATGCAAAGTTGTATATCTGTATAAGAAAAATGGGTTTACATCTAGTGCAAATAGAAATAAATCACATTAATAGATATACATTCCACACAATTTTATATTTTTTAGATGCCATCACTTATGTTATTTAATAGCTACAAATCCAAGTTATCATTAGAGGCTATGTCTGGCTCCCTATTACAGAGGTGGTCAGATGCGTTTCCCGCTGATTATTTAATGGGAGAATATTTGTTTCTAAGCATTCCATAAATTAATGGATTAAAGAAACCCTACTGTGTTGGACATGGTCCATAATCACACCATAATACATCAACATTATGATACTAATGACAGCACATAATATACAATTTATATGGCAGTAGATTAACATACCCATCCTTATGCAAAAAAAATTATAAACAATATATCTATACTGTATATTAACTTCTATCACTCAGTGGGTAAGGTTGGAAAATACATCCACGGTCTATAGCTTGACTCTAATCCTACCACAGATGTTGGCACTCCAGGATGCCCAGGCACATTAAAGCTCGATAATATACCCTTACAAACCTCCAATTACAATTGTCTGCAACCCTGCTATTCCACTTTTTTGGGATTTGAGTTTTGGCGTTTAAAAAATATATTTTTCTTTCAAGTCACCAATGAATAAGGAATAATTTAAATAGTCTTCTTGATGACATACCCCTTCATAGACATACAATGTTTTATAGGATGCAGAAATGAAGGCATTCTTCTCCATATTGTGTGTGGAACTGTCCTGGAGCCTGAGCAGCTGATAAATTATTTGTGTTTTGCTTAGGCATGACCAACCTGAGTCAGATTCCAATAATATTCCCAAATTGTGAAAGAAAAAGTCATTGTAGACACCACACCAAAAGCCGGAGACTGGTAATGTAGGATTGGTGCACGGATGGTGGTGGGAACCCCCTCTGCTGCGACTGATGTTTCCAAAATAGCCAGAAAAAGATGTGTCTTCCGCACTTTAAGATGTTAAAAATCATATTTTATTCCATCACTATGAAATTATAGGATGTACATTTAATAAAATATGGGGAGAGGGGGGCATAATAGCACAGTTTTACCTCATCTAACCTAGAACGTGACTAAGAACTAACATTGCAGTAAACCACCACTTTTTTATGATGAAAATTCTATATTCTTAATGTAATTAAATAGATAAAGATGTATTAAAAATCAGATATTTAGTACAGGAGACCCTTTTTTTCTGCCTTTTTTGGCATCTGTAACTATATCTTTATAGACCTTTATACTACAAGTACATTTGGTGATGTAGGTGCTAGTGCCGGATACAACACTCCCTATCCCCTATGGTGTTAAAAATGATCTTTTGATGCAGTTGACCTCTAAATTACAGATCTAATCCGGAATTTATTCCTACAAACATGACACCTCCATATTCTTCTAATTATTAGCATGCATTAGGTATGTGTTGTAGTTTCTAATTATAGGTTAGAGATGATTAAAAAATGTAAGCTTTGTCAATTTTTTTTAAATGTTCAGTTCAGGTCTGAATCTATGCAATTTGTACCCATGTTGCTCCAATTTCCACGATATTTACATATAGCCCTCTCAAGTCCTCTAAAACTCAGATTTTTCATGAAAAATCATTTCATAAACTGTTTTCATTTTATCTAGCAGTCCCTCCTCCCTAATCCCATGGATGACTGACAGAAGTATCATAGCAAAAGACCATTTAAAGAAATTTGTCCAAAGTAAATCAGAAAAAGTTTTGGATTAGATTTAGTGCTTGAAGAATGTCATATTTGGGCTAAATCTACAAACCTTGCTTATCACTAATACTAATGTGTATTTGTGGTTGTTAGGACACCATATAGGAAACATATCTGTTTCAATCCGCTCGGTCCATGTATTTTGGTTTAGCACTTCAGGCAAAGTCCCCAGTGAAGTGATTTGGTTATTTTAGTGGATTGTTCAGTAATGGATAAAACCTTATGTAAGCACTTGGATACTGTATATATCAGTCATTCTTGTATAAAGGACACATAAACCATTGTACAAGCCTCAAAAATATTTGATTTAGTTGCTTTTGTGTATGGAGAAGTGTGCATTGCATTGCTTGGCTGTTTATGTCAGCAGAGAAACATAGGGAAACAGACGCTTTCTACAGAGTAAACAAGTCTGTTACATTCTGGCTGCCTACAAGAAGGAATATTGGCAGTGAAGGTAAAGTAATCTGGCAGTAGCAATTCAGATGAATTAAAGTGGACTGAAGAGCGGAGAGATGAGTATGAGGGAGGCTGATGATAAGGAGATTTATAGCACTTGAGAAATGATGAGGAGAACGGATTAAGAATTACAGTTTTTGACTGCTGGAAATGCAAACCAAATTTGGTAAAATTGGAAGTAACACAAAGACAAATCGACAAGGTTTATGAAGTATAAAGTTCCTAGAGTAAATTATAGAAATGTAAGTTTAACGTATTGAAGATTTGAAAAAAGGAAACCTGAAGAGTACAACCTGGTAAACATCCAAAAAAGTTACTTTTTAAAATATTTTAAAGTTATTTCTTTCCTAAACCACAACAAGAGGGAATCGCTGTTGTTGCAGATATCACTTTAAGACAATTTGCAATAGCACAACTAAGCTTTATGCATATGATACTATAATATGTTTGGCTACTGTGGGGCAAAACACTGACAACTCTGTTCTTTAGACTCTTTCATACAGGGAGCCAACTTTGCCAAGTTCATATTGAGTCATGTCATGTCATTGAGTAAATGGCTCAGCCAAAAGCAAAGTTTTGGCCACATGTACCTGGATGGTGTTGTGTATCCTAGTTATTGATCTCAGTATCTCTCAGAGTTTACAATCCAAACCCCCTTCCTTTAAGTCTGGAGAGCTGAATGGAGATTCTGTTTCAATTATCCAGACAAAAACTTTCCAATGTGCACCCTGACAAATGAGTAAAGCTTAAAAGGGGTTTTCCCAGGAAAATTAGGCACAATCCAAGTTGGGCAGCACTCGGAAATCTCCTTCATAGAGATAAATGATGCAGAACGGACAGACAGAACAGTCTGCTCCTCTTATCTCAGGGTCCGAAGGAGGTACCTCAGACCCCCATTCTTGTGATCTGTGTGGGTCTCATCACCAAGTCCCCACCGATCAGACAGGCCCTATCCTGTGGATAACTTGTTTCCTGGGAAAAACTATTTAAGCAAATATCTGAGTGTGTAGTTGACTAAAAGTTTATATTTTCAGTTGTTTTTTAATTATCTCTAGCAGAATTATTTTACACCGTCTGCTTCCCATTCTTTGAATCCATTTGTATTTGTCTGAACTAAAATGGCAAATGAATTATTTTAATCAACAACTATATCAAGAGATTTCTGAAAACCGAATCAGCGTGGCACTTATCACACCATGAAAGCTTTATTTCCATATTTTCCTTACTTTGTAACATGATTATAGTGTTATAGCGGAGATAGGAAGAACAGTGACTTTTATTTAAATGGAATGCAGCATAATTGACATAAATTTATAGAGTGTTTCTACGGCAACAGATGAGGAGCGTTGTTGGTGAATGTTCTGAGGGGATGTGTATAGGCTGTTCAGGAAGAGAAATGTGTTATACAAAGTACTTAGAGAGAAAATTCAATTATGCTGGGGTTTTTTTCTCTATCTGGAGAAGCATATGTTTGCTTAATGCTACACAGGTGACTTATTCACACCAGTGTGTAATTTACTCTAAGTATACTGTGTTTTCATCTCATCTATATGATTCTAGGCAATGTTCCTGTATCAATATTGAAAGGAAATTGCAGTGACCACTTCGCTGCTTAAGTGTTTAATGCAATTCACGGTGCCGGTTACTAGTTGACTCAACAGGTAGATGCATTTACACGTGGTATTCATTTTGAAGGTTAACAACCAAAATCTGTATATGACATGGGGTATTTTTTATGTAACTTAAAAATGACAATAGAGGTTTGTGTTTGTTTTTGCATTGTAACTCACTTGCTTATTTCCATTGCATGTTCTATATATGCTTTGTGTATGGATGATACATTTTAGGTATTTATTTTTTCTTCTACATTTGCTGTTTCCACCAAATATTTGATCTTGCTTAGAGGGGAAATAACAGTTATTCACAGAGTGCACTGCTTTATGGAAAAGACGATTCTCTGATTCAAAATAAACAGTATTATTCTTTAATCCCTTCAGGAATGGGCTTATTTTGGACTTATAGACCACAAGACTTTTTTTCAATTTTTATTAAACCTCCTGCATAGAGCCATTACTATAAGAGGGCTTGCTTTTTGCAAGATGAGCAGCATTTTTAAGAGTTCCATTTAAATTAAATTTATAATCTTGACTGTAAATTAAAATGTAGAGATTGATGGCTTTCTTAAAAAGTTCAGCTTCTTCATTTTTTAATATTACAAGAACTACATTTCCGGCATTCAAGATTACATCTTTAAGTTATTTTGAGGTACTCTGGTACATTTATGATTGGCAAATACATTTACACATATGTAAAATGCAATGTAAATGACTGCTGATATAATGAGGTAAGAAATAATAAAGTGTACATCTTTATTATACACGTGTTAATATTCCCATAAATTAGAATTCTTAAGGTAAACCTTAATGCAGTTCTTGAGCTCTGCTTCCAGGGTATAAAGCATGGATCACACCCTGTTAAAGCAAGGCCATAAAGATATCTGTTTTCAAACAAACATGTCTCCTTATTACTTTACAGTCCCTGTATAACCTATACTTATTGTCACGGGTGCTCCTGCGAGCCATGTCCCGGGTCACAGGCGCGCCCGTGCACCCCACTGTTCCTAAACTCATCCGCGGCAGGCTTGCTTACCTGTCCGCATTCCTGCTGTGTCAGCGTATGCTGATCTGCTGTGTTTGATTCCCTGTGCTTTTAACCTGATTTCCCGTTGTGACCCTGATTCTGTTCCTGACTTAGATCTCGTGCTGCCTGTCCTGACCTCCTGTCTGTCCCCAAATATGATTCTGCGTTATGTCTCTGTACATCACCTTGGCCAACACCGCAAGCAAAATCATGCCTGTGGAGTGACCTGGTGGTATCCCGCCACAGCAAGACCAACCCGATTTGTGGAGGGTTCTGGTGCCGGGAGTTATTAGATTCCGTTCCCAGGTGTCGGCTCATGGTGGTACAGTATGCTGTTGCTTTCTGGCAGGATGTCTCTGTGTGAGCTTGTCTTGGAATGCAAGTGTAGGGGCTGGAGTGCAGAGAACAGCACCAGTTAGGAGAATTATATGTTTTCCTGACCCTAAATTCAGAATATTAACGGTCGGATCCTGGGGCAACCAAAATTGTGTACACCAGGACTGATAGAGACTGGTTGGAATTATATCTATGAAATGCTGTATTTTTTAATGGTGAATTATAGAATTTGTTATTTTGTTATGCTGAGTATATTTAAAAATCTTGTCTTTATGGGAATACCCCTATAATTAGTTAAATTACTATGTTTTATTGACTTACTATATAACACTACTCAGACAGTCATGTTGGGTCAGCATGGGTTTGTCAATGTATTTGATTTTAAAGCTGAAGAACTTCTTAACATCACATAAAATTCTGCTGATCTTCATTGTAGCATTAAATTATTTAGTGGCACTTTGATAAAATCTTCAAAAGGGCAGACGCTAACTATTCAGCCATTCATCTTGCATTCTCAACAGTGATAACATTGGCATATATTAATATGATATTTAGTACCGTGGTTATTAATATATATTCGAAAAGGGTTTTATCATTTGCTGGATACACATCAACCATGCAGCTAGCATATATAGAAGGTTTGCATAATGAAATGTATCTTGCCTGTATCATTTATATGCAACTTCATTCAAATGTATTCTGTCCCTGCTGTTTGTCTATAAGGAGGTTGACATCTAAGAAAATGCATTATTTAAATGTTAGTTAATCAGAAATTTCGGAATATGATCACATCCCTTATAAATGTTTTTAGATGTAAAATTTATTCTAACTGAATTTTATATTTGTTTATCTAAAATATTTAGGTCTTTTATTTGGTGGTAAAAAGTGGTAGATGTGGTAATGTTAACATTTATTTGTACTTTAGTATCTTGTTTATCATTTTTTATTTACAAGTTTTTCTTCTTTTTTTTTTTTTTAACAAAAGAATCCCTGAAATAATACCAAATCCTAGTGTATTGCTTATACTTGCAATTATTTTACCATTTCCGGCACTTCCAAGCCAGAGGGGGGCTTGAAGTGGGCATGGCAGGTGGGGCAGTGGGCCAGCGCAGGACTTTCCTGTTCCCCGCACCGCAGCCAGCAACTTATCAAATATTAGAACTTGCTGGCTGCGCTTATATCCAAGCCAGATAGGATCTGTGCAGGCCCCAACAGATACATCAATAGACTGAAACCTCTTGATGTATGCAGCTGCACTGGAGGGTCAAAGGGGCTATAAAATGCCGACCCTTCATTCAGGTTCAGGTGAAATAGGTTCTGGACTTATTTGATCAATCGTTATGTATATCCCTGCCTTCCTATAGATTATAGTACTGTCCTAGGATCATCCTTTCAGAATGGGACAATAGTTATACAATGAGGCAGGGATCCAGGGCTGTATTCTGTCTGAGAATATACAATCAGTCAACTTACATCCATATTTTGTGAACTCAATACACCAGCCTGAAATAGGCCTTAGGCTATAATTTTCTTATGCATTGTGAGACAATTTACAAGAGCTGTATCTTTATGGAATAGTTTATGTATCCACTTAAGAATTATATATTATACTTAATTGACCTGTATGAAATTCAAAAAATGGACCGTGCACAACCACCAGTTACATATCAAATTCTGTCACAGACAAGAAAGACAGATTAAAAACAATTAAAATTGCACCAAGTATTTTAGTAGATTCATTGACCAGAATTCCCTGTGAGGATAACTGGCAAAACACCTCCTGCACTATAACAGTACTCCAAAAGCACCCATAATCCCTAGTAATCAGAGTCAATTCTGAGTAGAAACTTGAACAATAAACAGAACCTGATGTAGAAAAAATAAAAGGTCAACAGAGGTAAGTCCTAAGTGTGAACTGGTCTCAATACTTTATATGTCCAAGTGTACGTCAGGGAAGCCTCAGTCGGTATCCCATGTCAGATAGCCTTAGGGTGCTATGATTGGTGTGAAGGAGGTGGTGGGTTCCCCATGCATTCTGTCCCCTAAATGGCGGACTTCCTCAGGGGTAGAAGTGCCCATTGTAGAGCTCGGCTCCCATAAATACCCCCCATCGTACCTATGAATTTGGTATGTGCCCAATCAGCGAGGCAGTCGTTCATGCGCCGAAACCGGAAGTGACAAAACCGGAAGTTTGGAAACTGACCCATCAGTCTGGAAACTGATCAGATATCGCAATATTTGGTTGCTAGGCGCCGACTATACAAGAAGGTATCAGAATCCCTCGATACAATGTTGCTAGGAACTAGGTACATCAAAGCCAAGTTGTCCTTACAATTAAATACACTGTAAATAGTGCGGCGCTTGAACGGTAGGGAATCCCAATACAATATTATTATTGAGCGCCGGATATATCAAATCAAGGTCGACCTTATACTATATACAATGCAGCACTTATATAAAAGTACAATAAATAAAAACTGGATGTATATGTACCATCCGTGAAATTTTACAAGTAAAATTGCACAAGACTAAATACGGCGCATTTAGATAAGCAGCTGATTGGAATCGCATATAGTTCGGGTACCCTATAGAATATAAGTGCATCTCAATGGTCCATTAGAAACGAGACCCAAGAATATAAAACATGTGAAGTATAAATTCATTTGGAATAAAGTGCAAAAGTAAGATTACAACAATCCTAGATATATGAAAATGTTATATACAATAGTGCAAAAGGAGATACACAATTAGTGTCGACTTACAGAAGGTAATTTGAATACATTTTACCAAAAAGTAAACAATATCAACTTATAAGTGTGTGATGAAGAATCACTAAGAATTAGCAAATGAGTCCTGGGGTACCAAGGCCATGGCTTTGATGGAGGGCAAAGAAACTATGGGAGCCGGCATAAATAAGTAGAGTGATATGAAACATATATCGAGAATATATGAAAAAATCCAAGTCGGTCAGTCCAGTCGGAGAAAGAATGGTGAGTACGAAAAGTAGGAATAGCCTTACTGTAGGTACATATATCAAAATACAGCATAATAACATATCCCAGAGGTCAGCAAGAGAGCGGGGGGAACATGGTCGATGTGGATCGGGGAGACATCACATTCCAACATATAAGTTCCATATGGGTCCCAGTATGGTATATTCTTCTATTCATTCTGGCGAATGCACAGATCGGCGGTGCTGGAAAATCACTGGAGATTGCAAAGGAGGTAAGTTATGTAAGATTTTCTTGTGAACCGTCCTATCTGTGGACTAAATTATCGATTTTAGCATGTAAATATATCAAATAACATAAATATGGGTCATGGAGGTAGTATAATAAATGGTGCTGTATGGGATCATTATTCAGCCTCAACTACTATAATACTACAATGCAGTATAAACACATGCTCAAACTTATAACATATTGCGGCTGATTTACTTACCTGGGCCTGTCGCGATCCTGTGGTGCGTTGTCCGACGAGGATGCGGGTCTGCCGCGATTCACCAAGGTTGTGCGTCCAATTTCCTGCATGTGTCGCTTCCGCGCTGAGATCCGCTGGAGTTCACCTTCTTCTTCCTGTTTCATGTGAGTGCTTGATCTTGCAACACAATTCCGTTTTCAAATTCTGCGGTTTGTCCGAATCCGGCACGTTTGTCTGAAGCCATGCCCCCTGATTTCTGTCGTGTGCAAGCCGGCAGGGATGCGTCACAATCTGCTGGCGTGCGCCAAAATCCTGGGGCAATTCGGCGCAAAAGAGAAATATTCGGGAAACCTGACAAAAATGTGCTCCGCGGACCCTTAGTAAATGAGCCCCAATGTGTACTGTTTTATCAAATTATTTTGGTGAATTATTTTTATAGTTACACTTCTATTGTTCTAAATATGTTTGTGCCATCTTTTTATCCATGCTCTTTTATTTGTAATATACAGTTTTTGCTATCCCATCTGTCACTTTATTAAAATAATAGAAGTTCAGAGGATCAAAATGTGTCCTACAATCAAAAAAAAGAAAAACTTTTGCAACTAGTTGAACTATTTGAGCTAGTGATAATAAACACTACAGACACAATTTTATCTAACAAACGTAAGGTCCCATTATAATTCCTAGTGTATAATTAAGGCTGTTGGTCTGGGTCCCTAAAGCCTGTGACATATCTTATTAACTACAGGTTTTGGGAGATTTACTGAGTGATCAGGCAGCAAAATGCTGGCTTCCCCACTACAGGCAGCTACAGGGAACCCTTGTGAATAAAAGATAAGTAGTACTTAGTACTTCTGTCTTCTCTTTTTCCATGCACAGTGCTCAATCAAGCTATGTATAGAGAATAGTTGCAGCAGGCTTTCCACTACCTCTTTGCATTGCTGTGGTCAAGTTATTGCCGGGATAGCGGAAGTGAGATGTTGCTGCTGGGTCTTTGTAGACTCTGTAGAGACTTTCCGATTTGAAACACTGGGCACATGTTTTCTTCTGCCACTTTTTCAAGTTGACTGAAGTCGGCATACTTTAGCAGTGCTATGTATTTTTTAAAATTTGCCCTTGTGATACATGTCTGGTTTTTTTTCTTTGTCTATGATTTGCGGGTTTCAGATTTTTTTTGTGATTTTTTTATGTGCATGTATGGTACATGTGTTGTACCTAAAAAGTCTCTAATTTGTAACTAAAAAGTCGCAAAACAAAAAATAAAACATCTGTTTTGGAAAGATACATTCAGAAACACTGCAACAGACACAACCACCGGCTAACTTCTTAAGACCTTGGCATAGTCTCAAACATGTACTAAAAAGTCCCCAAAAAAGAAAAAAAAACACAAAAAGAAGATTAAAAACAGATCAAACTAAAGATACATGTCCCCCACTGAAGCGTTACCAAATGTATCAAAAGATTTTGTTTGAGGAACTAATTAAATTGGTCTGAAACAGATATTACCCCAGTTGTCCTGGAAATCCATACTTAACCCTTTAGTATTAAAAGTTACTTGTGTAAGGGTTAGCTTGAGGGTTAGCATTAGTGTTAATTCTTACCCTAACCTTACAGATACATTTGTAGAAGATGAGATAGGACCTTTTTATAATGAATCTTAGTTTTAGTGAATTAGAATTAGAGTGTTTTATAAAATGAAGAAACATTTCTTTGTCCAAAGTGAATGAAAACAAGTTTTCTGAAAAAAATCTATTTTTTACTTTGTTGGGTCACATAGGCAGAATTCTATCATATTTGATTGATACATAATAAATTCCAAAAATGGGAATACTTCTGTAAAAGGCAAATCCAGTAAATATAATACCCAATGCCATTTCTAGACTTATATTGACAAAGTTCAACAAGAATATATATGGAACCAATGTTCAGTAACAGAATAAGTGTGCCCTGTAAGGAGTTGGCAAGTACTAATAAGATCTAAAGGGAGCGGAATTAGGTCTTTTCTGTGACGGTCAGACATGTATGTTGTAGGAGCATCAAAAGTCAAAGAAATGTTTTATTTGCATCTCTCTGAGCTATATCTGTCCATATATGAGATGATGGAGGGGAGTTGTCAAAAATCTCTGATGGACTTGGGCCAACCTAGACTTTGAGAAGCAATAAGGGGGAGATTGGAGCGACCAATGGAGACCCTGGCTGCACCTGTACTTGACACTTGGAGGCATATGTTCAGGGATGTGCTGACTTCAGAGCTACTGGAAATATATGAAGAGGACTATGGGGTGGGCACCGTGACTAACATAATTGATGGGTTCTTAGCTGGTCTGGAGAGGAAATCACACACGGATTAAAATAGACCAACTAAAAAGAACGATATGTAAGAGTGAAAAGTTATTATGTGAGTCAAGTCAATAAAATTATTTTACTAGAAACCAGAATGGACTTGAGTCAGTATCTGGGTAAAATATTTGTAGTATAGGAGGGCTATAACATCTATGAAATACTCTAATCTGGGCTAGGGGCGAAATATAAGAGGAGATACCTTACTTTACATATGATGAAAATGGTTCATGTGGAATTAGGAAAAATTTTCAAGGTAGTGGGCTTTATTACAATTCAACTTTTTGGGGATCTTAAGCTTTCTAAGTTTTTTATATCAAATTTTGCAAAGGCTATGGAATTAAATATGGAGTAGAATAAATCATTATGGATAATCAGTCATTTGAAGAATGGAGGTTGAATATGAACTTCGGCACACAGTAGGAAATGTAGAACTACAGTTCCCAGCATGACTAATCCACCAAAAGTAGTAGGGGATAATGCACTTCTTATATCCAGTTAGTGAAAAGCATACCGGAAGCACAGGAAAAAGAACGGATAAGTCGTGTTATGCTGGAGAAATTTATGAAGGGATAATGGTATAGGGATTTTACTGAGATGTATAAATAACTGTGGAGGAAGATTGAGGCTTTTATCTCTGCCATATAATTTAGCCCACAGTTTTAGATAACCAAAGAAATAGACTGTACTATACTCTGAAAATACTAGCAAAGATGTATAGAGATATATAGAAGCCCACTGTGTTTGGAAGGTGGTTTGGAAGGGGTCAGTTCAACATTTTCAGGAAATGTAAGTTGATCCAGGATTTCTGGCGAGAGGTCTGGAGACAAAAAAAAATGTGTCTTAATGTCTACATAGAGAATGACCTGTGTATTTGTGAATTTCAGGCAATTTTTAGGCGATTTTTGTACTGGGAAAGAAAAGCCATAATTAGAGATTGGTGAATCGTTTCGAACAAAGTGGAATTCGTTTAGAAATCAGGAAAAATTCAGTTCGGCATGAATCCGAATTGTACGGTGATTCGTGGGAAGACATTTTTTCCCCCTTTATTAGCAAAATGGCCACGAGCACAACGTGCTACATAGAGCGGAGAGCTCTGGGAAAAAGAAAGGAAAACCCTCGATCACAGACATGTAAGCCAATCAGTGACCTGCAAGCTTATGTGATGTCAGGCTGTGCATACTGAGAACGTTGACGATGTAGCAGATCACACTTGGGAGCGGGTAAAGCAAAGGCTTTAACATCCTCGTCTGGACAAGAGGGTATCATCTTGCGCGTCAGGCAGCGAAGCAGGCAACAAGTCGCTACTGTGGCTGTGAGCCAGCAGGGTGGCAGCAGTGTGAGGACAGTAGCCAAATGGCAACGGGGTACAAAACCCGCTTCGCAGGTCCAAGTAAGCTGTGGCTCAGGGGCTCTGCGAGGCAGCGGCATTAGTAGTCACTTGGTGCAGAGTGTTGGTGGTAAAATCACCAACTCAGCAGTGTAGCAGTCACACGGGGGAGGAACTGCTGCACGCCATGCAAGAAGAAATCAATGTGTGGCTTTCTCCATGACAACTGCAAATTAGAACCATGGTGACAGACAATGGGTGTAACATGGTGTCCGCGCTACACCATGAAGAGATGGTCCATGCGCCCTGCATGGCATATATGTTCAATCGAGTTCCAGCGGTATAACGGCCTCCTCCAACATAGGCTGATATGTGATGTTTCCACCTGTTGGAATTCCAGCCTTCATATGTGTTAGACCACCTGTATGAACAGAGAAAAGCCATTAATAATTTTTTGATGATGCAAGCAGACCGGAGTACTCCCCTGTGTAACTTTTATGTAAGCCAGGGGCAGCTCATGCGTGACACCTGCCATTTACTCATGCCCTTTGAAGAGGCCATGTTATTTGTTGCCAGGACTACGGGATGAATAACATAATTCCACTGCTTCATGTCCTGGAACAAATGCTGCAAAATCTGTCCGGTCATGGCACTGGATAAGTGGCGACTACAACTCATGGCCTCATGAGTCCAGTGGGGGCTGAACTGGAGGAGAAGGACATTGGAGTACAAGCAGAGTCTGGTGAAATTAGAGGTCTTTCTACTCAGGTGACAGGAGAGGAGGAGCAGGAGCATCCAGAGGAGGTAGAAGATGAGGCAGATGACCTAGAGATCCCACTTGTCCACCCATAATGGAGAGACTGATCTTTGTCAAGATGAATTTCAACACACCAGTGTCATATGCATCAGATTTGATGCGCATGCTCAGTGTGTTACAGCCGGGTCCTGTCAGAAGGCAGGACCCGGCAGCCGGAGGAGGACCGCGCAACCCTGGGCACCGGCAGTCCCGGGGCTGCGATCGGAGCAGCGGACCCCCCCGGTAAGCGCTGCGGGGGGTCCGATTCTTCTCAAAAGCCCCTTGCACGCCGCGGTCAGCGCGACCGCGGCGTGTCAGGGGTTAGCACCCGCGATCGGAGAAATCTCTGATCGCGGCTATAATATATAGCTGACACCTGCAGCTTCTGGCGCCGGCTCAGTTCAGGAGCCGGTGCCAGAAGCATGACGTAATAGTACTGCATTTTGTGAGAACGCACCTCCCGCGATGCAGTACTATTACGTCAAATGTCGGGAAGGGGTTAACAGAACAGGTTCTGTCATAATCTATGGAATCATCTGATGTCACTGTAAAAGAAGTGCACTCCGATGTTATAGTGAGATCTTGGCCCTCCGCTCGGTCCTTTCGTGCTGGCACAGACGTTACCTTGTCAGACTGCGTTCCCACTTAACTTATTTGGTCAAGTTGGCCCCTGTTAGTGCCCATGGAATTGAAGAGTGAAGTGATTCTAAGAGCGGCGGCTGTCATGTGCATGTCATACTAAAACACAGCATTGTTTGATGTCCAAACCACACTCCCAATGCATATTTGAGCATGGCACAACATTTTACAACGCCCTACAGGCTCTCTGCAGCCAGGAAATACCTGTTTTTTTTAACGTGATCCGTCATGATTCAATTCTGGTCAAATAAAATTTTGTTGGAAAATTCTGCGTCCTCATCTAATCGAATTTATGAAATATTTGCCCATCTCTAGCCATAATGTTACTGGATTTATAAGGAACCACCAACGGTGGATCTTTGGTTAAAGCAAGGATATTGGTAGATATGAAAAGATCAGGGATGTATGTATGGAGATTTTAGGGGTTAAGAGGGGAGGAACTTAGGAGAAGAACAAGAGTATATTTTTGTAATATTGTTTAGAAAGGGGAAGGTGAGCTAGACTGTAGAAAAGGGATTTAGTACTGGGAAGGATACTTATAACCTGTATATAATTATAATGTATGCACTGTAAGTGGTATAAATAAATGGGGGAATTAAATGTGTTTTTTATTGTATATCTATTTAAAATAAATGTCATATTTGAAAAAATAAATCTCAATAAACAGTTCAAAATGATTGCAACAGTCTTGAACAACTATGATACAGACATGAAATAGTCAAATATACCGCAAAGTGCTATCTTTTATTCTACACAAATATTTAGACCCCCTATTTATGATTAATCTTTAGAATATTGCAGGCATGGTTAAGTGCAAAATGGATACATTGCATCAAGATACACATAGATAAAAATAAAAAAACTGCTCTGACCAAAATTTACTATTGGTCCTGGCTCCATTCAATATGTATGAGATTAGTATCTCTTCAGTGGAGCAGAGAATAATAATGTGATGCATTTTCCAATTCTCCATGCTCATTTATATAACATATATTTAGTGGGGGGAATTTATTATAGTTTTTTTTCTATGTTTGGCTTTATTTTGGCACAGTTGTGGTACAAATGCTATTTTGCGGATGTTTCCATTGCGCCAGATGAACATAAGACCCATACAACAACATACAAAGACTCACTTGATAAATTCAGATAAAACAAAAATGGAATTGAACATAGAAAACCAAGTCAAAGACAAACTGTAATGATGTATTCCGTCCACTGAATCTAAATATCGTTGTGTATTGGAATAAACCTTTCATTTGTCATACACTATATACATAATACGCACGTAAAATCAGGATCCTCATTTTTTACCCCAATATTTTTTAAGTATTTGCATTTCAAAAAATGCATAACTTGTGATCTTTTTGTCGGGTAAGAAAAACATATATAACCTCAACTACTACATACACAGAAATTGATAAAATAAGGATTACATTCAGCAAATTAAGCCTTGCCTATTCATATGCAAACTAATAAAAGTTCTATTTCTAAGGGTCTAACTTTTTCCAATCATGTTATCAATCAAGGGGCTGTGGCACTTGAAGAGGTATTTCCATTTCAGCAAATAAATGTTATTGTTTGTATAATAAAAATTTATACTATTTTCCAATATACTTTCTGTATCAATTTCTAATGGTTTTCTAGATCTCTGACTGTTGTAATTCTATAGAAAGCTTCTATGTTTCTTTCTGTGGACAGAAATCTGACCATGGTCACACAGGTGCACGACTCGTTATAACCCACAGCTCTGATTACTCTCTATGATACTAATGAGCTGTGCACCTGTGAGACCATGGTCAGATTTCTGTACAGTGGAAGTAAACATAGAGGCTTTCTATAGAAAGATCTAGATGAGATCTAGAAAACCACGTGGAATTAATACAGAATGTATATTGGAAAAATGTATAATTTTTCATCCTGCAAACAATAACATTAATTTGCTGAAATGAGAATACTGCTTTAACATTTAAGTCATAAACAGCAGATATATACCAAGTTACAGGCTGCTCTGCAGTCGTTTTCACCTAGGACCCTGTACATAAGATGACGGCTGATGGCTGGTTTAAGCAGCAACATCGTTGTTTAGTAAATTATTTATTTAATTTTTTTTATATTGTTCCCTTATAAAGAATGGCTGGACCATTATACAACCTGTTGTGTCACCCCCTCATCCTCATGGACTGTAAGCTCTTGTGAGCAGGGCCATCACTCCTATATGTTTGTTCTTTGTAATGTAATATAGTTGTAGATGTCCCCTCTATGATTTGTAAAGCGCTACGGAATTTGATGGCGCTATATAAATAAAGATTATTATTATTATTTGCTCAGTACCACCAAACTTTTAATTTAATAATAGATGTGCTGGCAGTGTAGCTTTTTTCACATCTGTATGCTGTCCATGATTTCTAGGGACTGCATGTTGACCTTAATGATTGTGGACCACAAGTCCATGTCCTCAGAATTTGTTTAGGCACTTCTAAAGGAATCATTCTCATGTCCCCATGAAAGTGATCCTGTAGTAGAATTGTACACTAATGTAGATGAATGTAAAAGTTGTGTTCTGGTGAGCAAAAATGATTTTAAATGGCAAACAAGATTAATTAATCAGTTCTCCCGTACCCAAATGTCATAAGAAGTATGGGTCCAGGTTCAGCACTCACCCCCCCCCCTCTAAAAATATATATTTTTTAACACCAAGGGAACATAAAATTGTCTCCATAGAGCGTTATTTCACCATTTCACTTTTTCATTATACTATAAATTCTTACGTTGATTTTCCTTTAAACACTAGCAAAAAAGGGCACATATAAAGAAACTTAAAATCTACTTGATTATTTTGTAGTTTATGTTGCCCTGCAGCAAATAAACCATAATAATGTGCTTTTCATTTTCATCTCCAAACATCAAGTATTCTCTTGCAAGTTATTCTAGTAAGTATATTCTCTTTTCCAAAGGCAAATTGGGCTTCCTATCAGTTTCAGGCGCCTGGAAGCCAGCATGAAAGCAATGATGTGTAGTTAGTTAAAATTGTCTTTTCACTTTATTGCTTTCAGCTCCCTTCACTATGTGACACATCAGAGAGAATAAACTTATTACAGTACATGCTGTGACATGGGATACAAAATGTACTATTTGTGTTTTAGGGTGTTTGTTGCCATATTACTCCCTAGTGAGAGAGGGGGGATTTGTTATAGCTAATGGACAGCATATAACTTAGGAAGTCTATTTCTAAGCATGCTGTTTGAAGATTTCAGCAATGACTTTGCCTTAGCTTTCAGTGCACTGGAATAGTACTGTGAGAGCCTGACAATGAAGTCTAATGCCTGCCATGAAAAACGTGAACTTGGAAATTCCTTTGCATATAGTCAATGAACAAATTGTGAACAATTCATAATAGCTTAATAGAGCTCACACAGAGCTATTCAGAAGCCATTGGTGTAGAGCTGAGCACCAAATACACGGAGCGGCAAACTTAAATATTATTCCAGCTCTTTGTAAAAATATAAAGACATAAGAAAAATTACACCAGAAACATAAAGAAGAAATCTGTGGCAGTAGTAACATGGTGGTGGCCTGGGCTTCACCATGTTGAGGAGTTTCTTTGCTCCCAATGACATTAACAGGAAGCGGCGATCCTCCCCAAAATGGCAGTGTCCTGCACTCCATTGATTCAAATCCCGTTGTGGGGGAAGAGTGGTTGGGTTGAGCTGGACCCAAACTTGTAATGAAATTCTGCGTTGGGTCTGGGGCTGTGAATCACATTCAATCTGATTGCAACAGAAAATCTACTAAAATGCTTACTCTTTATACAAAGTACTGTATATGCCCGATCTGAAGCTGTCCTTTTTTCAAAAATCAAGGGTAGGTATGTACCAACTGTAATAGTTTTGCCACATATTAGATGGTTATTTTCATGTTTATAAGTATGCAAGAAAATGAATATTTGTGACTACAGATGAGCAATCATTAAAGATTTGATTTCCTGAAGCTTTCCAGATTTTTTTTTAAGATTTGTATTGGGTCAAAATAAAAAAAATGGGGTCAAAACAGTCTGAACTGATTGTGCTACCCCCCTTCAGTCCTCTAAAACACAGATTTGATAAAGGGTCCTAATAAGTTTCCGTCATCTTTTATGAATTTTTCATTAGGGTTAATATTCGAGTTAGCATTACCGAGCACCCTAATCTGAGTTCTAACCCTAACATTAAAGCAAACACTAACAATAATTAAAATAAATTAAAGAAAATGGAGTTATATACTAGTTTTCAGGACAAATAGGAAAACCACATACCATATGCCCCACACTTTTCTAGGAATGACCATAGCTATTTGAACAAAACGGAAGTAGGGTGCTCCATAAAGACCATAATTCTTAGACATGGGGGTTAAGCAACGTAAGCAATTTTTTGGTGCATTAGAGAACTATAATACCAATAATGTTCTGGAAGACATAACTTTATATGGGCTGAACATGGTCACATAAAACTTTTCTTGCAGAATTACAAGGAATACATTATACTAAAGTACCTTTTTTAAAGCTTTGGTTGGACTATTTCTCCAAAAATGCTTTTTCTTTGATGATTTTTACTATGCTAGAAAATGTGCAAAAGGACCTGTCCCCATTCCATTAATATGCATTTACTTCAAGTTTGTATTCTTCATGTACCAAGAATTTCTCTAAAGTGATATGCCCATGTCAGCTATTTACGACATCTCCACCGGATATATCATAAATACAGTGCCTACAAGTAGTATTCAACCCCCTGCAGATTTAGCAGGTTTTGCTAAACGCAAATAAGTTAGAGCCTTCAAACTTCAAACAAGAGCAGGATTTATTAACAGATGCATAATCTTACAAACCAAAAAGTTATGTTGCTCAGTTAAATTTAATAAATTTTAAACATAAAAGTGTGGGTCAATTATTATTCAACCCCTCAACCACCAGGTTCCCCTAAAGTATTAAGAAGTAGTTCAGCAAAGAACAATGAGCCTCACATGTTTGGATTAATTATCTGTTTTTCCAGCCTTTTCTGACTATTTAAGACCCTCCCCAAACTTGTGAACAGCACCATACATGGTCAACATGGGAAGACAAAGGAGCATCTAAGCCATTAGAGACAAGATCGTGGAGGGCCACAGGCTAGCAAGGGGTACAAAACCCTTTCCAAGGAGTTGGGCCTACCTGTCTCCACTGTTGGGAGCATCATCCGGAAGTGGAAGGCTTATGGAACTACTGTTAGCCTTCCACGGCTGGACAGCCTTTGAAAGTTTCTCCCTGCCGAGGCCAGGCTTGTCCGAAGAGTCAAGGCTAACCCAAGGACAACAAGGAGCTCCGGGAAGATCTCATGGCAGTGGGGACATTGGTTTCAGTCAATACCATAAGTAACGTACTCCACCGCAATAATGGTCTCCGTTCCAGACGAGCATGTAAGTTACCTTTACTTTAAAAGCGTCATGTCAAGGCTTGTTTACAGTTTGCTCATGATCACATGATCACAGACTGGTTCAAGGTTCTCTGGTCTGATGAGACCAAGATCGAGATTTTTGGTGCCAACCACACACGTGACGTTTGGAGACTGGATGGCACTGCATACGACCCCAAGAATACCATCCCTACAGTCAAGCATGGTGGTGGCAGCATCATGCTGTGGGGCTGCTTTTCAGCCAAGGCCTGGCCATCTGGTCCGCATCCATGGGAAGATGGATAGCATGGCCTACTTGGAGATTTTAGCCAAGAACTTCCGCTCCTCCTCAAGGATCTTAAGATGCGTTGTCATTTCATCTTCCAACAAGACAACGACCCAAAGCACACAGCCAAGAAAACCAAGGCCTGGTTCAAGAGGGAAAATCAAGGTGTTGCAGTGGCCTAGTTAGTTCCTCCTGACCTAACCCAATTGAAACTTGTGGAGGAGCTCAATTAAAGTCCACATGAGACACCCAATAACCTCCAATACTGGGAGAAGATCTGCATGGAGGAGTGGGCCAAGATAACTCCAGAGACCTGTGCCGGCCTGATCAGGTCTATAAAAGACGATTATTAGCTGTAATTGCAAACAGGGGTTATTCCACAAAATATTAACCTAGGGGTTGAATATAATTGACCCACACTTTTATGTTTAAAATGTATTAAAATATAACTAAGCAACATAACTTTTTGGTTTGTAAGATTTATGCATCTGTTATAAATCTGCTTCTGTTTGAAGTTTGAAGGCTCTAACTATTTGCGTTCGTTCAAACCTGCTAAATCTGCAGGGGGTTGAATACTACTTGTAGGCACTGTACATGATAGGTGCAGGTCTCACCTCTGGAACTCTCTTGTCCGCTATACTTAGCACTCCCATAGGTTTGAAAGAATAGTGACCCCACTGGCAACTTTTACACCAACCAATAACACGCTCAGGTAGAGTAGATCACAGTCAGAGACACAGGCAGTCAAAAATAGACTTGGAAAATTGTATATGCAGCTAACAATTTCAATCTCTGTGCTCTCCGTTCAGCCTCTAAAGGTGACTCATCTTCAAAAAAAAGTGTCGCATTTCATATACATATGACTTTGGAGACAATTCTAAGTAGGGAGACAGGCAAGTTTTAATATTAAAAGGTGATGTTAAAATAAATATTTCATTCCCTACCAGAGGGTGCTGGGTTTTCTTTAACAACTTCTTTGTTTATGTCTGCTTTCTGTGTAGGAGGCTGCTTGAGTAAGGAGGAGAGGTATAAGTTTAATGAAGAAAGGAGGGAAATGGGAGAAATAAGAATTTCACTTTGGTAAAATACCCTGAAATTTCTAGGCGATTTTTAGGAGTACTTGAAGTTTAAATGGCCTTGTGAAGTCATCGGTATCTTATACAGTAACGTTACCAGGCAACAAAATCTGAATTCTCAGTATACACACATAATGGCCGACATATATGAAAGCTGGTGCAGTCTGCCTCAGTGCAGATAGCCTCAGTCAGGTGCGGTTTGCATCACATTATTTAAAGGACATCTACCATTAGTTTAGTGATGGTGGATCTGCCCTAGTAAGAAAATCCTGAGGACTTCTCTTTCTATAACTCTATATTCTGCCATAGCAAAAATATAGAGTTATGAAACGTATGTAAATTACCCTGTGGCACTCAGGCTACATTACCCAAGCACCACAGGCAGCATCGTATTTTAATATATGCAGACCCCCAGGAGCGCTATCGGCTCTGCCCGTCACCTATTTATGAGGGGGTGTAACTGCTAGGGGATGCTAGCGCTATGGGGGGGGGGAGAGGATTCATGCATTAAAAATAATTACCACTGTAGTTCCGCCCCTGGCCTCTATATAAATAGTTATTTATTCAAATCATTGTATTTTTGTTGAACATTGTTAAATTATTGATGATGCAAAGGAAAGCAGTAGAAATAAAAAGTATACAAAGACAGGACATTGAACTTAGTTTCATAAAAAGTTGTACAAATATATAAAAGGCTACAGTACCAAGTTACAGTATGGATACTCAATTTCTGGAGATTGAAAACTTTGTGTAAAATATATAACTCTACAGAGACTTAGGATTGCAGGGTTGTTCAAACTTTAGTGAAAGGTAAAGTAATGCCGAGACATAAATGAGCTCTGCTGTCAGATATAATGAGGGTCCTTGAAAATGTTAAAATTATAATATCAGTGTCAGTTAAAGGTAATTTTACTGTATACAGCTTACTGTAATTCAATATTTTTTTCAATCAATTCAAACAGAATCTGATATCTTTTATCCTTTAAGCAAACACATTCCCTTGTAATGATCTCTTTCTAGGAAATGTCTCATTATTGAGGATGTTACAACCCATGGTAGTTTAAAGACTTCTGTCATTCTCAATGAGCAATCATCCTGATAAGGCTCTACAAGACACAACAGAGGGGCATGTTTCTTGTCAGATTTAGTCACATTCATTTGTGGTTGAATTAAATAATAGTCTTGTCACTTGAACCAGTCACCCAAGAACTAATGATGTGTGTAAGCTGAGACAATTAGGCACACTCCTTCCCTCACATGCCACTCTGCATATATACAGTAGTATCTCTGCCACAAGCCATTTATTGACGTGTAGAAATTTCATGCAAAGAAGTCAAAAACTATTTCTTCATATTCACCTTGTATTGCCTTTGCTTTATTTCCACGTCAATTATATAGATATTTAAAGTTTTTTCTACTCAGAAGTTTAGAAAAAATCATTTTGCTGCATAGAAGAATAATTAAGCTTAATAAGGTTGTACAGAATTTTAAGAATATGTCCAAAATTAACCTTTATCCCAAAAATCCTTTATTCTTTCAACAGAAACTTTTTAGCGGTTTGGTACTATAGCAATGACATCACTCACAGGTGTCAAACTCTAGTACACAGTGGGCCAAAATGAAAAACTAGGACAAATTTGCCTGCCAACCTTGGATGGAAATGATTTTTACTATTGAGGAAGTTTAATTTTTCATCCAGCATAACTATGAACTTTTTCAGATTAGAACAAACTAAAATTAAAGGGAACCTGTCATCAGTTTTGGCTATGTAAAACTGTAAATGGTGTATGATGGTAGGATTGGAGATCTGTGTAGAAAAGCTATGTGTGTGTTATTATTAGCAACAGGATAATTTCACTGAACTCCTCCCCTGAATCATTGCTTTAGTGTTGAAATGGAATCCTGCTACAGCAGTGACTCAGAGCAGAGAAGCTGTGCTGTAACACCTAACCAGAATTCTGCTCCAGCGTTTGATAACTCCCTCCTCAGTTTGTCATGAAAGGACAATTTTTTTCATCTACTATATTTCAATATGCTTTTGTGCTATGTCCTTGTAATTATCATGCTGTTTCATTTTATAATATCATCTTATGTTATACTCTTTATTACAGCTATATTAGCTCTACAAGAAAGACTGTTCTTGCATTCATACTTATGAACAAATCTTCTGATTCTCACTTTTTTGGGAAAAATTATTCAGTTTTCCAACCTTCAATTTGCCATTTTAGGAGGGGTGGCCTGATGTGACTGGTAGCATGAAGTCGTTAAAGTATCTTATGAAAGGAGTGGCGGTCCTTAATGCATCAGCACAGCAATATGGGATATGTAGTAATAGTGGTACATACAATGTCTACTGGCATTATTTCAAAAATTTAAAAAAACAGGTAGAAAATACAAAAAGAATGTATTAGTATGTACTTATTTTCCATCTTTTTTATTTTTAAAAGGTTTTTACATACACAACCGCTCAGGCACCAGCGTAAAAAAACATAGTACATCGCATACAATGTGGGTACAATTAGCCCAAGCCCGTACATTGGATCAGAATAGTTGTAGATAGAATGAAAAATAGTAACTTAAAAAAAATAAATTAACTTTAGGAAAAAGAAACAATGGATCTTGCCTCATGAGCTGCTCAAGAAAGGAAAAAAAAGTAAGGCCTATCATGCAGGTGGCCTATCAGCATGAGCAATGTGTCGAGCAAGAAAGGTCCCATGGAGACCAGGTAGCTCCAAACGTGTCCATGTTATCATTCAGCTGAGGGGTAAGATGTTCCATTAGTCTCACTTCCTTAATACGGGTGTATAAGTCAGCAAATGAAGGTGGTGCAGGTTTCTTCCCAAACAGGGAGATCAGACATTTAGCTGCAGTGAGGACATGAAGGAGCAGTCTGGCATTAGGGCCACAGATATTCGTAGGCAGCAAATTGAGTAAATATCCTTCAGGGGGCCAGGGGATCTTTACATGAAGTAAATCCAAAAGAAACTTCCTAAGCATGACCCATTAATTTCCTTTAGATGAGCATGTCCAGAAAATATGAAAAAGTGAGCCTCTTTCCTTACTACATTGCCAACATGTGTCTGATACATTCAAATTAAATGTATGTAGTAATTCAGGTGTGTGGTACCATGCCATAAGGAGTTTAATTTGGTTTTCTTTATCGAGGGATTTAACAGAGGCTTTCTTAGCTCTGGCATACGATCTGCCAATGTTCTTGGAAAAATTGCCTATTTAGCCATGTTTTAGCCTGCACATTTATAATCTGGAAGCCTAATTTTAGTGAAAGTGAAAATTGAAAGAATCACAAAATATATTAAGGATTCATAATTGATGGTTTATTACGATCAGAGGAATAGTGTGTTTTCATCCCGGTGCAAATAATTTATTTACTTTGGCGTTTTTATGTTTATTCATTAAAGTATAGGTATTGTAACAGACCATTAAAATTCACTTATTAGCATTGGTCCTACTTGAAAACAAGGAAAAAGGAGCGGCTGTTTTAGCGCAGAATTATGTCTCCCATGTAACAGTTCTGATTATTTAATTATGGCACTACTGTAAATGTTATTGCATTTGTTTTTGCCGAGTGAATATTACACAGCACTAATGGAGCATCAAATTAATGAATATTTTGCTCCCCTAGGTTTAACCACTGTTCCGTTTCATTAATGCAATTAAAATCCATATTTTATTAATCTCTTCCCTTTACAGACAATGCTCTAAAACTAACCATGATATTCAAGTGTCACTGGACACTGGACCATTTTTGCCAAAATAATTTGCCCCAGGGGATCAATAAAGTACTATTATATTTTTCCAAACACAACGATCTGGTGGAGTAACGGAATATTCTTTTTTACTAGATTAACTTCAGAAAATGATATAAGGTCAAAGAGAAACAAAAAATGCATAGTGTATCAAACTGAAGCATTGTATGAATTACTAAAAAATGGCCGTGTTACCAATAGTTACTGCTCTGGAAATAAAAAGACTGTCATGGACAGGACGACCAGTCTACACAATTTGTCTAAGGATCAGTTGACAAAACAGGAGGCTACTCAAACATAAGCTAGAATGGAAAAATATGCACTTATTCTGTCTGTTTGGCAACTCCTGGTCTTGGCTTACAAAATTTTTACAAAAATGATAACATAAGAGAGGTATACACTAACCATTAATACTACACATGTGTATCTTTTAATGTGTTTACGGAGATACAGAAAAACATGTCTGCTTTATTCAACAAACAATCCCACAACTGGGGGGATTGACAGTGACAGAAAAGAGTAAGACTTCCATTACACATACGACTGTGAGCAAGGTTCAGACTGTTTTGACGCACAAATGTACCCAGTTGTAGTCATTCTGAACAACCACTTAAATAGTGAAACTATCAATAAAAAAAACAAATTATATAAATCAAGTGATCAGAATTAGATATTTTTGAGCTGCTGGACATTTGGTGGGAGGTGACAAAGAATGATTAAAAAACAAGACCAGTACAAACCGATCTGCATCGGTTTGTACTGGTCTTGTTTTGTTTGTACTGGTACTTGTACTTGTACTTGTTTGGTTTGTACTGGTCTTGTTTTTTACTTGAACTTTTGCATCTTAGAAACCAGTGCTATCTGATTTTAATTCCATGCTGCCTTATCTCTATATTTAGGGTATGTGACCCATGATCCTGTTCTCTCCTTCGTCTTCCAACCATTTTTCATGTGACCATGTTTGATGTCTCTTCTTCTTCCCATCCTCTAGAAAGGAAGATATAATGTGGATGGTAGTCGAAATGAAAGAGTTACAAAATACTTGACTGTATAAGATTACTGGTAATCTGTATAAGATTACTGTATCACAACTTTACCTTTTTTGCAGTGGCAAATTGTGAAGCAAAGACCTTTTTTTTCACAGAAAAATGAGAGTACCAAGGGTGTAACCCTTCCGTATCAGACATTTATAGTATTGTTGATGTGTCTCAAGTGGAAATCTACTATTAAGTTTCACTTTGGATGTTGTTCAGGACTACAATATAACAAATATACATTATAACCATAAATCTGTTTTCTATTAAACCGCAACATCGTGCGATATACCAGAATCTAAGAAAAAATCTCCATGGGGGATCTTTTTTTTTATTGTGTAAAATAAATTAGCGCTTTAAAGTCATGAGTTTGTCACTAACAAATTAATGGAGCATTTAGGTGAACGTCCTGTGAATCAGCAAGCTACAGAGGATTACAGTTAAAGAGAATTTAATGGTTTTTGCAAATGCATTGAACAAGGTTCATTTGTTCTTGTGCAATTTGCAAATGTCACTTAAGGACAATTAGAGTTTTTCTGATCATTTTATGCACTTAGTTTGCAGTGAGACCTATAAAGATAAGGGGATGTCTATCACATATTGTGCTCATTCATCTAAAAGGTATATTGCGTATGTGTTTGGGGTGGTTGTGAGACAAATATTGACGAATGTGCCCATGGAAACTAAATGCATTAATTCTTTTCAAAGTTATACTTTTCAACATTTACTTCAACACAAGTTGATAGTATTTGAAAGCAAAGTATACATATAATATTTCTATATTCCTCAACAGAAACTCTCTTTCGAAGCTTTGTATGTAAACTAAGATGCATATTATTGACAGAAAACAAGGTACATGAAGTGCTCTTTTATTGTACTAGTATGATGCAAAGTCATTCTATTGAAGGGACACTTCAACAATGGCAGAGAAAGGAAACCCTGGGAATTGAAGATGATAATAACATTAAAATCACTGAGACAAAGTCCCAATAGGGCACCTAGATTTATGGCTGAATTTATGGACACACTTTAAGTGTCTAACTCCACATCCCTGTACTCCTACTCTATGACTCCTTCCATGTATAATAAAAAATTCAGTAGAACTTCATTTTTAAACCTGCTTGAAATGCATTATTTAGCACCTATGGGTGGCAAGGATGCCCAAGTCTTATGGCACTCTTATAGCAGTCATCAAAGCACTTCAGATTTATTCGAAAATGTTGAATGTGTTATTTTAGAAATGAAAGAGCCTGCCTTCACTTAAAATAAAGATATTTTTGTAGCCATGGTGTTAGTTTCAGGGGGTAAATCATGGTGACAAATTCTCTTTAATACCTGATGCTGGTGGAGAAAGGGTTCTTTATGGGGTAACAATGAATGGATTTGAAAACTTTTCCCACCAGTTTAAAAAAGCTGTTGAGGTCTTCTCATCTGTAGTAGCTATTCTCAGTGCATGGTAAAAGAACTGCTGCTGAATCCCTCTTACAGACCATCTCTGGGTCTTTTCATGATTAGAATGCAGTGAGAGGAAAGAGAACATTCAGATTAACATATCATAATTCAATTAAAGGTGTTTTATTGAATGTAAAGAAAGAATAATTGCATTCAAGATACCATCGGTCTATTCATCAAGATACTAATTGTATTTTTATCTAATAAATTATGGCTAACAGCAGCTGACACATATGGTAATGCTACTGCAGTGCCCAACGTTCCCTGATATTGTCAAATACCTACAAGTAGTTTGTTAATTCTTAGAAAAACTAGAGTAGTATGCAAAGAAATGAGCTGTGGTTTAAAAATAATATATTTGTCTTGATCAACTAACATAACAATAACTAAAATAAGTTCAACAAGAAATAAAAAAATCCAGCCAGTGGTGGTTGAAATGCAGACCGAAAAGCAAAGAAGAAATTCGAATGATGGATAAAATAGTATGGAATCTACTTTCCTCCTTATCCTATTGGAAAAACATTAATGATGAGCTCCTGTAATTCATATGGTATTGGCAGAGCAGAGATAAACTGTAGGTAGTGATGGGTGGACCCATCAAAATGTTAAAACCTTGGTGAGGTCCTCTTTTGGGTACTTGAACTTGTACCACCCATCAGTGTTAACTAATTGTCTAAGTTGCCAACACCATTTAAATTACTTTGGCTGCACAGAAGCACTTCTGACATCATTGGGGAAGGGTGATCTTCCCCAAAACGCCAGCATGTGAGGTTTAGCCATTCAAATACTGCTGGCAACTTTGTCAGCAGAATTTAAAGAGTTAAAACCTACAAGTGGTGCCAGCAGGTTGAACTTGGAACCTGTCCTAAACTTCTAATTGGGGTACGAATCCGAACTTCACTCATCGCTACCTTTAGGTCATTACAGCTCTTGTCAAAGAGAAGGGACTACCAGCATTTTTCTATGTTAGCTGCTGGTGGAATACCAGAAGTGGAGATATATTAATGTAGATTCCTAGGTAGGAAAGGATTTCTCTTTGGGTACATTATAGTATTAAACCTTGTACTGGTTAAGGGCTGACATGTAACTATAATACAAAATGTAAAATACATAATGTGATTTTGATGATATATAATCTTATTTCTAATGTGCAGTGTTGTCAACTGTCTTCAAACTGTATATTTTAACCTTTATGTAAAACCTTTTCATCTTAACATATGATTATCCAATCACACTTGATGCTATATTTGTCTTCTGTGAAAAGAAAATAGCTCATCAGATTTTTCTGAGATGTGAAAGCTTAATCACAATGCCTAGAGTTATGACGTTCAGTCATGAGCCTGGTAGGTGAATAAACATAAAAAAACCCTAAGTGCAGTTAAGGTGGTGAAGAAGGATTTCCAGAGAAAACACTTTCAAAGTGGCATTAAACTTATTTACAGAAGGAAAGTTATTTTGGAAAAAGCTGTGAAACTCTATTTCTAAATCAAACCTCAAAGTGCAGGAATACACGGCTGAGACCCTGATTTTTGCTGCAGTTGACTTGCTGCTGTTCTGAAATTGATTTGCCTTAAAGGGGTATAGCATATGCACTAAAATCAGGCAACCTTTTAACCCTCACTCTCTATATTTATATAGAAGTCAAAATAGAGTGGAAGGTGACTTAAACATGACTTTTATTAGTTCGTTAAAGGAACACCACGAGCAGTCTTGTGAAGAGGTGCCACAAATGGGTCTAGATTTCAACTTCTTTAAGCCGTAAGGGAACCAGTGACAAAGTATATTTACAACAAATTAAAATACTCTGGCCAGTACAGAACACTGATCATCCTACCTGAACTATCACATAAGGCTTTTAGTGGAAAGTGTTCTCTTACCATGATTCAGAAGAACGTGTTCTAGGCCAAGGCTAGGTTGAGACAAGGTTAAATTGGGTGAGGTACTATAGTTCCTGGAGAAACTGCCACTCACTGTCCTATAACCAGCTCCTACCCTGTACCAGAACTAGCCATAATGTAATAAGAACTAGTCATAGTGTGATAACCTTTTAGTCACCCTAGCACTCTATTTTGGCTTTTTGGTTTAATAAATGGGTCTACAACGTGGCTTGACTTCAGAGCTAAGTTAAGAGCTTACAATAGCTGATTTAATTCCTGTGATCAAAGGATCGGATTGGGAGGTACCATCAGCACACTTCTTAATCCCTGTGCACACCACAACATACAACGTTGTGGTGCTGCCAGGGGCATATGGAGAGAGTCCTCTCCATAGAACACAGCTGACACCAGCCTGTAACTGCTGCTGTTGCGGCACCTAGAAGAGTTGCCTATTGGTTGCCATGGCAGCCTGCAGTCTCACAAAACATGTGATCTTTAATAGCTTTACAATGTGTCTGAGATAATAATAATTTTAAAAATTCAAAAATTCACAGCTGTAGGAGCATTTCTTTAAGCTCCAGTGATGGATGCAGTCTTAATAGGTCTAATGAGACTGCATCCATCACTGGAGCATATAGAAATGCTTCTACTGCTGTGATAATTAAAAAAGAATCAATAAATAAATTCAGACAAAAACATTCATTAATCTTAAGCAAGCCTCAAGAATTGTAAAAAGATGTCGGTCTGAAGAAGACGGACGGATGTACTCCCTCGAAACAATTTTCACCTGTTTAGAGCAGTTCTGACCTGGTGAAGATGTCTAATATAGTCTCCACTGGATTCCAGTGGAGCCTATACTAAATGCGGTTGCTCATGGCGTTCACGCTTCTGCTCGCCCACTGCTTTGGGGTGAAAAAGCAGGGAAACTAGAGAACAAATAATTTTTTTTTTAGTTGCCTCTACCAGGTATAACATATTTCAGGTATCCTGTTTACTGTCTTTTATTTGTTTTCTAGAGTGCTTTTTTTATGTTCCTTTTTGCTTGACCTATGTTTCACCAGTTATGGCCGTTCAACTTGATATGGAAATGTCCATATTTCTGAACAAAATAAATGCTCTTATACTGATCCTTTCTATTCTCTCTGGAATTCATGACTCAGTTCTCTCAAATTTTATTTTTATTTTTGTTCCACTGTATTTTTTATGACAATAGACCAGTCCATCAGCTCTTTTATATGTAAACATTATAGAAGAGGAATTGTAATGTGAAACATTCCACTCAATCACTTTACTTTAACACAGTTTAGGCGCGATTTTGCCGCAGTTAAGGTGCAATGTTAGATTTGGGCAGTTACATGTGATCCTGCAACAAGCTCCTCTCTGCTTCTCCCACATCCCAGAATAAAGATAATGCTCACAGCAGCACCCAGGTGTGTGACACCCAGCGCCCAGTGATCTCCTCAGCAGGGGCTTCTCCTGGAGGGGATCCCCCAGTGTTGATCTCCTGTTGCACCCCTGTAATTCTGCACAGTATCCCCCACAGACACACTGGTGTCATAGGGGCATACTGTGCAGAATTACATGGGGGACACTTGTCTGTAGTTTCTGCATAATTCTGCAAAGTTCTCAGCTCTTGCTCTGAGCTGAGGATTTTGCAGAATGTTTTGTAAATAGAAGGTGATGAACTGTAAATAGAGTCTGCAGCTCCTGTCTGCAGTGTATGTAATTATTGTACTAGTGTCTGCAGTGTCTGGCTGAGCTCTGCTGCTGGGGATGAGCTGCTCTGCACAGGGGCTCATTGCTTACTTCTCAGTTTACAACCCCTTCGTGCTGGAGTGTTTTTGCCCCTTAATGAATTGTCGCAAGTGATGAATAACATTAGGCGGAGCAAAACATCTGGATTGCTAGGATAAATGAGGAAAAGCTGGTTATTTTTGCTGCGTGGCTAGTTTGGAAAAACAGGAAAAACGAGTGACACATGTGGCCCTATGTATTTTATATATGCTTAATATCATAACATCAAATTCTACATGGACAAGCTCAGTTTGTTGGGCAACTTTTCATTATTAGAGCATATCCAGGGAGTCATCCTGAAAGTCAGGTTGGAAAGGAATTTCTCACTAATTTAAGCAATTTGGCATAAGCCTTGATGATCTTTTTGTCTTCCACTGGATCAGCAGTGCATGATTTATAGGTTGGACATTATTGACTTTTTCTAACCTTATTGATTATGGAATTATATTGATCAATAAGTTTTATAAGATATTTGTAATTAACAAACTATTTTGCTACATTCAATTATGATGAATGCATGCAATATACAGAAAAATCTGATTCACTTTGCTAGTGAAAAAAAATATTTCACCTAACTCTGCAGGTATTTTGGAGTAAATAACTGAAATAAATACAAATGACACAACTCAACATGGCATTAGCCTAAGATTTTCAGAGCACACCTAACAAAGTTTTGGTAATTACATTAAATTGAATTTACAGAATGCGTAAGCAATGCTAGTAGTCTGGGAGAATTCAGCCTTCAGCAGACAAATAGAATGTAACAATGAAAAAGCTTTAACATTTTCGTGAGTAAATCATAGGAACAACTAGATTGTTGTAAAAACAGCAGAGCCACAGTTATTACCCCAGTGCGACCTAAAACCCATTATAGCACAATGAAATAAAACTATTGTCTGGAATATGGTGATGGTATAGTTGTAGTAATACAGGAGCACATTCATCATACTCATTAAATGTTGTTATTCTCTGAATATCTATGTGGATGCAGTGATTCCAACAAATGACCCATGCAGGATCTGCTATAGACAGATAAAGGGAATAAAAGTAATGATACATTTTGACTATTGAGACATAACACAATAGATTGCAGGCTAATCCCTCCACTGTGGTTATCATAACCTATTTGAATTCATAAAACACTCAAGTTATAATGTAAACAACTGTCACTTTTGTAAATGTAGTTGTAGCTACCGTGTTTACTTTTCACCAAAGTAAGGGGGACATTATAGAAATTCATATTTACATCACCCAATATTCCTCAGTTCAGAATTTGTCCACTAAAGAAAGAAACTGCAAATTCTGTAATAATATACCCCTGAAAGAGTTTCATGACTTCAGCTCCAGCATTAGGTCTTCATCAGAAGCGTAACTTGAAGTTGATGGGTCCCATTGCAAAGTCTGTACCAGGCCCCCTACGATAATCTATGGTTTATAATACTAGTCTCCTCATATGGGAAAGTAACACCTTATGGGCCCCCTCAGCCTCTTGGGCACGGTTGCGACCGCACCTTTTGTACCCCTTCAAGTTAAGGCCCTAGTCTTCATAAACAGAAAAATGTGGAACCTTGCACAACCAAATATCAGACTATATAGAAGTAATGGTCGACAAACTTGAATCAAGCCATCAAACAAAAACAAAGTAGTGTGTCACTGACATGGTTGTTCAAAAAGACATGAAATAAATTTTATTGACATCCAAAACTGAACATAAAATCAATTAAAATTGTACCAAAGTACATACAATTATATACCATTTTATATGCACTATGATCGGTGCAAAAACAAAACACCTCCTGAATGGGTGAAATCCACCCAAACCACCCCTAAGAGATAAGTAAACATGTAAAAAGTGCAAGCTGCCATAGAAGTAAGAACCATACAAGTTAATGCCTATAAAGTACATAAGGTATAAAAATCCCACCCAAAAATCAAGGGGGAATAAGGTAATGGAGGCAAAACCCTAGTATACATTACAAATAGTCTGACAAGGAAACCAGTGAAGTAGCCGAATTCAAGCGGGGTGGTTGAATAGTCAGGAGGTGGAGGGCTCCCAACGCATTACGTCTCCAACTGGAGACTTCCTCAGGGGTAAAGACCATGGTCTTCATGAAAATCCTTAGCAAGAAGTGTAAGGGTCCTTATTATTCTTACATGTATCAATTTGTTTGGACAAGAAATATTTTCCCTCTTTTCAGAGATATTTTTATACCTAGGCCTGTGACCAGGACAATGTGGCATCCTCTATGCCTAGAGGTGAGGCGGATCTATAATCGCCATGGATGGGAATTATTTACTGTAAGAGCAGTGAGACTATGGAACTTTCTGCTGCAGGAGGTTGTTATGGAGGATTCTGTGTACATGTTCAAGAGAGGCCTGGATGCCTTTCTTGAGAATAACAATATCCTATCTTATGAAAACAAACATTTTGTTAATCTGATGTTGATTCAGGAAGTTATTTTGGTTAGGGTGGAATTTTTCCCCTGGGGCCAATTGACATCAGCCTTGTACGTTTTTTCCTTTCTCTGAATCAATACTGTAGAATTATAATTGGACCTTGGTAGACCTGTATCTTTTCCCAATCCTATCTCCTATGAAACTTTACCTTTAGCAAAATGCATTTAGCTCCTAGTGGTGTTTCTGAATTACTCTGACATTCAACAAATTAATGAATGACTCTTAATAACAAGAACATTGGGGCATAAATGCTTGATAAATATGCATAGTGCTTCGAAACGTTTGTCTTTTGGTGAATGACATACGCTCTCTGCTTTATCACCTGAACTTTCCCCAGTAAAGCTGCATACAATGGGGCAGATTTATAAAAAGTGTCCTAAGGTTAGACAGTGCAGAGTTAGACTAGACAGTCTTATTCTGCACCATATTCATATAAGTGTCTAATGCTGGGTGATAAATCTGTCCTAGTATAAGACTGTCTAGTGGTACTCTGCACCTCCATATGTATCTATGTATGTATGTGTGTATATATATATATATATATTATCCAGTACGTTCCTAGCTTATTTATATATTTTGCCTATTTATACTCTTGGTGGAAGAAACTCAAGATAGGGAGAGAATCCGGCACTCAACCATGAAACATCAGACAGTCAGGGATATTTCTGACTTATGATATTTATTGTAAAAGGTAAAAGGCAACGTGTTTCGGCTCAGTACATGAGCCTTCATCAGGCATAGTGATACATACTGTGTGTCACATTTATATACAAAACCAGAAAATGCCCGGGAACAGTTGGGTGTGATTATGTCACTCTAAGAGCACAAACTGCATAAAATACAGATTAAAACTACAAACAACAATACTCACATATTTAAAAACAGGAAAACAATAGTCGATTGTTCATAAACAATATATAATACCAATACAAAACAGTTTTTAAATGAAATGATGCATATAGTCACCAGGCAACCAAATATTGGGGGGACCATTTGTTGTTATTGTAAATGAAGAGGTTAGCATTTCAAGTTTTCAGATAAAAATGAAATTTGTTTGTGAGGTAATGATATATGGTTTTTGAGGTACCAAGTAGTAGCTTCCAGTCCCAGGGAATGTTGGATGTTAGAATAGAGGGAAGAAATGTCAAGTGTTAGGAACCATTGGTTTTCTTCCAAGGGAGACCTCCTTGGTCCTTGTAGAGTCTCGTAAAAATGGTGGTAGTTCCGTAACAATATGCTGCAGGTATAAATCTATAAGATGGAAAAGGTTAAATGTTATAGCTATATAGATAGATAGTAACAAAAGAAAAAATACCAGCAAAGTCCAGAAATCGATATGTTGCTATCTAGTATCCTTCCCTAGAAAAGTTAAAAATACAAAAATAAGAAAAATGGCAGCACTCCAAAGGCATGTGTACCCAAAAAAGAGGTTTTTGTGAATACCTCATACAAGCCATTGGAGTCCTGTCGTTTTTCTTATTTTAGATAAATATTGATCTATAGATATTTTCAGTACCACAAATATAATATTAACCCCTTAAGGACGTAGCCATTTTACAGCTTAAGGCTCAGTCCCATTTTTTGGATTCTGACATGCGTCGCTTTATATGGTTATAACTTTTGAACACTGTTACTTATCAAAACGATTCTGAGATTGTTTTTTACCCACATGTTGTACTTCATTTTAGTGGTAAATTTTGGCTGATAAGTTTTGCGTTTATTTACAAAAAAAAAGAAAATATGATGAATTTTCTGAAAAATTTGCCATTTTTGAAATTTGAAATCATTGCGTTTTCAGGCAGATAGATGTACCACCTAAATAAATTGCTGAATAACATTTCCCATTTGTCTACTTTACATTTTCACCATTTTTGAAATGTCTGGATAATGTATTTTGATGTCACGCGGCTTACAAATCGAATAGCGCTTTTCCGGATTTTCAGAATTGACTATTTTGGGGATAAATACAGTTTTGAATGAAAATTTACATATTTAGCATCAAAACCCCCCTATATAATCAACCCAATTTCAAATCTGCACCCCTCAAGCTATCAGAAACAGATTTTACGAAGATTGTTAACCCCTTGAGATCTTCATAGTAATTACATCAAAATGGAGGCGAAATTTAGAATAGTCAAATTGTGCCGGTTATACGTTCATTTAGCCCTAAAATTTACACATTTCCAAAAGATAAAAATACAAAACCCACCATACAGTTTGTTCTACAATTTCTCCCGAGTACAGAGACCCCCCACATGTGGCCGTGACTTGTTTTATGGGCACACAGTGAGGCGCAGAAGGGAAGGAGCACCCTACAGCTGCCAGGATTTTACTTTCCTCATTGGCTTCTTTTGAAGGCTGTAAAATTTTCGCTTTTGCGCTATTAGGGCCATGTGATACCATTTTCTTGCGGGATGAGATGCTTTTTCCAATGTTACTATTTTGGGGTTGGTATCACCTATTGTTGAAAATTTAGGAACTTCTTTTTGAGAGCAGGAGTAGAAAAGCATCAATTCTCTACTGGTTTTTTTACTTTTTTTTTTGTGGTGTTCACCGTATAGACTAATAATCATATTATCTTCATTCTATGGGTCGATACGATAACGGGGATACCAGATACGAATATATTTTCTTGCGTTTTACTAAATTTGTAAAATAAAACCCTATTGTGGGGAAAAATCTATCATTTTTGTATTGCCATCTTCCAAGTGGCATAACTGTTACGTTTTTGGCTATGGAGCTGGTTGATGGCTTGTTTTTTGTGGGACACGTTGTACTTTGCACCAGTATCATTCTAGAGTACATATGTTTTTTTGATCACTTTTTATAGCTTTTTTGTGGGATTGAATAGGTAAAAATCATAATTTTTGGAGGGTTTATAACAGTTTTCTTTTACGGCGTTCATCGTGCAGATTCAATAATTATTTATTTTTATTCTACGGGTTGTTACGGACGCGGTGATACTATATATGTGGGGTTTGTGTTATGATTTAGACTTTTTTTCAGTTATATGTCTCTTTATATGTTTTGGGGCTTTTGGGCATTTTTGGTGATTTATTACTTTATTTTTTTATAGAATAATTTTTTTTTTTACGTTTTCACTTTTTCCACCATGGGAAATGAACAAGCAATAATCTGATTGCTTGTTCATAATAATACCCTGCAATACTTATGTATTGCAGGGCATTATCAGTGTCAGCCTATGCACTTGCATAGGGTGGCACTCTGCCAGTAAGATGACGTCATAGACGCCATCTTACCGGCAGTTCCTGCAGGTAACACTGGGGTCCAGATCGGACCCCAGTGATACCGTAGAAATGATCGGTGCCCCCCGAAAATGATTCGGGGGGCCGATCGTGGGGGAAAGACCCCCCAGATGCATGTTAGATGCCGCGGTCGCGATGACCGCGGCATTTAACGGGTTAATCACCCGCGATCAGAGACAACTCCGATCGCGGGTGTTACACTGGGGTGCCGGCTATCAGTCACAGCCGGCACCCCGTGTTTCCCGATGTCGGTTCGGCTCAAATCTTGAGCTGAACCGGCATCGGCTCAGCGTCCGATACATCGGACGCTGAGCGTTAAGTCACTGAGCTCAGCGTCCGATATCGGACGCTGAGCGTTAAGAGGTTAAAGGGGTCATGAATTTTTTGCTTTAAAAGTCTTCATCCCCACTCATAAAAGAATTTCTTTCTGTACAAGTTTTAGTGAACACCAAAGACCTTAGAAAAACTCCTTCATAAAGAGTCAAACTGAAGCACATATAGAGGGAACCTTTGATATAGACAAGATTGTAATCCCACTGAGAATGTTACATCTCCACAGTGAGAAAGACGTAGTTAAGTAAGAAGCTAATGATTTTTTCCAGAGATATGACACAGTCATGGATAAGATCCGCAGCTGTGAGATATTCACTCGCTGATGTTCATTCTTAACAGGAAGACTTTCTTATGTGACTTTTTACAACAAAATCTCTGTACCATTAAAATCTAATAAAAATGTGAAAGCGCTATTTAAAACATACAGCGGGCAACTGTCTGATGTTCTAAGCAGCCTTTCTTTTATGTTTACTTCATTTAAAATATCACAGTTATTATCAGTTGTAAAAGTTCTTTTATTTAAAGAACAGTTATATACTTTTTATTCTTGACAGCCCACCACAGTAATGAAAGATTCTTTGGTGGGCTCAGGCTCTGTATATAATATAATAAACTTTAGAGTTGATTGGTAGTTATTGATGGTCATAAATACAGGCGGTCCCCTACTTAAGAACACTCAACTTACATACGACCCCTAGTTACAAACGGACCTCTGGATATTGGTAATTTATTGTACTTTAGCCCTAGGCTACAATAAACAGCTATAACAGTTATCACAGGTGTCTGTAATGAAGCTTTAGTGTTAATCATGATTCTTATGACAACCCAACATTTTTAAAATCCAATTGTCACAGAGACCAAAAAAATTCTGGCTGGGATGACAATAATAAAATATACAGTTCCGACTTACATACAAACTCAACTTAAGAACAAACCTACAGACCCTATCTTGTATGTAACCAATATGGGTGCTAATTTCTACAGGTTCATGTACAGAGAGGTAGGGTACCCTGGCCCATCAAAAAGAAATTGGGCTGATTTCTCTTTCTAGTTTTCCTGCCAGTCCTATTATTAAATAATTAACTAATTTATCTTAGGAGTATTTTTCCTTTTGTTATGGTGCTCCTGTGCCTGTTAATCTAACATTGCTACCTGGTGTGGAGGATGCAACATTTTAAAAAAAGCAGCTATTTTTTGTGCAAAAAAAGTTTCAATGTTGGTTGTCCTGCTTCTCTCTGCCAAGTTCACCACCTAAGACCAGGCGAGCTTTTGCACAATTTATTGCAGATGACAAGTCGCAGATGGCCAATACAACTTACTTTAGTCTAAACAGCTGGATTGGTTAGATAAATACAGCGAATCCATTAAATAAACAGTACACCACAAGTTGTGCACATATGGAAAAGTCGCAAAATATGTGCAAAAACGTTGTTGCGCAACATCTTTTGGCACTAATGTTTTAAAGAAAACTAATGATAAATCTCCCCCATGGACTTCCAATTAGGCCACACAAGTCTGGGGCATCTACTATAACAATGTTTTACAGTCGATTTTGTATCCCAATGTCACAGAGGATGGAAATACATAGTTGCCAATTAAGGAAATTTAAGGATAAAAATTGAGAAATTATACCAACTCTAAGTTTTAGGATATGCTGTAGTCTTTACACATGTGTTATACAAACAAAACTGCAATATGATTGACATTTCTGATCTGGTGTGTTAATATGCAGTGCTCCAGGTAACATTGTGGTGTGTCATGTTTTTGTATTTACAGTTCTGCACAGCTTTAATGTGTTGTAATTGGATCTGAAGGGGGGGGGGGGGGGGTCTGCTGCAACATCAACTGGATACTGTCTCAGATGTGTAATTAATTTGAGACAGCCCTTCAGATTCTATGAGCTGGAACCCATTGGCAGTGGATTTAGTCTGCTGTGATTAAAACTTTCTATGATTAATTATTTTTCTTGAAGAAAAAAAAAACTCAGGAAGCCTGTGGGTATGTGATGTGTCATCATTTATACTTTCTAAAGAAGGATGTGCAGCTTTTATCTGAGAGTTTACAGGCTATTCACTAGCCATTCATTATGCTATAAATAATAACCTGTTTGTATATTTCCAATTGGTTGACAGTGTTTTTGCCATCTAATGTGAATAGATCAGAAATTGAGATATAGTAGGTGGCCAGTCCACTTATAGTCCCAGTTGCCCAGTACTTTATTTCCTTAAGACATTATATTTAGGTTTTGCCAGCTGACAATACAATACTGGAATTATGGCGGCATTTATAGCATCTTCCAGTTGGTAGGATTCATATTTATCTGAATACGTTGAAAATAATAATTATCTAATTGTACATTAGCTGCAGTTTAGTGTAGATATGTGAAGAGAGAAGACAATTAGGTCCTTTTCTCAAAACTGTATTAAATAAATGAGCTACCTTGTATGTATAAAGTTACTGAACTATATTATATCACTATGTAATGTCAGAAAGACATGGGAAAATTAAAACTGGACCGCACATTCACACATTAGGTGCTAGGCTACATTTACAAATGATCAAAAGGCCATTTTTAATTGCATTTTGATCAAATGGCACAAGCCCACTTAACACTTAATGGTGCTCTCGTTCTAGTGGGTCCCTACGCTATTGTGTGTAGCATCACATGAAATCCACTGCCACTGAAACACAGCACCAGCAGGAACCAAGACCCAGTTACTCCCCAGCACCCAGACTGGCAGGCATAGCCCACAGTTACTCACCAGCACCGCACCTTGATGACGCACCCAATAGCTTATGGACCCACTAGAACGAGGTCACATGTCCTATATTTCTCCCGGCTATGGAATGGTAGGGTGCAGCACGTAGGGCGATGTTTGCCCATTGCTGTGTTTGGGGGACGTATATACGTCGACAAGTATCCGCATATTGCCAATAGGAATGAATGATGACGGATTCTGCCCGTATATATGCACGTATACACATCAGGTTTCGTACGGGCGTGTGAATGCAGCGGTACTCTATAGTCACCACTTGTTCCCTCCCGATTATTGCAGACAGCTGGTGATAGACGACTGTCAGCAAAACTCAGGCGCATTAGTAACGTAACGGCTGCATCAGGAGTCTTCCTTTGTTCATAGGGACAGTCTGAGAAGATGCTTCTTCCGCTTCACTGCAGTTTACAGATTGAACAGTGCACTAGTAGCTAGGCTTACATCTACCACACTCGGCCTTTTGCAAGCTTTGCTCTGGTCCAGCAATAGTTTACATGCTCAGAGCTCTACCCCTTTCACCTACAGACATCTTACTCTTATTAATAATGTGTGATATATTCTTCACTAGTTATATTATCTTGCTAGCTCTATTAATCTCACTGTACTTGCTATACTTCTGTCCTTCTGCTTGCTGATGTTTGCTCTTGACAATCCTATTAGTTTTGTGATTCAGTAGCGTATATGGTATTTCAGTTGTGACCCGAATTGTTTACCACCCTTATTATGTATAACTGTCTTGTTTTGTGTCTGCACTTTGGAGTATGTAGGGACCATCTTCATGATTGATTTGTTTTGACTAGGGCTAGTCAGGTCTGTTGTGGGGAGTTTTACGGTACACTGATATCCTTGAGTACACTGGTGACTTTACAATCTAGATTTACATCACAACTTCTACTTATAATTTTCTAAGCATCCATATAACTAATACTCAGGAATTGTTGGGTTCTGTAATATCATAGTTTGAGGGGTTGAATGCGGGCATTACATCGACGGAAGAAAAAACAAATTATAAAATACCATATAAACAGCTATGCCAGCCTCCTGTCACATTGTTCCAAAATATCTGCATATTTACATAAATCTCTGTATGGTTACATTCACACATGCAGATTTTTCTTTTGTTATCTTTACTCCTTAAACTCTAGCGGCATGGGTTCAGTTCTGTACATGTGTATTGCTGGCCAGCTAGAGATGAATACATGTCCCTTTCTCTGTCTATATAAAGTGTTGCACTGTCATTATTTATGGAATAATTTAAAAATGAATGTGGGAATATATTCCTTACAGTCAGACCACACAAGATTATCTACAAAGAATTCAGGGATGGATTCAGTTTAAAAAAATTCCTCCAATATTTCAGAAGGAAGAAAGTTGAATAATTTGTTCAGCCATTCACGAGTTGTTCTAGACCTTGAAGGACATGATAAAACTGCAATGTAATAACACTAGGAAAATGTATGAAAATGAGTTATTGTCTGTGTTTTTTTCTTTCAGGACTACACACTGACAATGTACTTTCAGCAGGCTTGGAGGGATAAAAGACTTTCTTATTCAGTGATTCCTTTAAATTTGACCTTGGACAATAGAGTGGCGGATCAGCTCTGGGTTCCAGATACATACTTTTTAAATGACAAGAAATCTTTTGTGCATGGTGTTACAGTGAAGAATAGAATGATTCGTCTTCATCCTGATGGCACAGTACTGTACGGCCTAAGGTCAGTCTGTAACAAATACTCTTACTTGATTGTACATTTTGGCACATTAAGTTCATTATCAAACATAATAACCCTTTGCATATTAAGTACTTAATTCCAATCTTGACATTGCAATGTTCCGTTATCAGCGTGTCTATGGGAAATGACTGAATATATTATGGAATTTTTCTGAAAACTTTAAAAAGTACTGTAATATTTTTAATTGGCAGAAAATGAGGAAAACTATTGGGTGTGTTTTTATAACAATTCCATGATGTGCATAACATCAATGCAAAGATGAGCTTTCAAAGGTGTTTATAGAGGTAAAAGGCACATAGATTTTTTTTAAAAGAAACCCATTCCGCTGCAGTTTGATTCCACACTCAAATTTAACTAAATGCTGCTGTGATGTAGTTTTTGATAAAAATAAGTTTAAAATCTGCACCTCCAGTCCATCATTAGTGATGTGTGTTGCAGCTGCTATGGTGCCCGCAGAGTCAGGGGGCCCCGGCATCTGACCTGACACACTAAGGAATGGAGGATGTGCACCATTATACACCTATTATGCTGCACATTGTACAGAATAATAAAATGTCACCGAATTTGATGGTGCTATATAAAGGTTATTATTTATTATTATTATTATTATTATTATTATTATTATTATGTCTCATCTCTAATTCCTACCATGAGGTCAGCATCATAAATGTGTGCTCATGAGTGTATAAATGTGTGTATATGTGTGAGCGTGTAGGGCGGCCCCATTCTGAAGCCTGCAATGGGGCCCTAGCTCTCCTAGTCAGCCCCTGGTTCGGACAGTTGTGTCAGAGCTGTGTTTTTAAGGGAGAGTTCAGGGATATAAAAAATTGGCCCATTATCCACACTGGAAGTATGATGCTTGCAAGAAATCCCAAATGTATTCCTCAACAATTGCAAATACATTACCCTAACTATTTCACTAAAAGTTGTACTCTTTAATGGTGTCTATTTAGGGCAACAATAATTTATTGATTGATTGAATTTTACTCTTTCTGGACAGGATGAATAAAAAACACCTATTTTGGCATTTTTGTGCCGTTTACAACATATATATGTAACATAACATGTTACTATACTGTAAACCAGTACAATTTGGATAATATCTAAATTATATAAATATATATCAGTATACAGAGAAAAGAAACAAGCAGCACATGTGACTTAAAAAATGTACTCGGATGCACAGCCTAGAGCTTTGACAAATAGTCCATCCAAGGTATAAAAACTAGAAAACAGCAGCACTCCAAGATTCAAGCTGACATGTGGGAATACTTTTTCCCTTTTTTGGAGTCTTGGAGTGCTGCTATTTTCTATTTTTATATACGTGGTGTATGTCTTGTACATATGACATATATATCTGTGTGTGACATAAAATGAAAACATTCATCATATGGTTAACAATGTCTTCATGGCAATGCATCAGTGCCCCCCTGATCAAGGTGAAGGGGGGAATGTTACTGAAAACATCTTTGATGTTATGGTCAGTACTCAATGACAATTTACTTCAGAGGAAAATTTCAACGAAGAAGTAGAATCAAATTTCTATTTCAAAATTATTTCTAGTCTATTGCTTCCATGGTTTAATTTTATTGTTAGGATTTTTCAAACCTAATTTTGTGATCTTATTAATGTTTGTCTTGGCAACATACTGTGAGACGATAGGAGAAGGAAAAAAGCCTGGCACTACCGATGTAGTGTGTCGACTATGCAGAACTAACGTTCTGGAGAGAATTTGCATGCCAAGCAAAGAAGGAGAAATTCAAGAACTCCCAGCGGTGCACAGTGCAGTAATAGGTATAGAAGTAGGGCACAGATCGGCACTCGCCGAATCTAGCTGAAAGACTTTACAAAAACATAGAAAAAGCGGAGCGAGGTGAAAGGAAAAGGCACCCATTTTACATGTCTAAGCACTCTATCTCACATCATCCGAGTGGGGTGAAGGTTGCCAGAGGAATATTATACAAACCCCTTGCATTGAGAACATATAAAGCCATATAGTGTGACAATGGCTACATTCAGACTAAGGCTACATTCACACGATCAAATGCCCGTCTTGCCACAGACAGATGGGCATATGGGACGTGCCCTGGAGTGGAGGACGGGTGAGCGCTGCACACTCCTCCCCTCTCCATTGGGAAACATGGCGCATGGCACATGTGTGGCATCGTGCCAGGAGCCTATTGCGACCTATTAAGAGCTTGTGGCCATATATATGTCCTGATGAATGTTGTATGAATGAAGCATAAAAATGGGAAAGGGGTTAAAAAGTAGATATGGGGATATCCTTAACCTATATCTACGCAAAGATCAGGCAGATGTATTTCTTTTTTCTTCTTTTCAAATACAAGCCGATTATAAACTGCAACACCCTCGCCGATGCAATGGCGAGGGAGGGTTTGCGAATACGTCCCACATGCATGTAATCACATTACACTTCATGGTCCTGATAGGACATAGGGGTATTGCAGTGGTGAATCCTGCCTGGTAGGGCAGGAGTTAAGTATTTTGTATGATGCAAGATGCTATTGTCCAATGATCTGTGTTACATCCTGTCCTTTGTAAGCTGAGATGTGATTGGAGGAGCAGCCACCACCTGACCAAAGGAAGGTAATAAAACCCCTGGCCAGGAATGTTCGAGGGAGGATTCAGAAGATTCTAGTAGTTCTTCTTTCAGAGAGATTCAGTGAGTGAGTGAGCAATCTCTGTCTAGCCCATACCAGATAAGAGCAGGAAGAGCCTAGCCCCTGCCTCTGAAGAGTGGAGCTAATAGATTAGAGTTAGTATAGTGAGAAAAAGGGGTATCATCTTACCTTTAAAGGTGATACCTGAAGCCCTACAGGACAAGCTGAAGCTTCCTACCAGGACACAGCTGCCTCCCAGCCTGCCCTCTACATCCAGGCTGGTGAACTATCTCCTGAGGCTCCCTCCAACTCACATCTCAGCACTCCATCTACCTGTTAAAGGCACGTTGCTGCGGTTCCTGCCGGTTCAAATAAAGAACTGTAAGTTGTTTTCTTCAACTTCTGTCTCCGTCTGGTCCCTGCTAATATGGCTGCCTTCATCACCGGCACCCTGTCCATCACTCGGGACATTAAGGGGTTGCCCCAGGGAGATCCGCTATAGCAGCCTCTCCCTCATCATTTCTTGCCAACACCGCCCTGCTGGAGACCTGCCAGGCTGTAGGACAGCCCTCCGGTTCCCCCGTACCAAGCACCGTGACAATAGCGTGCTTAGGCCGCAACCCCCAGCCACTCCGGTACCGCGGGCCCCGACTGTCACCAGGCCTCACCTCAAGGGCTAGGCCCCGGTGGGGGATGTTGCAAAAGTAATTCAAAGCACCAAATACACAAATTCACATCTTAAAGATGATCCCTTAGATCACATATACATTTGGATTCATTTAATCTTTTAACCCAATCTGTTTAAAAGCAATAAAACCTCAAGAGAAGCCCGACTTCTTGACGTCCTGTTGGGTTTTTTCCACCAAAATTAAGCCAGCAAATTTAAGTACCTCAGGGTTACTGTAATGGTGTTCTCCAATATGTTCAATCAGACGGGGACAACCTCTTCCTGAACTGATAAAGTTGTTGTGTTTCCTGAATCTGATGAACACATTCCTACTTATCTTACCTATGTAGTACCTATTGTAGTTACAAAATACTACATATACCACAAAGTATGACATGTAAGTTACATAGGCCTGTACTACACTCATATTGCCCCTAAGTTTAATTTCATCTCCAAGAAATAGCACCTACAGATATTACATTCCACTCCTAAAGTTGCCCAGCGGAACACTTTTCTGTAGTCCTGTTTGTCTTGGAGTGGAGAAGTGGGTCATGAGTGTGGTGTCATGTCTAAAATATATCAATGGTCTACATGCAGTGACCTCACTCAAATCAGAAGGGCTGAATACAAAAGGGAATGCATATCTTCTATTATCTTTATTATCTTTCTTTTGAGATTTTCTTGCTTTTAATATCGCATTCCATGGGACTTGACGGACTTTGGAGAGTGCCCTTCCTATCAATGACCCTTTGTGCATCAGTCTGGCACTTAATTCTCTTGCTTTAGTTTCAAATTGTAGCTTGTCTTTGTAAAGTCTCCTGAACTGACTGTAAAATAGGCTTTTTTAGTATGGCTGAGATGGAAGCTAAAATTCAGTCTTGGGACTGTGCACCTTTGCATGATCCAGTACTTCTGCAACTAGTGATAATCCTGCATGTTTCCCCATATCATGAACCTGTATCTGCAACCTCATATCCAGAATCTTTATTTGGAACCCCATATCCTAAATCTGTATCTGGGACCCTGTATTCTGATTCTGTATCTTAAACACCTTATGCTGATATAATCTAGAAGCCTGTATCCTAATATAATCCAATTCCCTGCTTCCTGTACTATGAACAGGGCCGGCTCCAGGTTTTAGTGGGCCCCTGGGCGACAGAGCTCTAGTGGGCCCCCCTTCAGTAGTAACACTGCCCCCCCTCCCCCTGTGTGGACACATCCCCCCTCCTGTATACGCACTGCTACCCACTCCCCCTGTATACACACTGCCCCCCCCTCCTGTATACACACTGCCACCCTCTCCCCCTGTATACACACTGCCCCCTCCCCTCCTCCCCCTGTATACACACTGCCCCCTCCCCCTGTATACACACTGCCCTCCCTCCTCCTGTATACACACTGCCCTCCCTCCTCCTGTATACACACTGCCCCCCCTCCTCCTGTATACACACTGCCCCCCTCTCCTCCTGTATACACACTGCCCCCCTCTCCCCCTGTATACACACTGCCCCCCTCTCCCCCTGTATACACACTGCCCCCCTTCTCCTCCTCCTGTATACACACAGCCCCCCCTCCTCTTCCTCCTGTATACACACTGCCCCCCTCTTCTGTATACACACTGCCCCCGCTCCTCCTGTATATACACTGCTACCCTCTCCCCCTGTATACACACTGCCCCCCTCCTGTATACACACAGCCCCCCTCCTGTATACACACTGCCCTACCTTTTTTTTCCCCCCTGTATAAACACGCCCCCGCTCGATCTGTAGTATAACACTGCTACCCTCTCCCCTGATTACACACTGCCCCCCCCTGTATACACACTGCCCCCCTCCTCCTGTATATACACTGCTACCCTCTCCCCCTGCCAGCACTTGGATACCAGCAGTGTAAACGTTGCCATTTTGGTGAGGTTTGTCGTTCCCCCATGATGGCATGTTAGCGCTGCGACACTAGACTCTGCTAATGGCATTTAAACAGTAATTGGGGCACATTTACTTACATTCCCCCTGTAGTTCACAGAAAGTGCATTGTCCGCTGATAATGCACTGTGCCGCGACTAAGATCATGCGCCCGATATCCTGCATTTGTCGCTTTCTAGCTCAGGTCTGACAGAGTTCCCCTTCTTCTTCCTGGTGTATGTGAATGCATTGTCTTGCGACACAATTTGAAACTTAAATCCTGTGCTCAGTCCGAGTCAGTCGGATTGTCCAATGGCATGCCCCCTGACTTGTGTCACATGGAAGCAGCACAGCTGCGCCAAAAAACGATCACGCGCGACACAATCTCAGCACAGAGATCTTTTAACTACCTGTTCAATCCATGCAATCCCCGAAAATGGTGCACATTCTGACAAAAGTGAGCAGCGTGACCCTTAGGGCGCTGTCCCACGTTGCGTTCGCAAACACAGACCAAACCGCGCCCACCGGGGCGGTCCGCGGTCCGATCGCATCAGTGTTTTTCTATGGAAATGCCTGCGCGGCTCGTTCCCGATCGCAGGCGTTTCCATAGAAACACCGATGCGATCGGACCGCGGACCGCCCCGGTGGGCGTGGTTTGGTCTTGCAAACGCAACGTGCGACAGCGCCCTTAGTAAATGAGCCCCATGAGTCTCCAGTACGGCACAACACTCACAATCCTGAATGTCTGAAAGTCCCATATTCCAAGCCTCAGTGAAAAGGAGTCTGCCATCAGCATTAGTTAGATATTAACCCAGACCATATCTGGATTATATTGGGCCAGGTAGTGTATATTTTGGTCCATAAACGTACAAATATAACTGTAACGTCCGTGCCTAAATGTCGCTTTATTCGCAGTTGGCAGAATATATGGCGTTTATTTGTGTGTGAACTATAGCTTAGCGTTTGGTTTTGGATTAATTGAGCCATACCCTGCTCCTTGCATTTTAGTCCTGCCCAGCAAGGGTTACTAGCCTGATGGACGGTTCCCCCAGTGGCTGCTGGGGGTGTGTCTGGTTACGGCCTTATATACCTGCCAATTCCCATCAGACCTGGCTGGTTATTACAAGTTTTACCTCTGTATCTAGTGCTCTTGCTATCTTATTTTGTATTCTGTACCTTTGCAGCCATCTTGGTTTTTACCTTGTTTGTTTGTCTCCGCTTGTATGCCTGTATCTGGACCTGACCTGTATATAACCCGCTTGATCTTGACCTGTCTCCACTTGTATGCCTGTATCTGGACCTGACCTGTATATAACCCGCTTGATCTTGACCTGTGTATATCCCTCCTGAAGACCTGTATATATAACGTTGTTTGTCCCTCAGTATCTTTTACCTCCTAGTGTTATCCCGCTTTCCCTGTCTCAGACCTGTGTGAGTGTTCGGTGCACCAGTGGGAACACTGGTCTATTCCTGTATTCCTGACAGCTAGTGCCAAAAGTTCAAAGTACAAAATTTAATATGTATATCCTTTTCCACTTCTGTATCCACACTCAGATGGTCTCTAATTTAGTAGTCATGTGCTTCACATAAGGCTCTAATAAGATTTATGTCACAGCAGTACTGTTGTGGCTGCAGAGAGCAGTAGGGACTGTAAGATGTGTGATGTTTTTTTCATTAATGAATTAATGTTTTAAAATTGCATTGTATGATAATAAGTGTACACAAGTTTTGTGATTATTTTCTCTTGGGATAAATATTGCTATAATGCCAGCTCGCGCTGTCTTGACTCTTAGCCAGGAGAAATTAGCCATAGTCTTCCATTCCTCATATTATGAATAGATCTTCCTGCTTCAACCACATAATTTAAATTTGATTTTCAATGTTCACTGATATTCATATAACGTTGATGGAGCTTCTAACATCTCCACTGCCTGTTACTTTAGGTCACTAAAATCAATAGACTCTTTAATTTCAGATGAGCTGCAAATTATTATGTGGAGTTTATTTGCTCTCTGCTCATCTATTTAGGCCTCCATCCTCAGGAGCCGGTGCCTTCTAAACTGACTCTCTGGAAACACTCCAGCACAAGATCTTGCACAAGACTTTTAGAGATGTTAATATTGTATTACAGAAGCCCCATGTGACGCCAATGCATTTAAAATTTTTTGTCAATGGTTCTTGATAGAATTATGCAGAGCACAAAGAGCCAGCATCATTAATATATTGATTAAATAAGCAACTGTCTCTATCCCACCCTGAACAATAAACCTCTAGCTTCCTAAGGGGTCATGATGTGACCATACAAACTTTACATTTAAAATACAACTCCCTGTCCATGTTAATTTTTATGCAATGTCTTAATGGGTATGTTCACATTAAGAGGTCTGTAGCCCCAAATGTATTATTTGAGGTGTGATGTCACACCAATCATATGACCTTTTGGTACAATGTGAGGTGAAGTGCCCTGAAAATTGTAAATATCTCTTGCCCTCTTAAACACAGATTTATTAAAAAAACAAGTTCTGATCTTATTCCATAATTTTTTTAAATTTTTGTCATTGTCCCTCACTCATCCCGTATCTATCCTTCAGCTTTGGGATAAATGACAAGTCACCATCTTGAAAGATTCAACCAAAATAAACCATAAGGATTCAATTGCCTGTGAATTTGCACATCTTTATAAGTAACTCAAGTAATTTATTACATTGCATCCATTACCTATCCTGCTGACCAACTGTAGCTGCAGGATCAGACTGCACCCAAGGTTTGCCTGTAGTCTGTGATCACCTAGGTGTGCATAGGAGCTGTATGCAAAATGGTCAAATAATTGAATTCAGATTTTTACAAAATTCGACACAACCTTAATCAAACTTTCTTTAATGCTTGACTAAAACCCAGACCTCTTTGCCATAAATGTCTCATTCCTGGTAATTTCTGGTAACTAATTACACCTTTGGGAGCTATAAAGGAGTTTTCTGCTTGGGCTATATTTATAGTTGATCATTATACCAACAGTATCCGTGCTGGAAATGACACTACCAGTTGTAAAATGTTCATTTAGCTAGAGTTAGTAATGACTTCAATCTAGGTCATTATGTGACTTCTTAGGCCTGAAATAGTTAATTAGTACGCCACAGGCTATTATTAATTCAGTGGTAATTAAGCTCAAAGCAGATACTGACACATTTGCTTGTGTCTCACATGCTATTTTCCATAGTCATAGTACATTCATGAAAATGAGAAACGATTATGACTATTGATGAAAAGAGAACTGCAAAAACTAGTGTCATCCTGAGGAGGGGGTTACAATTTGCTTAAATTCAGATGACTCATTGTCTGCAACCCAAACATTATAGTAAGTACAATATATTCGCTATACTATATCTTGTATAATTTCTTTTATTTGTTCTACTTTGAGCCTGAAACTACATGGAGACATTTTGAAACAAGACTTTTTATGCAGTTATTCTGGTCTATATTTGTAGCTCAGAAGAAATGATTTAAAGGGAACCGGTCACTAGAGGGCTATATTTCACTGGGTACAGATTATTATATACACTGGTAAGTGCATTGCAGAAATGCTTTTGTAATAGTCTTCAGTTGTTTGTTTAATAAACCTTCTTAAATTTTACCTGGCTCCACACCAGCATCTTCCTGAAAGTCCGGGGGTGACTGAATTGCAAAATGTAAATTCCCTCAGCACCCCACTCATCTATATTCAACAGAATCCCCTCCCACATTGGCTCACTGCACAAGCAAAACTTTCGCGTTGAGCCTTCTATCTCTGTCATGTGTCCCGTCCCTATGCAGTGTATCTAGGCAGTTTGCTTACTTCCCCTCTGTGTAAAGATGCATGTGCAGTGAGCAGCAAGCTTGCTATTACCGCACATGACAGAGATAGGAGGCTTAATGCGCAAGCCCAAGGTTTGTTTGTGCAGTGAGCCGACGTCAAGAGGGGGTGGGATGGGGGGTCATGGGAGGGGGGTTTGAATATAGATGAATGGTGCGCCCGAGGGATGGTAATTAGAATGCGGATATTACATTTTGAAATGCAGCCGCACCCAGGACTTTCAGGAAGATGCTGGCATGGAGCCAGGTAAAATTTAAGAAGGTTTATTAAACAAACAACGGAAAACTTAGGTATTACAAAAGCATTTAAAAAACTGTATTTGTGGGCTGTGAATAATCCATATTTTATCTGTTTTACAGCTGTAGGTATGATAAAGTTGGTCTGTCTGTAATCCGTGCATAATCCATGTATCCGTGTTTGAGCTAGGTCAGCCCATAAGGTCATGTGATTGTTGCCCAGCAAACAACTACAAAAACGACCACTTAAAGCTTAGTACAACTAATCAACTAATTTTTGTTTCCATTTTTTATTTGCAGCTCTATTGCCTTCTTTGGGACTGTCTAGGCCACAAAAATGGATTTGAATAAGACATGCTCTAAGTTTTTCCTCACAGGCACTAGGCTCAAACATAATGATAACCCTGTAACCCTTTTTTGCCATTTTGCTACACATTAAAATTTTAATCAAATGCATGGCTATACAGGCAGTCCCCGGGTTACATACAAGATAGGTTCTGTAGGTTTGTTCTTAGGTTGAGTTTGTATGTAAGTCGGAACCCTATACTTTATTATTGTAACCCAGTCAAAATTGTTTTGGTCTCTGTGACAATTGGATTTTAAAAATGTTGGATCGTCTTAAGAACCAGGATTAATGATAAAGCTTTATTACAGACACCTGTGATAATTGTTATAGCTGTTTATTGTAGCCTAGGACTAAGTTACAGTAAATTACCAAAATCCAGAGGTCCGTTTGTAACTAGGGGTCGTATGTAAGTCAGGTGTTCTTAAGTAGGGGACTGCATGTACATTGAAATCTTTCAGTTTTTCATGAATTTTTAAAGGTATTAAAACATAGCAAACACTATTTGGTATCTCTATAATCTTACTAACCCTACAGTGAATGCTTGAAATCAGAAGTCCATAAGAAAATGACAAAACTGCATTTTTTATCAATTGTATGGCATTTTGCCTTTCTTACCAACTTCCTGGTACTTAACAGTTCAGCATTTAAATGGGTTAACCACTCTTCAATAAATCTCTTCCATTAGGCATATCTTTGAATGTATATGTACCTTTACCTCCTTTGATAGATTCAGTCTTTGCCTGTTCTCATTATGCTGCCCTATGAATATACACACAAGCGCCTTCTCTCTCACTGCTCTTGGCTGTCCTCATGGCATCACCCACTGTGTCCCTCTATTCATCATTGGTCCTTAATTGTAGAGACTTAGAAATGGGGTAGGAGGGAGCTGCTTGAGCCATAACTCTCCTGTTAAACCCTTTTCTTAGTTATCAGTGCTTAAATAAAGAATCATGGAGAGTCTGCACACCGCACAAAGGTAACCAGCAAGAGCTTATCCACAAGGTATATGTGCAAATTATGTAAAAGAGTGCCAACCCCTTTAAGAATTTTACTGTCTAAAGACAATGACCACCCCATTGATTTGACCAATCCTCTTATTACCATTCAAAGCATCTTGACTGACTCACAGTGGGAGAAAATACATCCCTTGAAGTACTTTGGCCCTATAGCAGTCCAACATGCATGTAGTAGAGGTTCCTTCTCTGTTTGGTTTATGTGAGTTCTGAAGCATCCTAGTCCCACATTGTTACTCTGCCTGCTTTACGTTTATTTGCATTCCACCTAAAATCTAAAGTTAATAAATGTTTTCAATCAGATTTTGTCCACTGTAATAAGTTATAGTCGATTGCTAGTATATACATTCCATAGTGTAAATGTCATTAAATGTCTTCTGGCCACGATATATCTAAGGAGCTAGAACATGGCTGCATTCTATTAAATGGGGCCTGTTTTCCAGTTGTTTGCTTAGCATGGGCCCAGAAAATTGGCAAAGGGAAGATAAGGCATTAGGTGGATTAAAAAATATGATTTCTGACACAAACAGATACTTTTGTAGTGAAATAAACCTGCTTCAGATCAGATTAGGAAGAAAGTTTATGAAAACACAGCAGGTTAGATAAAAGACAATTTGCAATAAAAAGACCTTTATTCTGTGTCCACATGAACGTGTGCCCACCCCTCCCTTCTGCATATCGGATTGAGATGCACTTCTGTTCTTACAGCCAAAGATAGAGCATGCTCTATCTTTTTTGCGGCCATGGCTTGAAACGGTGAGCACTCATTGATCCCAGGCGCCATAGACTACTATGAGGGATGTATATTCGGCAGCAAATTTAGGGCTGTATATAAGGCTCCCCAGACGTTCATGTGAATGCATCCTTACAGTGATGCCTGCTTCCGCCAATGGTAACATCAATGAAAATGAAAAATCAATGCAATCTTACAAAATTACATCCCTAAATACAGAAGAAGCAATGGGAAAGATTTGCCAAAAACACAATTTACTATACCAGCCTTGTTCCCACATGTGTCAGAATAAACTATGGCTAATATATCATGAGTCACGTCTAGAGATGAGCGAGCACTAAAATGCTCGGGTGCTCGTTATTCGAGACGAACTTTTCCCGATGCTCGAGTGCTCGTCTCGAATAACGAGCCCCATTGAAGTCTATGGGAGACTCGAGCATTTTTCAAAGGGACCATGGTTCGGGAATAAACTGTGTTATTTAATTGAAAAAGAATGTCTTCTGATAAGTTATCAGATGTATGCAAACATCTGCAATCTATTCTTCACTGTTCCGCACGTATATTATCTCCCGACAAGTTAGCAGATGTGAAGAACAGTGAAGAATAGAATAAAAACAGTGAACACAGTGACCACAGGATCATTTAAGTGAAAAACACAGTGAAGAACACAGTGAAGAATAGATTACAGATGTTCGGCACATCTGCTTACTTGTCGGGAGAGGAGATACACTGTCCCGGGATCCGCTCCTCTTCTTCCACTGAAGTCTCCCCGATGTCTCCCTGCAGCCCGATGTCTCTCTGGTGCCCGAGGTCTGCCTGCTGCATGATGTCTCCCTGCTGCCCGATGTCTCCCTGCTGCACGCGGTCTCCCTGCTGCACGCGGTCTCCCTGCTGCGCGCGATGTCTTCCTGCTGCGCGCGATGTCTTCCTGCTGCGCCCGATGTCTCCCTGCTGCGCCCGATGTGTCTCTGCTGCGCCCGATGTGTCTCTGCTGCGCCCGATGTGTCTCTGCTGCGACAGATGTCTCCCTGGTGCGCGATGTCTCCCTACTGCCGTTCCGCGTGTATCTTCCGACAAGTAAGCAGATGTGCAGAACATCTGTAATCTATTCTTCACTGTGTTCTTTACTGTCTTTTTCCCTTAAATGATCCTGTGTTCACTGTGTTCACTGTTTTTATTCTATTCTTCATTGTTCTTCACTGTGTTTGTTTAATTAAATGCTCGATCTCGAGCAGGGGAGATACTCCTCCGAGCAACGAGCCGTTTCGAGTACCTTAATACTCGAACGAGCATCAAGCTCGGACGAGTATACTCGCTCATCTCTAGTCACGTCCCTTAATAAATAAGGTACATCTTATGTTCTATACCGTCAAAACCCCATATCTACCCAAGCTAGTAAATTTTTTTTTTATTTATTTTTTTTTTTAACCCTGCACAGCACAAAGATAGACATTGCCGAATTCCTAAAGAATGAGAGAGACATATGAGGCAAAGTCTAGTCCTTTCATTCAGCCATGTCATAAAGCAAATACATTCAGCCGGCCAATTGTTCTCTTGGTTTGTATTGAAAAAGCATGAACATGAAAAAAACTGAAGGGAACAAGTTCAATTAAAGTATACATAACATAGTCTAGATGTGAGACTATAAAGCAGAACCAGCTGTAGTAGGAGTAAGCATGAGGTGGATGAAGAACTCCATGAACAAAGTATGGCATGAAGTGATTCTTTTTCCCCGCAGAAGGTCTTTTATTGTACCAGTTGTGACAGGGCAATTGTAAGAGAAAGGTTCATGGATACAGATAATGCAATAAACAGACATCTCTTTGTAGAGAATAAACAGGTCACACAAACCTTCAGATTGGAGATTAGGACGAGCGTTTGCGAGAAAGCAGCAGATTAGTTTACAAAAATACTGAAGACTGTGGTTTATAAAGAGGATTTTTACAGTAATGCTGTTAACATATGTAAAATATTAACTCCTTATTTTCTGTGTAACACATTTTTCTTCTCAGTGACATCAATTATTATTCCGTGTACTGGGAATCTGAAAAAAAAAATTCCAAATGTGGTAAAATTGGCAAACAAACGCATTTGCGTCACTTTCTTGTTGGCTCAGTTTTTTCGACTTTTACTGTGCACTCCAAATGATTCGTCTACTTTCTTCTTTGGTTCAGGATGATCACATTAATACTAAATTTCTATAGGTTTTTATTATGTTTTAATACATTTTCAAAAATTCGAAAATGTGCACGAAAAAAAAATAGTTTTGCCATTTCTGATGCTAAAAACTTTTTCATACTTTAATGTAGGGAGCTGTGTGAGGTGTCATTTCTTGCAAAATGAGCTGATGTTTTCAATGCTACCATTTTGAGGACTGTGCGATATTTTTATCAATTTTATTACATTTTTATGTGATGTAAAATGGTGTAAAAGTATGTTACGGACATTTGGGGTTATTTTCTGTTATGGGGTTTACCACTGGCAATAACTGTTTTCATATTTTGATAGATAGGGAATTTTTAAATGCCGCTGGTAGCATCAGAGAGGTTAATGCCACAATAGTTGGTGCCTAAAATATATATGCCTATTTTTTTTAGGTGGCAAAAAAAGCATACATCTTACTTCCTATCAAAAACCTAACCCCAGACTAGCAGCTCTGTGGGTTTATAATTTCCCCCTAGTAGTGAAAGCTGTACAATCCAAGCCCACAAGAAAAAGGCGCAAGTGCATTTTTTCACAAATTTCACAGCATTTGGAATTTGAATTTTTCCTGCTTCCCAGTACATGGCATGGAATATTAAATACTTTCACTATGAAGTGCAATTTGTTACAGCTCCCTACATGGGAAAATAATTAAGTTATGGTTTTTCAAAGGTGGGAGTGAAAAATGAAAATGCAAAATGAAAAAAAAGCCTGGGTTAAGGGTTTAATGAGCTATGTACCTGTGTAACATCACATGACCATGGTTTTCATTCACAGGAAGTAAACAGGGGCTTATTTAGGGTCCGCGGATCGCATTTACGTCTGACTTTTCATGGTATTCAGTATTTGTGCCGCTGTGAGAGGGATTTAGAAGGAGATTGTGTCACACACGATCAGATTTTGGTGCAGCGGTTCCCGGATTTCATGATTTCAGAAATCGGGGGTGAGCCGTCGGATGATCTGACTGAGCGCGGAATTTAAGAATAAAATTGTGTCACAAGCAATTCACTCACATACATCGGGAAGAAGATGGTGAACTCCGGCGGACCTGAGCGGGGAAGCGACACATGCAGGATATCGGGCGCACAATGTTAGTGAATTGTCATCGGACAATGCACTTTCGGAAACTCCTCCGGACGGGTAAGGGAATGTGCCCCAGTATTTCAGGTCTCGTGATGGAAGCCCTGGGTATTAAGAGTCTAGATTCTAGTGTGATAACTGGGCCCTGAAACCTTTATGTATCTGTTTGCTCCATCTGCTGAAAAGGTTGTTTTTCTCAACCTCAGAGAAAAGATCATGCATGCTGGAATTCAACTTTACACATTTTTCTATTCCATGAGTTCTGTTAACGGTGGTTACTGAGAGGTCCCCATAAGCATTAGATCATTAGTGCGGAGAACAAAATATTTTTACTTCTGCCATTTACAAGATGTAAAACTTGTACCACTGCAGCTATTGCAATGCTGCTGATAAGGGAAGATTTTACAATCTATGAAACACAGACTATGGGGGAGACTTATCAAGACTGAAATCAAACCGCCAGGCATTGCAATTATTCTCCCCTATAAGCCAGCACCATGGCAGGGAGGGGTGTGAAGGGGGGCGTGGCTGACAACAGAGTGGGTCAGTGTAGTGAGCAAACTTCACAAGTGAAAGTTCGCATGTTGCGCATATTTCTACTCCAGGTCTTAAAAAAATATATACGCTGTGCGGCCTCCCCACTGAATACATCAGGATGGCTAAGCAAATTGATGTATCTGCCAGCACTGGAGGGGCAGGGATTTCATCATAAACCAGCCCCCTATATTTTGATTTTCTTTCTCAGCCTGAAAATATTTTCACAGTACGGAATGTGGTTATGGTGCAATGAGTACAAGTCACTGCACAGTGTTCAGAAAAATATAGACATATGGGAGCTAATTTACTTACCTGCCCCTTGTGCGATCCTCGCTGTGCGTTGTCTGATGATCATGGACTCCAGCACGATTCACTAAGATCATGCGCCCGATTTCTTGCATGTGTCGCTTCCCCACTCAGGTCCACTGGAGTTCACCATCTTCTTCCTGGTGCATGTAAGTGCTTGACTTGCGACACAAATTCAAATGTTAAATCCCACTCTTCCATTGGATCGTCCAACAGTCCGCCCCCCCGCCATTTGTGTCGCATGAAATCCGATCATGTGTGCCACAATCCCCTTTTAAATGCGTCGAAAAACGGTAATCGTCGGAATATCTGACTTTTGTGCAGTCTGCGGACCCTTAGTAAATGATTCCCATGCTCTTTTTTATCCAGACTAAACATGGCTGACAGAATTCAGCCTTTCTCTATAAATGCAGGGTTTGCCAGGGATTATTAAACTTAGTAGCCATCTCCAGGATGAAAACTGGAATGGTATTACCAGTTATCATGCAGTATATTTATTTTATTTAGCCAGAAATGTAAGTTTTTGTTTTAGTGTCTTACTATTGTATAGACTAAAGCTGAAAAATTAAAGATATGAAAAAGATATGATTTGTTATTTTGCCATGGAAACCAGACACAGTGGATAAAGCTCTAGTACACAAAGTTTGAGAAGCTCTGCTTTGACCACAAGTGTGAATTCGATTTTTTTAGTGTTCATGCAGTATATTTTCCCGAATGTAACCACTAACGCAGCCAACAAAGAAATATGCTTGTTTGGTAGCTAAACATTGATTTTTTTATTCCTTTCCAGTCACAGATACATTGCCTGCAGGGTGGAGTGGTTCAATATTGACTTAAGTATGTAATGGCATTAGTTTTGTGTCAGGACAGGATGTTACAAGTGCTGATATAGACTTCTGAGCAGGAAACGGGGCAACCATCAATCTTACAATTGTGTATTTCACATAAAAGACAATGAGCTAACTTATTGTACTGTTCCCATTCTTATGGTTGCAGTTGCAGCAACAAGGCACGATATCACACACACAAATATACCAAATTTTAATGAAGTAATACTAAAACATTGATGAAGCTTATACAACAAGGTCTCTCTAAATAAATGTAGGGATACTCAAATGAAACTGCTGTTTTTCTAGAATGTATTGGTCAGGAAATCTCGCTTAGGCCAGGGACACATAGGGAGGGGGCATTTATTATTTTTTCTTGCTAGTTGTTCTTTTTTGGCACCCAATTTTATTGGTGATTTTCACTGTGATGTTTTATTGTGGTGCCTGGCCTTAATGTATTTGGAGTGTTGTAAAAAGAACAAATGAGTGTCAGAAATATGAAACCTCATAGAATAAGTTGGTAGACTTGTTTTTTGTAGTACCCAGTTTGATCCACTGCATTCAATTTAGACCACTTACCTATGGGTGTAGTTTTTTTCCCCTAAGGAAGGAGGGGACCTGGTGCCACCCCGGAAACACGTAGGAACAAGCTATAGGGTTACAATAGGGCATACTTATTGTGAGGAAGAGTTCTGGGAGGGCCTTTGTAAGGATGGTAGCTATTAGGGATTCCACTATGGCCAGGCATACAGCTAGGGTGTAACTTGGGTTAGCCTTCTCGTACTGCTGACCGACCCTTGTACAATACTTCTGGTCCTTTTACCAAAGTCTCTGTACCTTGGAATTTGGCAAGGTTGAAACATTTTGTTTTGTATCTTATGGTCACATATACCTTCCATCTCAGACTTTGTCAATTAATTTATTTGTTTTCACTGAGATTATATTAAAGGTTACATTTTAACTTTGAATACCCTCAGTGTGTTTTGATATACATCCATCGTTTGGTGCTTATAGTCCACCTTCTTCTGCTGACAAGTGTGTATTTTTGTACCTGACTATCTCTAGTGTTACTCTAGAGGAGTGTGAACAATACACCACTGAAAATTACTGAAGCCACATCAACCCCACTCCTACATCACGTTTCGCCTGATTCTGAGTATCCATGTGAGAATTGTAAATCTCAACCCTCCCATTTAACAGTTGCAATCTGATGCAATTGCAGTTGCAATAGCCCTAACCCAGAACCGATCATGTAAGTTAAAGGTAGATGCTCATTCTATAATACAGCAGACAACAACCATATATAGAGAGGGAATAAACATTTGAACCAAAGCTCAGAAACAAATTAGAGCTGCAACCATATTGTGAATCCCTTTACAGAATGAAGCTTTAATGGACACCTCAGATACGTTCATTTCCAGATATATTTTATGTGCCAGTTCAGATGCTAAGTCCAACAAAGGTGTTGTTCTAGACAGACATATTACAGACCTTGTTCATTAACAGTTGCTATCTGATGAGGCAGTTGTAATTTTATGAAATCTTGGAGAAATTCCATGTGAATCCGCAGGTGACCTCACGTCATATTTCCCTGCTAAGCATCATAAAAGCACAGCAGCTTATACAGTACACTGATGTAACCGTTGTCGTGCGGTGTAATGACTGAGATATTCACAAACAGAAACAAATAGTTGGTAGGTAATGTATTGCCAGGGTTAACTAGGATGATGCCCTGCTATTTAATTGCAGATTTTAGAAAGAACGGTAAGAATGCATCAGGGAGCAATTGGCAGCAGCTATAGCCATTCTAAGCTCACAGATAAGCTTATTAGAGCACATTGGAACATTAGTCAACCAGTGCACAGCCACAGTTAAATCTAGGTTATCAAATTTCATACCCTTTAGCTTCTCTAACTTACACAAAAAAATGGAAAATATTTATGCAGCAAGATCACCGTTTAAGGCCAAACTCATAATAAAGAAATAGAATAATAAAGAAAAATAATGTTTGTTTTACAGTCGTTCACAAATAGAAATGAAACTGTGGCGTTCTCCGTTGTGTCCGCCTGGCGTCTTAGTCATTTATCATTGGGAGTTTGGAAGGAGGATGCCAGGATGTTGGAACTGTTTCTGAGGAATCCTGATGGGGCTTGTTTGACAGAATTTATGTTCTGTAGTAAGCAGCTCTATCCTTCACTTAATACAACCCTGTGGAATTGTAAAGTTAGTGTTATCCAAGTGTAAATGATTGAACTCGATAGCCAAAGATTTTTTTTACAGTATTTACTGTTGTACTTGAATGTATTTTTACCTTGTTAAGTACTTTAAGTTCTTTTACTGGTATAAAGCAGTGTAAGTGATATCGTCCCTAACATTATGTGATCAGAGCAGACTATATGCACTACATAAAAGTGTACATAAATAACTTGAAACATTAAAAAACGCATAGTGGAATGTTTAAAGGGTATTCCCATGAAGACAAAATTCTTAAACATATCCAGGATAACAAAATAACACATTCTCTAATTCACTGCATACAGCATTTCATATAATTCATATAATTCTAATCTGTCTCTATCAGTCCTGGTATACACAATTTCGGTAGCCCAGAGATTTTAGCGTTTATCCTCTGACTTTAGGGTCAGGCAGGACAGCTTATTCTCATGCATAGATTGTAGACTATAGATTTCTGCATTGCTACTCCCCTTGCATTTCAAGACAAGCTCACACACATAGACTCTCACGCTTCCTGCCGGCAAACAGCAGCATGAGGAGAGTATATCTACAAGCTACAGGCAAGATGAGATCTTTATATAAGGGGAAGGAGGTATAGCAGAGCTGACAGTGTTTGAGTGTAATATAGCTCAGATGTAGCAATGCTGGAGAGTGTCATTGTGTGTAATATACATCTATAAGGGGTTGTCTACTTTCAGCAAATAATTGATATTGTTTGTGTATGGAAAAGTTATACAATTTTCCATTATACTTTCTGTATTAATTCCTCATAGTTTTCTAGATCTCTGCTGTCCTTCTTTAGAAAGCTTTAATGTTAACTTCCAGTGGATAAAGATCTGTTCATGGTCACTGCTCATTATTACCAAAGGGTAACAAAGGGTATTACCAGCGCAAAGCCGAACAACTGATGGCTGATGAGAACTGTTTCAAGTTGATATAAATGGTGTAGACGCTTTCCATGGTCGGTTTGTAGGTGCAATGATATGTGTTGCTTCCCTTATCCTCTAGTTGCACGTCCACGGTATCTTTCCTTCCATTTGGATTTCTAACAAGTTCTTAGAAGTGCCTTTCTCTTTTTCGGGCATAGTACCCCAAGAAAGCACAAAATCCAACGCCTACAAGAATTGCTCCAAGCAGCATTGCTATTGCATCCCCTTCAGAGTTGTGTGTTATAACGAGGCGTGCACCTTTGTGTTCATCACAGACAATGGACAGATTTCTATCCACTACAAGTAAACATAAACGCTTTGCATAGAATGACAGCAAGCAGAGATCTAGAAAACCATTTATATTGATACAGAAAGTATATTTGAAAAATGTATAACTTTTTCTTAAAAAAAAAAATCAATTATTTGCTGATATTGGACAACCCCTTTAATGTTCTCATTATTTCTCGGATCTGTCTCATTCCTCTTTTTCTATAAGTCAGGTACTAGTGAATGTTCAGAAGCTAACTAAAAGTGTATATAAACCTGTACCCTGATAATCTAACTACATTGTCATCTAATTTGTGCGGTCGCACATCGATATTGGGTGCTGTTTAGGATTAGGGTTCCCACCCCGATAATATCCAAATACAAGTAAATCCAAGCACTCCGTACGTGTTTTTGATGCCAGGAAGTGATATTTTATTATATTTATACAGAAGTGATCAAAAGGTGTGACGTTTCGACCTACACTCAGGTCTTTGTCAAACACGATCTGGATGGAAGACAGGGTTAGGCTGGCTGTGCTGGTGAGCGTCCGGTATTGACACTATGTGTCTGTAGGCAATCATTGTGGTCGAAACGTCACACCTTTTGATCACTTCTGTATAAATATAATAAAATATCACTTCCTGGCATCAAAAACACGTACGGAGTGCTTGGATTTACTTGTATTTAACTACATTGTCAGCTCACAGTAAAATTGTAAAGTTAGGGGGTAAAATTATGTTTATTGTGTAAACATCAGTAGGAGGTTAAAATTTGAGAATTTTCTTTCATGGGCAAACTGCTTTTATAGCGCTTATATCAGTTTTCTGTTCTTCAAAAGACCTCAAAAAGAGAGCACAAATCCACCTTACCCCCAGGTAGCACAGAAAAATTTAGAAACTGGGCATTTCAATATTGGATGATTTACATACATTATCTCTTACTGAGAATATACCTGATGGGAATCAGCATGTCACAATTGTATAGGTTTTCATATCATCAGATAAAAATAGGATAAGATTCTTACTGGAGAATTGGTCTGTTAAGTTGCTCTGGTTTGGAGATGCAAGATTGGGGTTTGGAGTCAAAGGCCACTTTAATACTTTAAGGTGGTAGATTTCCTTTGGTTGGCCTTCACCACTGTATTGCATTTTCACAGCAAAATAGTAAGTCATCCAAAGTTACAATATAGTGTCACATGTGCAGACTGCATGGCTCAGATCGGTCATCACTAGCTTTACCTTGAGAGAAAGAATTAGATACCCTATTCTAATCCACCTTAAACAACCCAAACTGATTTGACCCATTACTATGCAGTAGAAATCTCAATATGTTTTCCTAAATTTATCAGAAATATATAAGTAAAAGCTTAGGATTAAATGATCAAACCCTTGGTCCCAGAAAAGAGCACATTCCATGATCAATGTCAAGGTCAATGTGAATTTAAGAACCTGAGTGGGAAAACAATGGCAAACTTGAATGGTATATAGGTGCACAATGCCATGACCACATCACTGGAGCATGGGAAAGGGAGATTACTGATTTTCTAGCTGGAGATTCCACTGCCACACTAACTACCTACATAGGCATGGTGATTAGCAGATGCCATGGGAGAAATACCTTCTAATGCAGCATCACTGGCGGAATCTTCTTTGCATCCTGATACAGGATTTGACCTAGTAATAGGTTTTTTTATGGTCTTCATTTTCCAAAAAACAAATGTTTCAAAAATATGCTAATGAGCTGAAAGTTCTCAGGAGGCATGTTATTAACTGTGCAGCCGGAGCCTGGAGGAGTTGTTGGTGACACCCCCAGAGCACTTGCAGCTTTATTAGCTTTTATTAGGAAAAGTACCAGTTCCTCCATTAGGGTGCAATGTATTCAATCAGTCAGACATAGACCTAGGTAGACCAAGGTCTCAGTAAAAAATTGTATGGACCCATCTGAGCAAGATTATCTTTTGGACCTAGATTGTCGTTTGGATCAAACATTTTGAACACCTCAATAGAACTCTTTGCTTTTGATTAACTGTGTATTCCACTATTAGGTTAGTCAGTAGTTAGACGAATTAATGGTTTACATGTTTATGGTTTCCATAATTCATGTTACCAAGAAAGTTATATAGTTTAATAGCTAAATAAACAATTAAATTTACCTGGACAAAAAGTTCTGAAATATGAATATTCTGTTTATTGACTGTCGGGCAAGCAGTTTAGAATCACAAATTCCATAATTAGTATGCAAATTAGCTTCTATAACTCTTGCACAAAATCCACTAGTCTTGTAGCCATCATGTTGTAATTGGATTCATGGTGCTTGTATAAATAACTTAAATTAAGTATGGTAAGGAACGGCTGTGATTGCTTGCCGTCAACCAATTATTCTAATGAGCTTATAATAAACAAAAGCATAATAAAGCAGCACTGGATTTCCAAGTACGTTAAGTTTTAACTGTAGCATAACCCTAGAGAGACAAACTTCATTCAAATTTTTACTTTGTTAGCTTTCAGTGGGAATATGCACAGAAGGGAATAAAACATAATAATAATAAATAAATAATAAATCTTTATTTATATAGCGCCATCAAATTACGTAGCGCTTTACAAATCATAGGGGACATATACAACTATATTACACTACAAAGAACAAACAGTCATATGGAACAATAGGAGTGATGGCCCTGCTCACAAGAGCTTACAGACTATGAGGATGAGGGGGGTGACACAAGAGGTTGTATAATGGTCCAGCCATTCTTTATAAGGGAACAATATAAAATAATTTAATAAATAATTTACTAAACAACGATGTTGCTGCGTGAACCAGCCATCAGCCGCCATCTTATTTACAGGGTCCTAGGTGAAAAAGACTGCAGAGAAGCCTGGAGCTTGGTATATATCTGCTGTTTGCCCGATAACAGATAGGATAGTACATAGGATGGATTAGTAAAGGGAGAGTTGACATTTCATGCAGTTAGCGAGTGTGATAGGCTTGCCTAAAGAGATGGGTTTTAAGAGCACGTTTGAAGCTTTGGAGGGTGGGTATTAGTCTCAGAGTCTGGGGAAGGGCATTCCAGAGAATTGGTGCAACTCGGGAGAAGTCCTGGAGACGTGCATGGGAGGTTCGAATTAAGGTAGAGATTAATCTAATGTCACTGGCAGATCGAAGAGCACGGGAAGGGCGATAGACTGAGATGAGAGAAGAGAGATAGGGAGGTGCAGCATTATTCAGAGATTTGTGGATGAGGGTTATTATTTTAAAGTGAATACGGAAGGAGACAGGTAGCCAGTGCAGTGATTGGCACAAACTGGAGGCATCTGTGTAGCGTTTGGCCTGAAAGACGAGCCTGGCTGCTGCATTAAGAATAGATTGAAGAGGAGAGAGTTTAGAGAGTGGAAGGCCAATTAGTAGGGAGTTACAGTAGTCTAGTCGAGAGTGAATAAGTGCAACAATTAGCATTTTAGAAGTTTCAAATGTCAGAACATTTTATTCAAACATGTCAAACATATTAAAATGTCAAACATATTATTTATAAAGAATTTAGGAATACAGAATGGCACAGTGCATAAAGCTTTACTACTAACATATTAACACTAGCATGTAAAAAAATGTTATTGGATGAACTTTCCCTTTAAGGTTGCATTTCAGGGCTTCTCTACGTTGTTATTAATGGAAAGCCACAACCATGTGTTTTCTTGTTGTTTTGGTTGATTAACTCCCATGTCTGTCAATATAGGTTTGTTAACCCATATTCCCAACACCAGCATATGATATTCAAGATTTACCAATAGCTTCTGGCCTTAAAGTGCACTTTATATTTAATCACTTCCTTGCTCTTGCCGCATGCATATCAGAAACATCTCTAAAATCTGCCCAAATCTGCCAATTGAAACCTCTAAAATTCAGTAGCCAGGTTCGTCTTTCAGACACAGATGCCTCAAGTCTGTGCCAGTCACTGCACTGGTTGCCTGTCTCCTTCCGAATACAGTTTAAAATAATCACCCTCATCCACAAAGCTCAGTATGATGCTGCACCTCCCTGCCTCTCCTCTCTTAGCTCAGTCTATCGGCCAACCCATGGTTTTCTATCTGCCAGTGATCTTCTTATTCTCTACCTAAATTCAAACCTCTCACTCTTGTCTCCAAGACTTCTCCCAAGCTGCAAAAATTCTCTGAAATGCCCTTCCCGGGGTAGTCAGACTAACACTCAACCTGTAAAGTTGCAAATGTGCTCTTACAACCCATCTCTTTATGTAAGCCTATCACACTCAATGAACTACATGACACTTCAACTCTCTTTTTACTAACCCATCCTGTGTACTCCTTCCATCCAACAAAGCTCCAGGCTTCCCTGCCGTCCCATTGACTTTGGTCTTTGTATATAAAATGGCAGTTCATGACTGGTTCAAGCAGCAGAACCAGTCCCGCTCCTCCCTGTACTATGCACCCGAAATAAAGAAATTTACTTTTTCACAGCAATGGTCAGTGCCGCTTTTTCCTCTTATTGCATGAGAATATTTATTTAATAAATTATTTTACTCCTGTCCCTTATAAAGAATGGTTGGACCATTATACAAGCTCTTATACCTCTTGTGTTACCCCTTCATCCTCATAGACTGTAAGCTCTTTTGAGCAGGGGTCACTGCTCCATATGACTGTTTGTGCTCTGTGATATATTATATTTTTATAAGTCCCCTATGAATTGCGCCATGGAATATGATGGAGCCATATAAATAAACACTATTATTAGTAGTAAATCCAACTCATATCTCGGGCAACAGAATACAAACTATCCCAGGCCCTTCATGGCATATATCTTAGCTTTAAACTGTGCAGACCTCGCTAGGCCACAGACACTTTGTGGTGGTGTAAAATTCTCAAAATGTCATAATTGTCCGACCTTGAACCATGGGTTCTTACTTTTCTTTGTAACTTACATTTTTATTCACTTTTCTTTTTTTATCAAGAAAAGTACAAATTATACAGAGTATGATTTATCGAAAGGCAGCATACTTTTACAAGTCTTCTACACCAGAAATCTGCCTTACAGTTTGGATGCAGCCTAAGGCTTCAAGCACACAAACTTATGCCTATGTCCGGTGCCATGGAGAGAAGGAGAGCTCGACCTATCTTTTTCCATTGCTGTCTATAGGGGACGTATGTACGGCCTCAAGCTGCAGCAACCATGACCCTTTTTATGGGACTTTTTGCAAACGTACGAAGTTATGAATCTGGCTTTGCACAGTGTTGCATAGCGTTGAACTAGCAGTAGTTCTATGTTTACTCCAGATTAATTAAGTGTTGGAAATAGCGCTGTGAGACTTTTTAGCAGTGAAAAGTCCCCAAAAAAACTTAATGCGGCTCAAGGCAATGTGACTTTTTTGAGACTTTTTTACACCCAAAAATCTCAGGTTTATATTAATCAAATAACATTAAAGTGTGCCACCAATTTCAAAGATTATTTTTCTGTACATGTTAATTTTTTTTCAAGAAACTTTATTGTGAATTTACTTGTGAACTTACTTATTCCTAAATGTGAAATAGCTGGAATAAGCAAAAGGTATATTAGGTTAGACATACGGCATAATGTCCTAGTGAAGGGAAGGGGTTTCTCTTTTCCATATATCCGTTAAGTGTCCTCCTAATTACATGTGACCATGTTGTATGACCCCCCATCATTTCTGGACATGGAGTCAAAGAAAAACAGTCTCTAATATATGATTTGGGGGAATTGCAACCTTGCCAACATCTTTTGTATATTTTGGCTCAGCTTTGGGTGGTCCTCTTGTAAAAATTATCTTGCAACTTTTTAGTCAAAGGCCAGAATGATTCTGTGCTATGTCTTGTAATGGTAACAGAAAAGTTCACTTCAAACTTTAGTTCCATCCATCACAACTGTTAAGTTATATTAATCTTATCTAGCCCTTTCACCAACAAGGACAAGTGTAATATATCATGATTTGCCTCAACTGTGACACAAGTGATTACAGCCATCTATATTCTTCATTTTTGAAGATCTTGTGGGGATGTGTACAAGCGGCCTGTAAATATACCGCATAACTTCAACTTTTTTATGATGGATTATGTCTTTATCATTTTGTTAGTTGTACGTGTCTATGGAACTTTTTGAGAATATTACACTTTAATTGCTGGGTGGCATTTTCATTATGCATCACACATCTACTTTCAGAAAATAAGTAAGGATAAGGAAGGATTTTTTTCTTAATTCAATCTAGATTTTATTTGTGCTCAATAAAAATGTGTTATTGTCTTAGAAACAAAAAAGTTAAATATATGATTTATCATAAGTGATCATCAAAATTAAGCATGATAAAACTACCTTACATATTCAAAGATCCAGGCACAGTGACTGTGGTAATATTCTTATAATTTTTATCCATGGCCTCCTTCCTTCTTAAAATCAACTAGTTAAATAATGCTAATGAGCCTGAAGGGCTTCAGGGAGTGTTACCAGAACCGCTCCATGCGGCTCCACACTGTTACAGTGTGCAAGAAGCACATGCCCCTCCCAATATGTGATGTGACTTCCACTACTGCAGTGAGATTACATCAGGCATGGGGAGGGGGTAGGTGCTGAGAGAGCCGAGGGGGCAGACAGTCTAACAGCCTTTTAAGCTACAGGGACTCTTGAAATACCTCTGGGAGCCTTTCACTCTCAATAGCATATTTTTTAAAGTTGATTTTAGAAGGCAGGAGCCCATGAATAAAAAAAAATTATTCCTAGATCCAAGCACTGTGACTTTGGTAATCATTTTATATGTCTCCCTGGTTTATCACATTTCATTTTGATGGTAGATTTCCTTTTAAGTTCAAGTTATCATTGGATTTGTTTACTTCACTGCTGTATACCGATGTGATAGATTAGCCAAGTGACTTAATTTGGCTGCTTGTTTCTGAGTGAATAGAAAGTTTTGATGAGTGCATGTTGTGCATCACAATAATAATCCAGTTATGACATTTTTTTAAGTCATACTACGTTTGTGGGACACCGGGTATGACTTAAATGGCTCCAGTGTTTCCCAGAATTGCATCGAAGTTTTGGCATAAATTTGTGGTCTAAGTTATTCAAAGTTTTATTTTGTCAAGACACATTGGCAAACATCAGAATGTGGTGCGTCTCCACCTGGTAGCACAGCATTGTCATTCCGTTCATACGTTATTAGGGCAGATAACAAAGAAATGTCATAATCCATTATTTTATAAATACATGCCTATAATATACTTAGACAGGTCTTTTTTGAACTTTACACTTCCTTCCTGACACTACTAGATCATTTGATATAGCTGACAATTCATTTCAATCTGTTCTTTCTCAAAAAATCCACTATAGTCTAAACTGTGCACTTTTGGGTAAACATTAGAGATGAGCGAACACTAAAATGCTCGGGTACTCGTTATTCGAGAACGCTTTCCCTGACCAGCAGCAGCTCTCTCCCTAGCGGCATCCAGAGACAGAATGATCCGAGCAGCGCGGCCAGCGGCTAGTCTATCCCAGGGTCACCTGATCTGGCCAGCCAACCACTGCTATCGACGTGTAAGGGTACCACGTCATGCTGGGTGGAGTGCAGAGTCTCCTGGCTTGTGATTGGCTCTGTTTCTGGCCGCCAAAAAGCAAAACGGCGGGAGCTGCCATTTTCTCGAGCGGGCAAAGTATTCGTCCGAGCAACGAGCAGTTTCGAGTACCCTAATGCTCGACCGAGCATCAAGCTCGGACGAGCATGTTCGCTCATCTCTAGTAAACACCTAATATTTTGTCAGATAAGTTCTATGTTTCAACCACTCACTTTTATATTTTACTAGCTGCAGTACCCAGCATTGCCTGGGATAGTAAGTAACTGCTCTTAGCCATAACAAAATAGAATGGGTTAACAAAAAAAATATTTTGCTCTGGAGGAGTGCTATAGCAGTTGAGGTCATAAGAAGGTGGCCTTGCAGTGTAATGTTATGGCAAGGATAAGACTGCAGCACTGGAAGTTTCTGGATTATAAGAGATTATATAACGTCAGATTGATACTCCAGTCACATACAGAGCTGCAGTCATTTGAGACGATATAACAATAGATAAATGATACTAGCTCTTGATCTATGGGCAGAAATAAGGCTGCAGTTCTTGATTTGACTGGATTATCAGAAATGATCTAATTCCCTTTTCAACATTGTTGGCTAAGTGTCACAGTCTGCCTATGACAACCATCTAGAGCTCAGAGCTCATATTAATGAACAAAACAGCAAAAAGAAGCTGAGCTCCCATTGGTTCTCATCCAGGTTAACTGCCAAATAAACAACAGACAACAGCTCATGTAGTTTGGCATTAGGTTACTTAAATTTTGTCATTGTAAATGTGATGGTGCAGATTCTTTAGCAGACATACACACACACACTGAACTTTATACATTAGTTTTAGAAACTATTTATTGTAAATTTATTTTATATTATGCTGCATTGGGTTTATACGGCGGCCATTAATAGTACTTCTTCTGACATGAGGCCATTCTAAGTCGGCTTGTGAGAAGAAGATTGCAGGACATCACAGCCCAGACCCAGCACTAACACCTGGGATAGGAAAAACTTCAATCCTGGGTGTTAAACTCCTTACACGCCACAGTAAAGCATGACGCAGTGTGTAAGTGTGTCCCCGAAGATCAGACCCCTCCGGTGATCTTATCAGGGGATTTGATCCTTCCTTCAGCGGCACTGGAGTCCAGCATGCTCAGTTACAAGTTTATTGAAGTGTCAAGCCCAAGTCTGGAAAAATGTAAAAATATAAAAAAAAAGTTAAAATCATTTTATAATAATAATTAAATAAATAAAATAAAATAAAAGTCCCCAAATCACCCCAGTATCACTAATCACCACAGTTATATTTAAAATCCAAATAAAGTATACACTCACCGGCCACTTTATTAGGTACATCATGCTAGTAACGGGTTGGACCCCCTTTTGCCTTCAGAACTGCCTCAATTCTTCGTGGCATAGATTCAACAAGGTGCTGGAAGCATTCCTCAGAGATTTTGGTCCATATTGACATGATGGCATCACACAGTTGCCACAGATTTGTCGGCTGCACATCCATGATGCGAAACTCCCGTTCCACCACATCCCAAAGATGCTCTATTGGATTGAGATCTGGTGACTGTGGAGGCCATTTGAGTACAGTGAACTCATGCTCGACCGAGCATCAAGCTCGGACGAGCATGTTCGCTCATCTCTAGTAAACATCCCAGTACATAATACCTATCCATTTCTTAGAAGTTTCTAGAAAGATTTAGTGAAAACCTCAAATCAAGAGTAGCAAAAGTCTCTGATTTGACATGACTTAATTACCCCAATGTATTCCCAGTGGCCCACATTTATCTGCACCAGTTTTCTGTCTGACTTTGCCCTGAAAAGAACGTTCACACTGCTTGCACATGTAATTAAGAAATATTTGAGCCAGTATTGTTTCGTGACGACACTATGCCACAGCGCCACATTTATTAATGTGACTATACAGAATTGTGTTGCAAGCTCTCTATATTAAAACTGCACCAAAAAAAGTTGTCTTACTCTTCCCGAGAAGTGCAGGGGGAGCACTCCACAGGCAAACTGCTCATAGTACAGACTGCACTGGTATTGATAAATGTGGCCCATTGTTTTTTTGCTTACATCTTTGTTTGTGCCACAATAGGCGACATTGATTTAATGGAGGAAGAACCTTGTTTTGCAATCCAAGCAACAAAGATGTAGTTCAACATAGACATCTACAAACTTCAGCAAATATTATTAATATTGGAAGTCAAGAAGTGTTTTTTTCCTCCTGGGAGATATGATAAATGGCCACTATCAGCCCAGTACTAATTAGTACAATTATTCAAATTGATCCTTGGCCACTTCTGAACATAAAAATGACAAAATACCCCGGATACTTGGCGCACTGAAAACGATGATAGCATCATTTGCACATGACACACGCTACATAACAAAACAAATGGAAAAAGAATGATCGTAAAGATTCTTTAGTGTGTTTATTCTTCATTATTAACAGGAAATGTTTAGAGTCTTGGGCAATTTACAAGATGTCTACACGTCTCACTGCCCAGTTATTACACTGTTGTATTACTGTACAGAGTAAAACATTTCTTCCCGTAATTAAACCCCTAAGTGAGAAGATTAATCATGGCTGTCCCTGTAGAAAAATGCTAATTCAAATTAACTTCTCCTATTTTGATCTCATTATAAAATATTCATTATATAATCTATTTACTGAATGGTTGTCACTGTTCATCAACCCATCTAGAACTTGGCTTCAATTGTTGAAATTTACTCACTCCATATTTTCTATCCACTTTAAAATAGTCCACCCACTCTTCTGCTATATCATGTTTTTAAATATAAGTGATGCATAGTGTTATTGTAAGGGAGCCTCTTACAAAATATGACTGTTTTATTTTGGGGCCCCACATTTTGTTTTACCCAGGTCCCCAATTTGTCTAAAACGGGCGCTGATCAGAAGGAGCAGAGGGGCGAGGGAGAAGTTCTACAGCTGACAAGTAATAGCAGTAGCCTCCAAAACCGGGAAGGACTCTGTTGACACCCCCTGTGAAAGCTGTAAATGCAAAGCCACCAAGAACATGGTGACACAGCATTTCTCACTGAAAATGTACTGTATTTGGAATGTTTTCCAGTTTCCTAGTATCCTAGTTTCCTAGAATATTAAATACTGACACTAGGAAGTATAAATTGTTCTGCACTTATGGTGCTCTGTAAACAGAAAAAAAATGTAAAATTGTGGTACAGAGTTGAAATTTTACTGCAGTGGTCAGAGTGACCTCTATTCCTGGCTATTTAACCTCTGAGATATTCTGACAGCAATTGTGGCACATAAGATGCTTGAAGTCTGTAGCACCCACTTTCGGCCAATAGGTACCCCACTATATGATCATTGCTCTAGGCTTATGAAAACAGCAATTTAGCGTTTTGATTTTTATGCTTGCAAATCTCAGTATTCAGAATTTTTTTGTGATATCAAACTTGTATAATTTTTTCTTTTATGGTTTGCTACTTTTGTACAATATTAGCACTTTTTATAAAAAAAAAGGATATTGGCAAATAATTTTTCTTCTCTTTATTGTAACAATTTGTGATCTTTTTACAGCATAAGCTGTGTTTCTTAATAGAACCAATTTGAGTCACAAATACGGTAAATTTTACAATACATTTTATATAGGGGTGGGAGATACAAAGATGTACAGAATTTTAGATATGAAGCGCACATGGCAAATCAGATCACATATCTATCAATGGGCAAAAAATGACAGATTCAGCCATTTATAATATTATGTAATACTGAAAAATAACCTTGTGCTGGGATTATACAATATTTAAAAAAAAACAATTTCCATTCAGGTAGCAGGATGGCAGAGCTAGAATGGTTTCTATATGTTCTAAAGAAAATCCTGGAAAGTTATTACCGTAACACTGATTCACTGACAGAAATAATCAATCTTCCTATGTATCGAGGGAATATAAAAGGACCCTTTTCCTCACCACAAATCTATGTACAGAAACTGTGCTTACCATTGTTATTGAAATATGGATTTATGTATAGAAACTTGTAATTGGAATTCTATACCTATATCACAATATAATGCTTGAGCAATAATAATAGACACGCTCCATGGTGCCATCAGTGTTTTATAACTGTCAGCAATGGCATTTTGCAATAACCGGAAAACGCTCTTTTCCTATATAAATTTCATAGTCCTCTTTATTCTCTTGCATGGCTAGTTTTCTAAATAGGTTAATAAAATATTTTATTTCTTGGCTCCTCATGTCCAAGTTAAGTCAGTGGTTATGGCTTCAACAATATTTGTGCTTTTTGGAAGAAAAAAATAAAGCCTTTCTTTCTGATCTGCAAAAGCCCTTTAACATTTTTCTTATACTGGAAAACTTATAGGAATAGGTAAAGCAGATATGAGTAAGGAATTTAGAACATGGGGAACTAATTCAGAATTTAGGATGGTAATTGATACTGGATATGAAGAACTGGAAGTGCTTTAGTATCTTAACATTACAGTACTTTCATTATTTTGCAGTATTTTAGATCAACGTGGTGTAAAACCCTATAGAAGCAACTATAGCACTCTCTGCACTTCCTTGCGTGATATTCTGTAAAATATATTCAAATGGCCCAATAATGGAGTATTTGTCATAATGAAATGTGAGTGAATATGCGAGTTGGTGCGTCCCGTTGACCTCAATGACTGGTAGCACCTTTTTCAGCAGGAGATACAAGAATATGGTTTCTAAGAATTGCTACTTTTTAAAGCCTCAGTTCTTACTAAATATTTCCATTAACATGGAGTCCACATTCTTGTCAGTGTAGATATTAACCAAAATTGAACACACACAATTAGGGAAAAGCAACAATGTTATGGTAGGCGTGCAACGTTTATCATAATGTAGTGATATTTCTTCCCTATAGTAGTTTAATACCATGAAGCTTGTTGGAAAGCATTAATAGAACCTATTGTTCAACCCTCAGTAAAGAGAGATGAAAAGACCAACAAAAACTGCAAAAGAACATGGTGATAGTAAAAGTACAAATTTTAGTAGAGCAAAATAACAGCCTTCGTCTGGGGGTGTCTATCAGCCAAAACGCGCGTCGTGGTTGCTGCTATCTCGGCAACGATCATACCAACATGGGTAAGCTCCACATAGTATTCTCTGTATACTCTTTTTAGAAAATACTGCTTTATACTTCCTATGCTTCCCAACAGCATTATCTTACATCTGTATATGGCCACTGATGCCTATATTTGTTTACATTCTTTGTTACATGTCTTGATCTGTTGCCTGTGATGCAACTCTTGCTTGTGTCCCCTCTGGAGTGGGATCATTTGCTCTAATAAAATTTGTACTTTTACTATCAACATGTCCTTTTGCAGTTATTGTTGGTCTTTTCATCCCTCTTTACTGAGGGTTGAACAATAGGTTCTACTATTGTCAGTGTAGATGTAGATGTTATAGATGAGAATGGACATGCCAAAAAAACGGTGCTACCCGACTTTACACCTGATCTACAGATAACTCTTGTTACAGATAGACTTTATTGTTAACCCTTGTTTTCATGACAATCCAAAATTTAGAAAGTCTTGACACATGATAAAAATAAAATTTTGCCTGGAATTACAAAATAGAAATGTTCTGACTTGCATACAAATTCAACTAAAGAACTAAACTACAGCCTAGTTTTTTCATAACCCATGGACTGCATGTATATACGTTTTTAATGCCTTGTTATAAAACACAGCAATACCTGTTTACCTCAAGATGGAAAAGACTTGTGTGACTCTTCCTAAGGATGACAGGTCAAGGTCATGACAATAACTCCACGTAGAAAAAAATAGGCCAATCCAATCATGACAAAGAGTATGCAGTACTACTCATGGATAATAAGAAAGAAACTGCTGCTAGACAAAAGTGATGCTCATGTCCAATGTTAATGAAAAAATACATTAATGTGAACAAGAGCCCAATAAGAACAGTCAAGAAAATAATTTCAAAGTCAAAACAGTATAAGAACAACCAGATATGTGCTTGCAAATAGCACTATTGTTTAATGCTTTACTGTGTACACAACCACCAAAGAACATAGGGGCACATTTACTAAGTGTAGAGGGCACTAGATTCAGGATTTCTGGCACCTGTTCTTCATGAATCTGGCGCCCTCTGTACTGCACCATTTCTTTTTTTGGTGCACCTTCAACACACTTCTGTCATACCTTCCATGATAAATCTGGTGCACAGTCCGACTGAACACCAGAACGCCTCCTTCAGTGCAGAAATTGGTGTTGCATAAAGGATAGTGCAGCCGCTCCACAAATGTGGTCGCCGTCACTTCTTAGGCATCTGTGCAAGCAGTTTCCACTGAAATGAATGTAAAAAGTCAGACAGAAAACTGGCACTCAGCCCTTAGTAAATGTAGCCCATTGTGTGCATCCAACCTAAGTTTCACACTGAGGACCATTAAGGCATACCAGCAATGTAAAAAAAGGTTCCCGCTTTCCAGTGCAGAGTCTGTAACGCCTACCATGTGTCTTTCCTAGTCCTAACGTCTTTTTGTATAACATGGGAATCTGTGCTTTGATGCAGGTTTTAATTTTTCCACCCTATAGCTACATCAATGGCTATAATAGCTAACATGCTTAGAAAGAAAGACAAGATAGACAATTCCCTCTTGTAATCGCCTGTGACACTGATAGTGGACACAGTGGCGCAACTAGAATCTGATGGGCCCCAGTGCAAAGTCTGTGCCAGGCCCCCGACTATAATGAATGGTTTATAGTAATAGTCTTCTCATATGGGAAAGTGACACCATAAGTGCCCCCTAGACCCCTTGGGCCCAGGTGCGATCGCATCCTCTGCACCCTCTAAAGTTACACCCCTGCGTGGACATGAACTCTTTAAATTCCACCTGCAACGTCATCAGCAGCATTTAAATTACCAGCACTAATCCAGCCGCACCTGATTTATATGTCACTCGTGACTTTGCAAGCGGCATTTAAATAGTTCAGCTGTGAGTTGTTTTTTGGTTGAAACAGATCCCTTTGCTGTAAAATACACATTTCTAAGCTAACTTGCAATGTGCCTCAAAGTAAAACAAGAGATTTTGATAAATCATAACCCATTTTGTTTTGTCACATCAAATAGATGTAATGACAAAGCTGAGGTGGCAGAAACATATTAGGTGCATGGAGAGCCTGGTTTCAGCACAGTAACTTCTAGCAGTGAATAGATCATTTATGTCACAAAGAGGGATACAAATTCAATCTCTATATTTTTCGTTAAATTGGATAGATAGGGATAGCTAGAAGATTTTTATTCTTCTGCTTTCGAGAGTATACTGCATATCAAATTTCTCATCTATCGATCTACCTAACCTTACTCCTATCTATCCAACTATCTACAGTATGCTGTACATTATATTCATCTATCTTACTAACATACATTTTATCAGATAACATTAACCCTGTATATCAATGTTCCACTTTGATTTTATCAAAGGTCCGATCTGCTCTGTGCCATTTAGGTATTGTAGAGAATTACATGTAATATGCTGGCACAGCATTTTGCGGTTTTGAGATGTGTGGATCTGACACAAAAAGAAATTTGTCCTAGTTTCTTTAAAATTTAGGTCATATTCATTATTATTCGCATGGCAGCAGTGAGTGGAAACAGTTACATCTTAAATAATACAGAAATACATGAGTGTGTATTAAAGGGGGTTTCAAATTTTATTTTAAAATGTTTGATCTGTCTAGTATAAGAAAAGGAATGACAGTGGATTGTTTCAATTAAAGGTTTTAGTCTTGTAACATCTACCCCTGCACTGGGCAGCCCTAAAGTTTAATGGGTCTTTGTTCGGGGCTTTTGGTGGTCCCCATTCATTCGAAATAGTTGTCTAACAAATTACACAAATCACTCAGTGTTTGATATTACAATTTTGCAAGGTAAATAAAAAATGGAATAAAGCAGGGGTTACAAGTAAGCAACTCTATTCACATAGGGACCTTAGGTCAAGTGATAGACTTATCTCCAATTATGTGGGTAGAGAATACAGACAGATGCACATGGGAGACTAAACTGCTTTTCACATGGAACTGTGCAGGTAACCTCGGTGTCATTTGTGGGGCAAACATTTAAAATTGCATCTATTTTTATTCAAAGGGTACAAGAATATAATTTTCTTTTTAATTTTTTTGTTAGAGTTATTATATGAGGACTGTAGGGGTAATATGTGCATTTTTCAATGGCAACACTTTTGGATAAAGTTAATGTGTTGGGATTGCTTTTATTATTTTACTTTGGGAGTGATGGATTAATACAAAAAATGCCACTCTATGTCCTTTATTTAAAAACAGGCCCTACAAAGCCACTGATAATAAAAAAAACACTACTCTTTAAAGGGGTTGGCCACTCTCTTACATACATTTTCCATGTGCTTATAAAGTAAGAACAGAACTTAACATGAACATTACATTATAAATCTGGTGCCTGGTGAAACACACAATCTTTCTATCTACTGAGGATCCCCACAGAATGATGATTTCTATTTAAAAAATTCCATCTAAGTAAAAGTCCATATCCCCCCATAGCCCCCTTTCTGTGATAACATGAAGAAGACTAGGAGTATGCTAATTGCCACTTATGGCCCATAGGGCACCATCTTTTACTAACCTCTGTAATGGCCATTAAATAGGGTCTATTTTTTACCGGGTTTATGGCCAAAGCATCCTGGCCTGGTTTGAAGGACAAGTAATTTCATGAGAAGAGTACCTACTTTAAGTCATAATTTTGAAGTTTCCTCATCTTTATCCCAACTGGTTGGCTTGCGTAATTTTCCAGGGTCAATATTTTCTATCGGTGGGGCCTGCATTCTTTTTGTATACTGATTCTTTTGTAACAATTTAATTTCTGCAGTAAATAGAGGCTCACTCAACAATAAAATGAATCATGTTCCAGTAATTAACAACTGAGCAATTAGTAATGTTCTCTTCTTTACTACTTTATGTTATTGAATAGTGTTGAAAACATGGAGTAAAATTACTGACTACTGTTATTTTTACAGTTATTTACATACTTAATTGCATAGCAGTATTGTGTAAGCAGAATATTTTTGTTTCATGTAGCGACTGTGTAGCACTTTTATATGGTAAATGCGATGGTATTGGTATTTTACGAAGCTCTCCATAAATAGCTGTAAAAAAGTATCTACATTTCTTGCCCGTGGCCAATTTTCCCACAGAATAGGCCCTGTCTATACTGTATGTATCCTGTAGAGGTGGATAATCATTGTTGAATCATGTAAGGCATTTGGACTGCATTTCCTATCCTAAGTCTCAAGCGACTTGTAACAACAGTGATTTGTGACTGCTAGTATATATTTTTTTCAAAACAACACCATTCAAGTAAAGGAGGCATAAGGGACTCATAGGGCTCCATTATTCTGGTGAATTGTGGACTTTTCTGCTGTTGACTTAAACTTAAATATTTCACTTTCCAGATAATACTTCAAAAATCCTTACTTGACATTTTGGACTTTTTCTACATTCTGTTTCTTTGTCCTAAACAAACACATGTTCCATCTTTTTCCTTATACACTTGAGTGGTTTCTCAATATGATTTAGTTGCCATTTTGGTCACTGATTGTTCAGCTGTATATTGCAGTTAATAATAATGTGAAAATACTGTCAAACAACAGTTTCATCCAAATAAAATGCGCACACGCAAAAATTCAGGTAAACGAAAATTGTATTATCCTGCAAAGAGCTTGAATAACCTAATTTATTCATATAAACTGGGAAAAGTGAAAGGACCTCCGAGGTTATAAGAGTACCTTATGAGAGGAGGAATCTGTAAGTAATTTACTTTTCATATTTAAAAAAATGCTTTGCTCTGTTGACTTAGACTGTAGAGCTTCATACTTGTGGGAAATGAAGATAGCAGGTTGACTAGAGCCAAGAGTGTAGTGTCTGCAGATCTGCTCTTCTTGATGAATTTGTGGAACACAGAAAATGGTTAAAATGTTTTAAGCACTTTGTTTAAAAATGTAACAAATATTTTTTGATAAAATGTAGAGAGTTTCCATAAAAAAGGAAAACGATAAATAGTCAGATATGATTACCGTAATAATTATTTATTTATGGAGAAAGTTTTGTTTTGCTAAATTGACAACAGGAAGTACCAATATAGATTTTATAGCTTAAATTATCTTCTCAGAATCCTTAACTTCAAAGTAATTAATTAGGTGGAAAACTAATTAATGATGGATAAGATGCTAAATGTATTTAATTATATAATTAAGTACATTACAACTACATGACAATAGGCATTTTTTAAGTATCTTACTTAAGCAAGTTGCTTTATTCCCCACTGCTTGTCTTTCCTTCAAAGGACAAGGACTCTGGAAACAAGGAACTGTTAAGTATTCTTGACTCTTCCCCTACATTAAATGGGGTTTTCCATGAAAGAAAATTCTCAAATTCCAATCCCCTAGTGATGTTTACACAATAAATATCTTTTTAAACCCTTTACCTCACTATTTTACTCATTTTTATTGCTGTTTTAGCTCCTATCACTCAGTGATGGTCAGTGTGAAAATTCCAGGGTGTGGTTGGGGACTGTCTAAGAAGACACTTCATGATCCATCCAGTTCTGTGAGTTGAAAATATGGTTAGGTTATAATGGTACAAGGTTTAAATACATTGGTAAGTGGCTTGTGAACATTGTACTAGTATCTGACACATAGAAGGCTAGACAGCTAGAAGGACATAGCGTCTCCAGTATTGTAAGGTCACCGCTCTTTCACCATGGCCTCTATGGACGTGTTAGGCGATGGAATCGAAGCCTGCGGGTCCCCAGAGACCTCTGAGGGGTGGAGAGTTGTTCGGAGGAAGTGATGCAAGACTATCCCTGTGTGGGAGAACAAGCCATGTGGGTCAGCTTGTAGCCTTGTTAGGAAAATAGGATCTCACCTTAAGCCATGTACAAGAGCTCACTTTGAGGCTGTCCCTTCTTCTTATCTGTATTTTACTGATGCACCAATGGTTCCTACTTTAGCTGACATTTACTATCTGACACATAGAAAGAGGAATGAGACAGATCAGAGATGATGAAATCCATGAGATGCCTATTGCACACAATGACACAGCTCTCCTATATCTCTGCTATTCCACAACATGCTACATCTTCTGTATCTTCGTGCTGTGACTTCCCAGATAAAGAACTTATCTGTCAGTAGCATGTAGCTATCCTCAGGCTGCTGTCTGCAGGAAGTTAATGAGTGTCTGTGAGCTTCATAGTGGACTTTAGAGTGTGGGACTAGAATGCAGGGAATGCACGCCTAAGTCAGAAGTTACAGGGTTGTGTCTAGGGGCAACTGAAGTTGTGTACACCAGTACTGATAGAGACAGGATGGAATTTTATCTGTGAAATTCTGTATTTTTGTTAATAACAGTCAATTAGAGAATGAGTTATTTTGTTATTCTGAGTATATTTAAGAATCGTGTCTTTGTGGGAATACCCCTTTAATGTTCTGTTTTCACATGAGGGTAAATTTTTCTTAATTAATTAATTAATTAATGGGATGTTCTGAAACCAAATAAATGACCTATTAAACCTTGCAATGGACAAGGCTTCACATGTTGGTGGCAGCAAGGGGCGTAACTACAGTGGTAGCAACCATAGCCCCATTGTCCAACCTGACCCACTAAAGCATGGAGAATGTGCATTGTATGGCATAATATGTCTATAACGTATATGTGATGTATATAAGCTGTATTTGTGATGTGTATATGCTGTTTGTGTATAGGGTATATGAGGTGTGTATATATGCTCTCCTAGTTATGCCTCTGGGGCAACCACATCTGAACATGTTCCATAATTTTTCCTAGGTCCACAGAAACAGAAGTATTTTCATAACTGTGTGACTGCTGGAGAGTTGAATGTGCTATCTGGAATTCAATAGATGGTGGTAGCGTTTAGACGTGTGAGGACTGTGTGAGGATGAAATTTAGGCTCAGTTTTTGACTTGAGTGAATGGTGGGTGCAAGATTGATTAGACAAACTAAATAAACCCTTTCCAGGCACATAGGATACAATATCACATATGTAACAATGGACATTTTGGACTCTTTTCTTGTTTTTCCCTGAGATGTGCCAATCTTTAGACCATTTCATCATCAAAGACCTCACTGATATTGAGATTTTTTTTTCCATTTCCCATTTTGAATTATTATAATAATATTTATGCTTTTTGCAAAATATGAAATAAAAGATGATTGTGGAAGAAGGAATTGGGGTCATCTACAAAAAAGTTGATTCCACAAAAATTGTTGATGATGTAAATCCTGTATACAACTGTTAACATTTAAATATTCAGAAACCTCCTCATTCACCAATAAATAGTTATAAAAAAGGCTAAAAATGCACATTTTTCCCAAGTGTTTGTGAGTAGATTCCGCAATTCCCGTGTATATTTCTTCCAGCGGTAGTAAGTGGTCTGAATTCTATTCTTGTGAAAGGCTCCTTTTATTTATGCTATCATATGGAGCTCCAGTCAGATAAAAACATTTTTTTTAATCTTTTATGTTTATATTTTAACTGTTGGACTATATTTCTCGATCGGTCCTGGACTGTTTGAAGCTCCTTAAGAGTGAGGCGTGCAGCACGTTACTATAGAAACTTTCACATGGATATTTTATGGAGGAACATTCCTAGCTGAACAACGTTTCTTGATAGTAAGCTTTCAACACTTATAACACCTGCTACAAATGTTATAATAGATTCACTCAGTAGTGTTAGCAATTTTTATGCAGCATTAACATGAAGTTAGATAGCTTGCAGTCTGAATAATGGAACATTCATCAAAGTAATTTATGCACAGTTAATCAGTTTTCATCTTGGAAATTAGCTAGTGCCAGTCCTAATTCTATGTTTATAAAAAGGAATGTATGTTATTGTTGACTAGAATGCTTTGATGATGAAAAAAGAATGTGAAATCAATATTGACTCCCAGGTTATGATGTATGTATTATTTTTCAGTTTTTTTGTAGTTTATATTCACATTTATGTATATTTTCAAATGAATACTCTGAGTTTTTATAGTTAGATGTTTGTCAAATGTAATATATGATTTTCCTTCATAATAAACACATATTCAAGTGTAGGGCAAATAGAGCAGGATAGATGAGATAAGGTTACTTGATAAAGAGCTTATCAATCACGTAGATAGAAACGCAGAACAGGAGCACACAAAGGAAAAGCAAGGGCAGTGTCCAGGGGCAGGAACCTGCAAGATACTTGTAGCAAAGACGCAAGTAGAGTGGATGCTCCAATTGTTTTATTATTATGAATTATGGGCATTTTGGCTTCATACTGAAGCCATCATCAGCTTAGAGCATAAAACTCCAGGCAGTCCCAGGGTTACATACAAGATAGGGTCCATAGGTTTGTTCTTAAGTCGAATTTGTATGCAAGTCGAAACTGTATATTTTATCATTATAGTTCCAGACGAAAAAAAAAAAATTTGCCCCAGAGACAATTGCAGTTTCAAAATTTTTTGCTGTAATGGGACCAATGATTATCAATAAAACATCACTACAGACATCTTATAGCTGATCATTTCAGTCTGGGACTATAGTAACATCCAGAGAGCTTCACTAAAGGTCACAGTGGGCAGAGAAGTCCGTCTTTAACTAGGGGTTGTCTGTAAGTCGGGTGTATTTAAGTAGGGTACCCCCTGTATTTGCTAGAAAGAAATGTACCTTCTCTGTATCAGAATGGCAGAGGCAAGGAAGAAGGAACCAGATACATATAACATAATATACTTTTGACAGATTTTGGTTTCAGAGATTACATATATTATGGTTTTTAGCTAATTAGTTTCAATCCAAGATTAGTGTTGAAATGACCCAAACTGTAAAGCACCCAACTGTGGGTCCATGTCCATCCATTACAAATTTTAGGCTGTGTGCGGCTCAAAACCACCGTCAAGCCCCAAAATTATGGGTCCTAAATTTGTAATGAATGGAGCCAAACCCACAAAGATTTAGCATAGAAATATGTTAGGATACACATTAACCTCACGATGCGAAGAGCCATAATACTCTCTTCCACAAGTTTTTCTACACATTGAAAGCTACATATTGTACTTAAAGCTTGATCAAAGCATAAAACAGTATTTACAGATTTATTCATGAGTGAAATCTATTAAACATGAACAAATGTATAATTTATATTTTGTACTGTAAAAAAATATTCCTTATACATTAACATAGAATGTAGCAGATGTGACAAACCTATGCTTTATACTTGCTGTACAGCTAGCTTAAATGCTAATATCCATTCTGTTTCTTTATGTTTGATCTTTTGCGCAGCTAATATGCTTGGCCATCCAGGGGACATGCAACATCATTTTTATTTTTGCGTACAGCAGTATTTTTAGCCAATTTTGCGAGTAATATATGGCTTTTTAAAAAGGAGGTTTCAATGAAAACTTAAAAGGCATTTCCCCAGTGTTATTGTAATTTATTGATAATAATATGGAATCAGAGAAAGTAGATTGCTATAACACTTTGCATAAGCTTTTTTTCTAGCCACACAGATTCAGTCAATCATTACTGTTATCTGATTCTAAAAATTAATTCAGTAAAGGGGATTGAGTTTTGTTAATTGGACTTTGACATCTGTTAGCCTCCAAGCTTCAACATTGTCCTCCACCCTTAAAGTGTGGATGAAGATGCACTGCTGACTGTGATTTTGTAATTTGTTTGCATCCTGTCCTGCACTTGTCTTAACACCTCCTTATTTCCCTCATGACTGTCTTAGTTCATTTATACCAAATCCGTCTTCCTCCTGTAGACTTGTCTGCAGATGTTTAAGCTAGCTGTGATAGGCAGATACCTCCTCTACTTAGAATGTTTATCTTCTAGTCTGGTTTGTCTGGATGTCAGGGGCACAGGCACTTCGGCCACTTATCGTCTTCGGCAGGGTAGACAAATAGGTAGAGACAGCTGGGTGTTCTAGCTTTAGGACTCACTTTTCATGTCGATACCTTTTTATCTTTTTGTCTGTTCCCAAACTGTACCATTACATAAATTAATGGCTAATCTTTTTACTGCTTTTTAAAGGGGATACAAAGCTAAAAATCTTAATGGCGGATATTTACAATCTGTCATCAAAGTCACTTTGGTGAAATCCTGACATTCTCAGCATATAATATACACAAAATAGAACAGGAAGCAGACAGCTCAGCTCTATGTAAAAGTGGTTGACATTGGTACTTCAGATCAGCTTTCTTTCACTTCAAATCGGTTGAAGACCATCACATAGGCTGCTTCTTGTTCCATTTTCTCTCTGACAACAGCTGATGTGTGAAAGGAGCAAGGTGTCAGACCCTTATCCATCTAATATCAATAATCTATCCTTGGAATGGGTCTTTAGCATGGAACCTGCTGAATCACTGACTGATTATATTACAAAACAGTGTAAACTTGTTCCCCAATGATACGGATACGATCTACAGTAATTCCATTGTTCAATATTTAGTTGGTCATGCTGCTTTAATGTGTTATGTCTCTAACATTTCGTGTTGGCGAAAAATAATTGAACAATGCTGTGAAGTCAATAATTAAAATGATCTCCATATAATGAAATGGACCTTATTATCTTTGGCAATGTCTTTTCTTTTGACTTTAATGGCTGTTCTCAGTCAGTCGTGGAGTAATCTGTCTCTTCAAACACTATTGACTAACACTTTAATTAACTTGTCTGTAATATAGTGATATCTGAAAGCATATTGCACACTTTAATTATTTTACATTCAAACATTCATCATTGTGTTGTCTTCAAGGTTTTACTTCAGCTCGTCACATAATGATCATATAATGAGAGTCAAGTCTAGATCATGTTGACCTGTTGGAAAATAACATGTTTGTATTGAGCAATTGACTTCTCTGTCAATATAATCATCACCTGCTTTCTATAACTTTCCCCTTGCTCCTATCCTTAAATAATATGTGTTATTTTACTCCAAATATTGAATAATGATTATCATTCATTAGCAATGGATCTCACAACTTCTGAAAGTGATAATTTACCATTTGAGTCATTTGTCCTTTTCTTTCTAGGATCACAACCACTGCCGCATGCATGATGGATCTTAGGAGATATCCACTAGATGAACAGAACTGTACGTTAGAAATCGAAAGCTGTAAGTAGCTGCGCGTTCCCCTTGCTTTATTGCAATTGAGAAGTATTACGTTATCAATTTGTAATTTCATTTATTTGATGTAATTCATTATTATGGTCAATTTACAGCATGTTAATGAAGTAAAATTAGAATGTATGCTTGACAGATCTTCTGATGTCATGTGGCCCAATGGGTTTCAGTTGTTCTGAATTTCTATGGTTTTAATCTCTAAATTTCTAGTTTGATGGGAGTTGTGTCATGCTTTATTTCTCTTTGGTGACACTTCAGGTTACTGAATCCTTTCTGCCTTGTTGCATACCTATTGCAGATATTTGATGTCCAACAGAACACCTTCTAATAAGTTTATTTTGGACACCGTTGGGGAACTTAAAAGATACTAATCTTTAAGTACTAATAACCAAAACTTTGTATATAGAATACATATTCTATCCTATGGGGGTATATATAAATATTCTGTTAGGCTTGCTGGTGATCTTTTTGAAACTTTTGTGATGCAAGGTAGCAATATGTATCTTTCCAGATGCACTGTACTGCAGTGCAATTTTTCAAGGTCAAACCTTCTTCCGTGCAACTTTTTAGGTGCAGTGACAGCTTATTGGAGAAAAAAAATGTCAGTATAGTGTGCCAAAAAGTCACACAGCATAGGCTTGCGCCTGAAAAGTCACACAACAATAGACTGCATCTGAAAAGGTGCACAGCATTAAAATGCATCTTGCACATCACTGCCTTGCACCTGAAAAGTTGCAAAAAGACAGCTACTAAGGCAGACAGAATAGTGATATATAATAGTGATATATCCTCCTCGATGTAACAGTTTTGGCTCCCTTTTGCCACATTTCAGGCTTCAAACAAAAAGATATAAAATTATAATTTGGGACACAGTTGTGAAGTAGAGCAAAATTTATATATGGATATTTAAAACTATTATACAGTCCCCTTAAGTTAATAATTTCTTAATACTATGGATGTTATTTATCAATGGTTTTCCTAGGCTTTTTTGGTGTAAAATAATCTCAAATCTCACATTGAGGGTTTTTGAGACTTCACTGCTAAAAAGTCTCACAGAACTACATTCACCTCTTCATTAATCTGGCCTAAACATAAAACTACTGCTAGTGCAACACCGGGAAAGCCAGATTCATGACTTAAAACTTTTGCAAAAAGCCTCATAAAAAGTCTCATAGTCACTCCAGTCCCCTGCTAGTCTATGTGCTGATACTTTTTATGCATTTTGATAATTTTTTGGGATGTTTTGAAAAAAAATATCCTAGACAGCCTAGAAAATATCCTATCCTAGACAGAACATTTATTAAAGGGCCACATTAATGAGAGACATAGAACTGTCTCAAGTAGCTGATTTAATGATAAATATCCCCCTATGTCTCTATTGGTTTAGCACACTGAGAGACTGAAATGTGTTTCTCTCTTCTTTGGAAAACAGCTGGAGCTCAGTGAGGTTGGATGGAGAGTGTTTGTGAACAGCAGTTTTAAGCTCTTTCCACAGATTCTCTATTGGATTCATGTCTGGACTTTGCCTTTTACATTCAAACCTGGATATATTTATTTGTGAACCATTCCATTGTAGATTTAGCTTTAGGTTTGGGATCATTGTCTTGTTGGAAGAGAAATCTCTGTCCCAGCCTCAGGTCTTTTGCAGATGTCAGTAAGTTCTCTTCTAGAATGGTACTTTATTTGGCTCCATCCATCTTCCCATCAATTTTAACCATCTTCTCTGTCACTGCTGAATAAGAGCAGGCCCAAATCATGATGCTGCCACCACCATGTTTGATAGTGGGTATGGTGTGTTCATGGTGATGAGCTGTGTTGCTTTTCCAAACGATTTTGGTTTAATCTGACCAGAGCCCCTTCTTCCACGAGTTTGGTGTGTCTCCCAGGTGGCTTATAGCAAATTTTAAAACAAGATTTTTTATGGATAACTTTGAGAAATGGCTTTCTTCTTGCCACTCTTCCATAAAGGCCAGCTTTGTGCAGTGAACTACTGATTGTTGACTTGCAGAGTGCTCATTGGGATGTTTAAAGTTTGTGAAATCTTTTGGTAACCAAATCTGGCTTTAAACTTCTTCACAACACTACCTGGTGTTCCTTGCTCTTCATGGTGCTCTGCGCGCTTTAAACAGAACCTGGGACTATCACAGAGCAGGTGTATTTTTAAGGAGACCTGATTACACACAGGTGGATTATATTTATCATCATCAGTCATTTAGCGCAACATTGGATCATTTAGAGATCCTCACTGAACTTCTGGAGTGAGTTTGCTGCACTGAAAGTAATGGGGCTGAATAATATTGCTTAGCCCCACTTTTCAGTTTATAATTTTTTTACAAAAGTTTAAAATATTCAATAAATTTCTATCCACTTCACAATTGTGTCCCACTTGTTGTTGATTCTTCACCAAAAAATTACAATTTTATATCTTTATGTTTCAATGCTGAAATGTGGCAAAAGGTAGAACATTTCAAAGGGACTGAATATTTTTGCAAGACACAGTTGTAAGTGTTTGAAGATAAATATCTATGAAAGCTAAACATTACTTTTTCACATTACAAATAAATCAAGCCATGACTTGTTCTTTATTTTTTCTTATAGAAAATCAATAGATCTGTACTAACACACAAAAGGTTTTCAACATGTTTTTGGTGGTTTCTCTAGGAACTAACTGTTCTTCCAATATCAAGAAATATTTTCTTGCTTTGCTAAATCTCATAAAAATGTTTTTGTAAGGCAATAATGTGATTGTTTAAGTATTTTGTCTCAATTATTATTACTAAAATGTGTGCTATTGCCCCTTCGCTCAGCAAACTACTGATATTTCCCTAAAAAGTTGAAGCCAGGCGTTTTATGGCATGATGGAAGTATGACATAGAGGCCATTGTGTTGAATAACTGATTTTGTGACAAAAAAACCTCACCATACTAATAGGCATATAGATATTGGTTGTTGAAGGGAGACAAAACCTTGCAATACCATTTTTATACATTATTATACAATGTATAACCTACCACTAAATAGTTTATTGAATTTGGTACTAAATTTTGCCACTTTTATTTCCATTAAACCATTAGGTTTTGAAGCTTGGCAGCTGATGTATTTACTTACTTATTTATTTATATCATCATACTTATCTTTTTATATAATTTCTGTCATGTCTTCTGTATATTCACTAAACTATGAATGTTGCACACATAATACATGAAATAAAGTCCAAAAACTAGGGGTACTTTTACTATTATTGGAGCCTTGAAGGTCGGGGTTTGGAATATATTGTTCAGAATGTAATAAGGTAAATTGAGTATGACAAAAAGATTAATAGTATGCAAACCATAATGTCATTGTCCTTTTATCTCCAGTACTCACTTGCTTGCTGCCTAAGAGACACAGAAAAACGTAATATTACAGATTTAACAAGTTGTTATCACCTTTACTGCTTCCGTTAGATTTAAAGTTGCTCTGTCATATGTGGTGATCCTCCTCTGTTTGTCAGAATGGCTCAAGTTGACTCATGGGGAATTTTTCAGAGCTTGTATGCAAGGTTTCTGGTATACAACCCTCAAGAAGTCACTGGCCATGCTATTTTCCCATGCCAAGTGGGTGTGGATGGGCATGAAGGAGACTGTACCTGACAGCAGACAGGGTTTACATCACATGCTGTTATAAATCCCTTCCAAACTATTTATGTATTATTTGGGCATCCATCTATCTGTTAAGGAGTAGTTATATAGACACCAGAACAATATACCTGGATACAAAAATAATTACTAGAAATATGAGATACCAGTACTGGAAGAGCCTGGCGTAGAACTGCCAACACTGCATTTAAAGGAACCTACCACTTGAAGTGGCAGGTTCCGATGGCAATACCGAGCACAAGCTCATGGTGAGCTGGTGCCGGAGCTTATTTTTGTTAGTGTTTTAAACCGCGGTATCGCGGTTTAAAACACTTTTTAAACTTTATAGCCGGCGCAGGCAGGTACGCGGCTACATAGGAAGTGAATGAGAGCCGCGTGCACGGTAAGCGCCGAGCGCGTACCTGCCTGCGCCGGCTATAAAGTTTAAAAAGTGTTTTAAACCGCTTGAAAATGGCTACAATGAGTTAGCTGAAACGTTGCTATACCCTCACTTGGTGAATAAACTTCCAGTTTTTTTTGTTTTTTTTTTTTTTTTTTTTTTTTTTTTTTTTTTTTTTTATTTCTACAAGTGGTAGGTTTCCTTTAAACCTATCCATAAAAAATCCCAAAAAATCTTTATAATATATTTCATGTTTAGAAATTTCAGTGGTTAATATTGCTTTATAACAACAGCACTATAATTAATTGCTTTTATACATCGTAACACCCTGGCAACTGAAAAGGTCATACATCAACAATGTCAAAGTCATTTGTCCTTCGTATAAAACAGCAACTTACTGTACATGACAAATCAATCTCTAAATATTAACACAAGGGATGGTTGTAGCAGATAATACTGCAAAAATAACAATGATTTTTCCAAGACCTTAAATGCATTTACGTCATTGACCTGCATAGAAATACTTCTCTTTGTGAGTCACAATTGATCTACTTGGCTCTGAGTTTTCTTGTTACTTCCTGTTAGACCTATTTTTCTCTACTTTTCAAGGTTTTTAGTTGTGGATATATTTGATTTAGAACATGTATCAGCTTGTTAACCAGGAGAATATATATTTTGTCAATGGTTAATTGCAGAACACAATGTCATTAACGATATTTCAATGTCGCTAAGTATTATTTGAGTGAATTATACTGTTTAGCTTACATAGTGTGTTTTAGGACCAAAAAAAAATCTTTACTTGTTTTACTCCAGTTTTTAAAAATGCTATTACAATAGTTACAAATTTACTCAATGCCACCAAATTAGAGCCTCCTGACCCAAATTCCTAAACGGAGATCACAAACATGTTTAAAGTGTTATATAGTTGGCCTGCACACATATAGTGAAACAAACATAAAAATATGGCTGTTTTCCAATGTATACAGTTATTAGAGATTAGATATTTTGAATCCCCCTCTGACAAACCAAATTCCAAAAAATTATATTTGAATCATTTGACTTCATGTGATGCACTGTATTTTCTACTAGGGGTGGGATCTGGTTGGCTCTCCCCAGGAAGCAGGGCAGAGTGCAAGCCCCATCCCTTACTTACTGCAACAGAGCATGGGAGCTTTCAGAGGATTTGTGTCAGATACTTTTGAAAACTGTGCACCTAAGGGGGCATGGTAGTGCTTAGTCATATTTTGTGCCACATTAATTACTGGGCTTTGCCAACTGTGTTTCAACAGCAAGAGGCAAAGTGTACCTGAAAATAGAAACAGTTTAACTAAGAGCCTGCACCACTATTGGATTAACTGGCGCAATCTGTACATTAGTGAGGAAAACTTCACTAGGGAAGTTTGCACCAGTTTTCATATATTTGGGCCATAGGGGCACATTTACTAAGGGTTGTGCACTGCACTTTTGTCAGACTTTGCACGTTTTTCATGGCTAAAACGGCTTGCACAGGTATTTAAGAAGTGTCTGCGCTGGGATTATGATGTACGCAACCCTTTTGTGGCACAGCTGCGCTGGCTTCCGTGCGACACAAAGTACGGGGTCGAGTGCCGTATTTAACTTTCAAATTATGTTGCATGCCCTGTGTTGAAGGTGCACCACAAAAAAGATGATGAACTCTGTCGGACCTGTGCAGGGAAGTGCATTGCCGCACACAGCATTATAGATGGACAATTCATTTTTAGTCCCCTTCCACACTAGCGTTGCAGATCACGTCAGAGTTTGATCAGGGTGCGATCAGGGTTTGGTCAGTGAAAAACGCACATTTTCATCAGAGTGCAATCAGTTTTCAGTCAGAGTTTGTTCAGTGTCTCAGTTTTTCACGCGCCTTTTCAATGCAATTTCAATGCATGCAGATAATGTGCGTGAAAGGACTCAGGGTTGAGTTCTATCTTTTCTATGACAATTGATGCGTGAAAAACGCATTGCACTTGCAAGTGCAATGCGTTTTTGATGCATCTCCATAGACTTGTATGGTGCTTTTTTCACGTGCGTGACTTGCAAAAGTAGAGCATGCTGAGATTTAAACGCGCGTAAAAAGAAACGCGCGTGTGTGCTTCAAAAAAAATTCAAGTCTGAAAAGACCCATGATTACAATGGATCAGAGTGCAATGCAAGTTCTGCGCGTCAAAAGAACGCGCAGAAAACGCATGTGAAAAATGCAAGTGTGGAAGGGGCCTTAGTGATCTGTCAGAATTTGTAAATAAATGTGCCCTAGTGTCTACCTTTACGTTCTCTATTTCTTTTTTTACTTATCTCTTCTAGCCATCTTCTTTGTCAGGGTGGAAAAGCGGAGGTGTGGTAAAATCTATTGTATGCAAATATTGTATGTTTAACTGTATAAGTATTGGGGATTTAAGTATTATTTCTTACAGGAAAAAATAAAGCTACGGTAATTAAAAAAAGAAAAATGGCTACATTATAACTTTAGAAAATTTTATAGAAAAATTCTATAGATGTCATCTGTTACTCTGTATTAAAGTAATGTGTAATTGAATTTAAAATATTTTATGTATTCATACCATGACCTCTGCATCAGTTTTTATGATAGTTGAAATAGAAATGAATTTACAACTTCTACAGCTGAGTATAAAGTTCACCTGAGAGATTCTATAGTACTGGTAATAAATCATGAAAATAAATCTCTTCTGGACATTATTCAAAAGATGTTTCCACTTGCTCAGTCTTGGAGAGTAATGTGTAAAATAATCCTGCATGGTTATGTATATGTGCGGAGGACTCCATATTTTATGATCACGGTACTGCACTTTATACTGATGTAAAAGATACCTCATTTATCTCCTTCAGCAGGATGTAAGAGTGTGTGTATGTGTACAGGATCTAAAGTCTTACTGCCTAAGAAAAAGACTTCATAGAAAATCTTGGCTTCATAAATTATCATCTAGTTCAAAGCTCAACTTTTGTATGGCCTCAATCTTAACCAAACTGATGTTTAATTTAATTACATTTAAAATATAATGGGCCTATGTATCAAGCCTTCTGTACCAATTTTTTGGCTTACAAAGCATTAAAAAAGTTATAATTTCTTGGGTGTGGCATGGGATTAATTACTGTTTGGCCATTTTACCCACTGGTCAGACAAATTTACTAAAATCTGCACCACAAATGGATCCCCTCTAGGTAACTTCGGCATTTTGTGCATCGGGCTTACCAATTATTAGGACTGGTTGTAGAAAAGCAAAAGTTGGGGTCGAGTTCAATAATGTCAGAATGGTTTGCACATCTTTTTGTTAATTTAGTAAGCAAAAAACAATTGAACACCATGTATCACCAAAAGAACCTTTAACCCTCACAGAACTTTTTAATTTTTGTGTTTCTGTTTTTTACTTCCCTCATTCCAAAAGCAATAACGTTTTTATTTTTCTGTTAACATATATAGGGCTTGTTATCTGTAGGGCAAATTGTACTTTTTAGTGGTGCCATTTAATATTACAAGCAATGTACTGGAAAGCTTGAAAAAAATCCAAGTGCAGTGAAATTGGTAAAAAAAACACATTTGTGGCTTTTTCGTGTGGGCACTGTTTTTGTGGCTTTCATTCTGCACTTCAAATGCCTCTTCTTTTTCCTTTGGGTCACTATGATCACAGGGATATCAAATTTATATAGGTTTTATTTGTACATAAAAATATTTACCATTTTGCCATATTCTATGTGTACGGACCTATGTAAGGTGCTATTGTTTGAGGTACAAGCTAGCATTTTAATTTATATCATTTGGACCTATAAGACTGTTTGATCATTTTTTATTGAAATCTTCATGGATGGAGAAATGGGGAAAAAGTGGCGATTCGGAAATTTGGGGGTTATTTTCTATTATGCTGTTCACAACTGGGAATATTATATTTTTATATTTTGCTAGAACGGGCATTAGAGAGTGGTGATACCTATCATGTTTATGACTTTTACTGTCTATTTATTTTTATACTTGTTCTAGGGAAAGGGGAGTGATTCAAACTTACTCTTTTTTACATTTTTTTACATTTTTTTACCATTATTTCAGACCTTCTAGCGTACTTCAATCCTGCAGGATCTGATTGCTAACGCTATATACTGAAATACTACTGTGTTGCAGTATCTAACAATTTTACTGCTGGCTATTAGAGATCATTACAAATGGAAAGCCTACAAATCTTAATGAGACTGTAGCCGTCATTGCAACCAATCGCCCGCACCGATGACTTCAATTGGGGGGCGACGATTGGCCATCCAAGATGGCGGCGCCTATGGATGGTAAAATAGGAGCCGCAGACAGTACAGACAGCGGCAGTAACAGGTAGGTGTCAGCTGTATTATATAACTGACACCCGCTGTGTACGGAGAAAGCTCAGACTGTGAGCTCTCTTCATACACCCCCCACAGCACCAGGATGTTATAGTACGTCCTGGTGCGTGTAGAGGTCAAATAACTAACATTTTGGTAAATTTAGCCATTGTACAAGTAAAACTTTCTCAACTTACTTTGGTTCTTACTATCCTCCTTGTCTAATCTGCTATTAATTCAGAATCTTTACTGAAATCCCTCTTGTTAGCAAGATGGAAAGAAAACCCACTGAGGTGTAAGATAACATGGAATTAAAATGCATGAGGTCGTGAAAGCAGTGAGTCAAAGGAGCTAAATCTCCTCCCAGCAGTTTTGAAAGTGATGAGAGTTGACAAATAATTAAGCCAGACAATAGTAAGAAACAGTGTTACTTCCTACATACTTATATTGAACTACTGATGTCTTTGAAGTTTGTTGAAAGGAACACATTGAAGTGCACTTTATAGGCTTTCCCATTATATATACTTCTTTTGTTCTATTGATCTGACAATAGGTATTACTGTATTAAATTAAAAGGTAGCCATAAAAATTAATGGATCAGCAGTTGATACCAGGAACCATCAACTCCTTGTAGCTTTTTCTTTAGCCGTTCCTATAAGTACAAAGGGTAAATTTGTATATAACCAAGATCTATGTATAATATTGTTATCAATAGGATACTTGAAAAATTGAAGCAATTTTAAGGGGGTGTAGGTCCTGCAATATATGGCCTTTGTTTTCAGAAATGTCTTCCACATTGATGCACACACTAAAAAGAAGCAATCATTTTATTTCAATCCCTGATTCATTCCATAGTTTGTCTATTCTAATAAAACAGGTTAGTTCACCAACTGAGCGTCTTTTACACCTTACTAAGCTTCCTAAAGTAACACAAAGATTCAAGATGAACTGAGGATAAATAAATAAGTGAAAAGGTGGCAACTAAGATATTTTTATAAGGAATGTGAGGAACAGTAATTTATGAGTTGATAAACATGCTAACTTATACAGTGTAGATCTACCAAAGAGAAAGGCGAGGGACCATAAGAGGTGAAATATGGAGATGAAAAGAAAAGTAGTGAAAAATGTAACAGTTAAGAATCTTAAAAGAAGATTCATGGGGGAGATGAATAAACTTAAGGAATTTGTAAGCATAGGGTTTTATGTTTTGTTTGAAGGCAGAACTTCAATCTATGAACATTCCGATAGTTTCTCTATAAAATGGTCAGATATATTATTAAATAATAAAAGTCATTGCCTCAAGACAACTTCTTTAATATTTCCATGGTTGTTATTTGTGTTGGAAGTGAAAACTGCCACAGATAAAAGAGATAGCTGGAACAGCTATCACGTCACATAGACATCGTGAGTGTTGTAGAGTCTAATCTGTAATTGAAAGGTGTTCGGGCACATAGGCCTTTCATCATGTACAAATAAGGACATGACTGTTTTTGTACTTTTTGCACACTACCGCTCAAAAATTTGGGGTCACTCAGACAATTTAGTGTCTGTAGGAAGTAACACTCCATTACAGATAGAATACCAGCTGCCTGCTTCTTCCCTAAATAGTCCCTGTATAATTTGGATGTCTGCTTTGTGTCATTGTCCTGTTGTAGGATAAAATTGGCTCCATTCAAGCGCTGTCCACAGGGCATGGCTTTGCAAAATGGAGTGATAGCCTTTCTTATTTAAAATAATCCCTTTGACCTTTTACAAATCTCACACTTTACCCGCACCAACGCAACCCCAGACTATCACATTACCCCCTTCAAGCATCTTTTCAGTTGTTCAGCATCTCACAAATGTTCTTCTGTGTGATCCAATCTTCCTCTGACCAATGTCTGTGTTCTTTTGCCCATGTTAATCTTTTCCTTTTATTAGCCAGTCTCAGATATGGATTTTTCACTGCCACTCTGCCCTTAAGGTTGACGGTGGTGTTTGGTGGGTAATATTTAATGAAGCTGCCATGACTCTATTGTACTTGTGTTGTTGCTTAGTTGTGCAGCTGGGCCTCTCACTTCTCTTTCTACTCTGGTTAAAGCCTGTACTAATCCCTTCAGAAGAGAGCAAAAACACGCTGTTGTACAAAATCTTCAATTTCTTGGTAATTTGATGCATAGAATGGCCTTCATTTTTAAGAGCAAGTTTCCAATGAAAGTTCTTTTGCTCCAGTTTCTCAACCAGCTTAAAGAAAGGTTAGTTTTATAGCTTCTCTAATCAGCTAAACTGTTTTTTGCTTACTTTAACCCCTTAACGCTCTGCGCCGTAGCTCTACGGCGCAGAGGTATAAGGGAACTTCCCCGCTCACCTTCCCCGCGTTCCGCGTCTCTTCTCGGCGTCGCGTCCCGTCGGGTCTCCGCTCCGCCTCCGGACCTCCACCACGCCCCCGACCCTGCGCCTTATAGTCCGATGCGCCTTATATATGGAATTATTACTTGCGCCTTATATTCAGGTGCGCCTAATGGCCCGGAAAATACGGTAGGCTGACACCATAGCCAAAAATGTATAAAAGAATTTATTTTTTTTTTAAATTGAACACTGGCACAAGTAAAGATATGTTTGTAATATTAATATTTAATGCATAAAAAACCTTTACAATAAATAGATTAGACAATATACAAATATACTACAAGTCCAGTGGTGGCATATTTATGGCATGGGTGCTAGAGGTGGCACTCGGAGCTTTCTTTTTGGTCACCCAGGCTGTTGCTCAGAACAGAGTTCTTCAGGCATGACCCATGGCATCTTCCTCTAGTTCCAGGCAGCCCCAGACGTGTGACACACTTGGTGCTATTTTAACCCCTTAACGCTCTGCGCCGTAGCTCTACGGCGCAGAGGTATAAGGGAAGTATGAAGAGGGCTCACGGGCTGAGTCCTCTTCATACAGAGGTGGGGGTTTTTGCATTTTGCACAAAACCCCCACCGCTAATAAGCAAGCACCGACCGCGGCTATTAACCCTCTAAACGCCGCCCGCAAAGTCGCGGGCGGCGTTTAAAAGACGGCGGCGCGCGGGCGCCGCCATCTTTTTTTCGATAGCCACGCCCCCGAACGTCATCGGGGGGCGGCGATCGGTTACCATGGTAGCCTCGGGTCTTCTCTTGACACGAGGCTACATGGTTTATGCAGGTTCGTTACAATGAGCCAGTGGCTCATTGTAATGTAAGACCTGCAAAAACGCCATATATTGCAATACTACAGTATTGCAATATATAAATAAGGGTAGAGTCGTCTTATAAAACTTCTTTGAATTTACACATGTAGATCGACTGGGCTAAAAAGTCAACCTACAATTATCATATTATACACCACACACACACCACTGTAATTGGCATCTCACACAGATTATGAAGACATGGAAAGATGAAAATGGATGCTGCAGTCAGGGAACAGCCAGCACCTTTATCTGAGAAGGTTCCCCGCGTATAGAAGCTACCTAAATTTTCTTCAAAAAACCGATTACTGGAAACAAAATAGCATTGTAAAGGTTTTGTTTGTTGGGTGGTAGACTGTCTTACTGTAAATTACACTTTAAATTGGAAATACACCCTAAACCATTAGAACCAAGACCAGGTTCTTACAATGGTTTTCAATATTTCAGAGGGGATCTATCTATTTTAAAGTTAGGGGTTGTTTTGAGTGTTAAATGTACTGAAATGTGTTTTTCACTAAGAGGGGGGGGGGGGGGGTGTTGTAAAATGATTGGAAGGTTGTTAAACGCTTGAGTTTACAAGGTGGATGCGGCTCTATACTAGGTGGCAGGGGGGCTGCTGCTATCTACAAGGTGGCAGGGGGGTGGTGGCTATATACTGGGTGCGAAGGGGCTGGCGTTATTTACTAGGTAGCAAGAGGTGCTGGCTATATTAACTTTGTGGCAGGAGGCGGCTGGCGATATACTAGGTGGCAGGGGGCGGTTCGGGCTGGCGTATATAGGGGCTGGGCTGAATGTTATGTACTGGACTCTGGGGGCAGGCTCTGGCTATATATCTAGGGGCATGGGCTTGCTGCCTATGTACTGGGGAGTTGTGGACCATGCATTTCTCATTCTGGCTAACTGTAAGTCAATAGGTTTCCCATTTTTTTGTGTTAAATTAGGTGTCTAGTTGAGACTCGTGTCTATACGATATCTAAATTTAATTTGAAATAGTAGTACACCTGAAACTGTCAAAACGATCCTAAGAAAAAGCCAAAGTCAACCGGCATATGTATGAGCAAAACTGCAGTAATGAATAATTTTTTGGGATACCTATCAGAGAGAATAACTTTATAGAACCCATGAGACCAATTGGTGCCCTCACAAGATGAGGAGGAGTATATTAATGAATAAACCTTTATTTTGTCTTCCAGGCACCTTGTAACTCAGATTTTCTACTAGGTTTCTACCAATCCAAATATGGCCTAGAGCAGATTCCGGGGATAGGTTGCTTTATGAATGAAAGCATGAACCGCTCATCTGTAAGGGACACACATACTACAGATATGGGGATATTCAGAATGTATGTTTACAGACAAAAGATTATTCATTTAAATATGACAAACTAAGATCCACGAGGAACTTAGCCAAGTAAAAGAAGCTCATGCTGTAGAAACAACGCTCTATTAATAACATTGCAGCTCGGCATTGTAGAAACTCATTGATTACGGTCTATTGTAAGATGTAAGTGTTAAATGCAAGTGACAACAAAACTATTTTCTTATTTCACTAATTTTAACCTTTCCAAACTCGGCCTGAATTTCCCAGGCTACTATGCCTCTGGAATCCCATTTTTGCCTAAACACAATCATCATAATCTTTTCTGCTTTAACACCTGGTCATCTCTCTCCCTTTGCCTGCAGTTTTGGTGGCCTATGCTGTCATTATCTCAAAGGGCATGATCCGTTCTGCCACAGCTGGAGCCACAGACCCCCCCCCCCCCCCCAACCCATGCGCAGGATTGGATGGACTGTGGGCACTATGTCGCAATGCAATTTAATGCGAAGGTTTGAAATATCTTTAGTGTTATACACTGTTAGATTGGGGATACTGAAGTAAAACAGACAAGTCTTCATCAGGGCTTTTGTCCAGCTTGAATCATTTTAATTATCTTCCCATTGCGTTATTGCACATTTAAGGCTCCTTGGCATGTTGAATGTATGTGGTAGAGGTTACTAGCCGCAGAGAAATGTATCTACATATACTGTCAATAATGGGAATCTACATTGCAAGTTATGTGAACTAAAAAAAACCGAACCATAAACAGACAAGACCCATGCTAACAAAGGTTAAAATTATTGGTGCCATCATATATTTATAGAATAAAGTTACTGCTCCAGCTTTCCTATGTCTAGTGGGATATCCACCATCTATGCCACTTTGAATAGAATAAACTAAACAACTTCTGATTTTCTCAATTTCCTTTCTATCTCGTTTAGGGCAATTCTAGTTAAAGATCTATTAAAAGACAAAAAAAACGAATATAAAGTTGTTAAATCCGATACGTGATGTCACGTTCAAATTAAAACATAAGTACATTTTACCACTCCAATAGGACCAAATTAAGTTATCAGACTTATTTTCATTTACTGTTAAAGGTTTTTTTTCGGGCAAACATAGATCAATATCTATTATGTGGGGGCCAATTAGCCAGCACCAAATGAGCAGCTGTTTATAAAGAATGGATAGGAAGCAGACCAGCTAGAGTCAGGTCGAGTTTCGTAGGCCCCTGGTTGACAGAAGCCTCAATAGGCCCTTTGCAGTAAACTTGTATGGCCATGGGGGGCAGGAAAGGTGAAATTGGACGCATGACTCCGGTGTAACTCGGCTTCTTAAATCACCGGGGTCTGACGCCAGCCTGAATGATCTACCGGGAAAGATTGAAGAGAATCACAAATGAATATTATCCTGCGCTGAGAGGCCAGGCTTTCATCTACACTATAGGCAGCCAGCACTGTCCCAGTAGCAGCAGACAGTTGATGCAAGCTGCTCTGCTGCTACCTTCCTCACCAACATGAAGTAGTTTCTAATATCGGGCAAGATGATGTAGACGCGATACGGGGTGATGAGGAGGATCTCTAAAAGTCATGTGTATGAGACAGCTCAGCTCTGCCAAAGGACAGTTGCAGCTGCATCCCATAATAAGTTAATAACAATAATCTTATTATTAGCAGACCTACCAGATGACGCAGCGCTGCAACAAAGCATGACATTGGTCCTGTCCCCCAATGGGGATCAACAATCTCAAAAAACCTAAACAGTATGTTTTGGAGTGTGCGGAGGAAACTGGATGACAGGAGAAAACCCACCAAACACGGAAAGAACATACAACAACTCTTTGCAGACGTTGCAAGGAAGAAGTGCTACTCCACACAGCCACCTGCCCCATATACCATTGAACATTGATTCCCCACGTTACCCTCATAAAAGTGCAGGATAAGTGTAGTTTGTGCTTCCATTTTATTGACATGATAGGTGCGTTTGTATATGCTGAGTGTAGAGTGTCGTAGTTATTGGAAGCTGTGAAAAAAATAATTATGTACGGTAATGTAGCGTTTGGTATATTTTCTATATTCACCTTAGCAGTTTCACCATTTTAATAGCAGTATCCTTACATCTAAGGCTCAGTTCACACCCGCCATGGCGTGTTTCTGTGACCCCTGTTCAGAAACCACGTAATGTGTACGACTAAGCATGGAAGTGTGCAACGTAAAAGTTTCCGTTTACCTCTGTTCCCAATTGACTTTAAAGTACATGGAAAGATTGCCTTCGTTAAACATTTTGGAACAAAGACAATGCCTACCGAGCCATTATTTTCGCTATTTGATGACTGAAGGTTAATCGAACCTGCGACACACAAGTTCTGCGGACCTAAAAGTTTAATAGAAAACCAGGCTTAATTGACTGGACCATCGTACGATGTCATGTCCTGGTCCTGTAGGGTGGAAAGGGAAATTAAAGTGGCCCTATGTTGTGGGTGGAAAGGTGTACTATCATGTTGTGATGCGGCGGGGTTGTAGGATAGAGCTCACAGATCCAGCCCTCTCCTACACAGGCAGCTGTCAAGCTGTATAACACACAACCGCTGACACTCGACTGTACTGCCGTGTTTGGAGTGCAAACGATTGAACCAGGGCAGGACCCAAAACAGCACTGCCAAATGGGCCACCGCAATTTTTGGCAGGCGATCGGCAAACCCCTGCTGGCTCTTTGTTGGCGCACAGATCAAGTTGCCATTGCAGCACTACAATCTCATAGAGCCTGCCTTGATAGTGATCTCTAATAGCTGCATCAGCTTTAAAAATGAAATATCCGCAATATCGTCTTGCAGAAACTGTATGAGTAATTCAACCCTCAGGGGCTAGAGTAACCCTAAAAGGTCTGAAATAGTAGGTAAAATAAATAAATTTTTATTTTTTTAAATGTAAAAAAGTTTAAAACTCCCCCGTTTTCTCCTAAAACACACAAAATAAACAGTAAAATCATAATAAATGTAGGTAGTCCAAATGCCCGTCTATTAAAACTATTAAAATTAAAAGAAAAAAAAAAAAAAACAAAAAAAAAAAAAAAAAATGTTATTCCAGACCTGAAAACGATGTACGTCAAAAAAAAAGCAAATGTTCAATTTTAATTTTTTGCGATCACAAATAACTAATTGAATAAAAAGGATCAACGGTATGTAGTCCAGATTGATAACACTAAAAACTGTCAGAATTTATGCCACAAAAACGTGACCTTATGTATGTACCTATGTAGATTGTTTGACAAATTATTGCCTCAGCATTGGACCAAAATGGCAATATTGTATTTTAAAAATCTGACTAAAACGTACATAATTTGGTATCCCTAATAATAACAGCCAAAAAGAATTAAAGCGGGAACTAGAGGACGGATAGAAAGACGTACAACAAGAACATGCTGCCAAATATGTTTTTTGTCAATTTTACTGCACCTGGCCATTTTTTCCCAGCTTTCATTACATCGCCTGGGAATATTGTAAATTGTGAGCCAATAAGAAAAGTACACTTTGCCCTGCAAGATAACAAAGCCCCTATACCTTTGTTAACGGAAACATAATTCTTTGTACATCGTGAGGCAGTATTCATTTTCTTGAAATAAAGGGGTGAATTTGGATTTCCGAATTAAAGTTGGGTTCTTGTAACATAGCGGTATAGCATATTTCTTTACATAGGAGACAATATCAATCTCCATATTCTTTGTTTGTCATTGTAGTGAATAGGAAAGGTAAACAAACTTTTGTTTGTGTGTTTTTATTTGATTTTACTATACTTTAACTTTTGTCCTACCTTCCTATGCCATTTTTCAGCTGTATTGGCACATTTAGCAGCCCTGCTTACTAGCCAAAACATTGTTGAATTAGACCTATCTACTCAACGTCTGTGTTTGACTGTCACATCATCGGCCACTTTATTTTCCGCGGGCAACCCGATGATGCTCGGGACGTAGGTGATGGAGGAACGAAGAGGTATAAGGAAGATAGAAGCAGTGGTTATCTATTGAACATTTGATTTGTGTCAGTTTAATAGTATTGGTATATTTAATGTCTGTATCTTTACAGACATGGCTGCTAAATCTTTGGCTAAAGGTAAGCTGTACCCTTTTTTTGCAAATATAGGTATTAAAAGGTTTCCATTTAACTAGTAGCCCCCTTCTTTTTACTAAAATAGTTCCCTCACATCCCCATAAAATCAACTTGCTGTATATTTACCGGCTATCTGAGGGGGTGTGGACCTGCTCGGTGGACCCTCCAATCAATCCTCCCAATGCTAAGGCTTCCTGCCTCAGAACTATCTCATGTGACCAGGGTGATGTCCTCTAAGTTTCTGTCCCAGTCTATCGAAGTGTCATCTGATCAACTCTAATCACAGCTGTATGCAGGACTTTTTAGTCTCCCGTGTCAACAATGACGGCATGATTACAAGTATGTGATTACATCATAACATAAGGCGATGTTGCCAATGGTACTGGGTAAAGCAAAAGGGCCGACGCGTACATCACCCGGGTGCTATGACAAATGTGCTCAATGATGTTACAGAACTAGGTCTCTCAAAATACCTAAGGGGACTGCTGTAAACATTTGACACATGCATTTTCTAGCCCAAATAAGAAGTAAACAGAACGTATAATCTGTAGGTGAATATTGGCAGATGTTCCTAAGTATTTCGTCCGACAGCAGTCTATTCTAGCAGTGAGACTGTTCAATAAGATAACACGGATGCAGGACCCACCGATAGTTAATGCTTATAAGTTTACAATCGACACATTGAAGCCTTGCGAAAATAACCTTTCGGAATAGGGTCTGTGCTTTAAACGATAATTTTAATGAAGTTTTAGTTTTGGGGGGGTTAATGCACATGGTAGGTTCCGCCTTTAAATTAAAAAGATAACATATAAAAAGGCATAAATTCCATGATGTATGACTTACAATGGTCACTGCTATGGTCAACAATAAATATGCAAGGTCTGTGCAGGTTAGATATCAGAAGCTACTATATTGGAGCTTATTAAAAGCAAATAAGTGGCCAGATGATACATTATCTGTTTTCGACCAATGCAACCTTAATAATCCGTAATGAAAAACTGCAAGGTGCCGTTACAGCTTAGTGCCAGTCCAAGCCATCAGTGGCCATTAACTCATAATAATGCATCTCCTAGTTTAGATTTGTCGAGGTAAACAGGGAAATACGGTTCTGTCTGAGGCTCTTTCTTTGGTTTATTCGTGTAAGAAACTGGCAGACTGTTGAACTATACGATGTTCTATTAGGATTCATCAGCGTCTCTTTCCTCAGGACTCGTACTTTAGCAGTATGTCAGATTGGATCAGTATAGTTTCTGCACTTTAATGAAGAGGACAGCGAATCACGGGCTTCCAGTTGCTAGACCAGAAATTGGTCAAGTGCAAATGTCTCCCAATCCACACCTGTGAAGAGACCTTGAAGGTGAAAAGCAAGTAAAGGTTGGTAGACAACAATGCATTTCAGCAAAAGGTTCCATCTTTACTTAATATTTCATGTCATAGGGGAAATTTCTATGAATAGTTGGATTTCGTGACGAGTTTGTGAACAAGTTTAGAAGTCATGTATTCTTCTAAATAAGTAGTACAAGGCCTAAACAGTGCACAATATTCATTTAAAAAGCATGCATTGCATACGTTTTAACTGGAGTCTACCAGCTCACAATGGTGTCTAAATTATGGCAAGTGTCTCAGGCTATTACGCTAAACTACCCTAAACTTTCTCTGTGTAGTCAGTATGTTTTGTGCTGAAATGAAGCACGCCTTGACACTTCCGGAGAACATGACGACGTTCGTATATGTGGATAGCAGTTGGTAGGTAGTAAACAAGACAAAAGGTAGTATCCAGCACTCACCAGGATCAGGGCCCCCTACCAGGCCCTTACAGACCGTTCTTGCGTATGGGCAAAATAACATGTTTGTACCGCCACCTCGGCCTACATTCAATAAAAGTTGCCTTCACCTATATAAAGAACATATCAAGACAGAATATACGCCAGACGATATACTGCATCTCTGTCAACCACTAAAATATTTTGCACTTTCGTGAAATCAGTGAAGATGTGGCTTGCCGGCGCAGTGTCCAGTAGTGTGTGCGTGGTGTGGACAGTGTGAGGACAGCAGTAATAAAAGGAACCATGTAAACTTCAATAACATGATCTACAAGGTGCGTTTGGGGGGGCTTTTGGTGGACAGGTTCCCTAAAGCAAGGTGCCCAACTCTACCCAAAAACACCCCACTTTATTTATAAAAAAAAAAAAGTGTCAACAGGCTATTAAGTTTGAAATTATTGTTACGTTTTTCTGCCACAGCTTTCAATTATATACTCCATCCTTAGAATTTGAGGACCAGAGAAGGAGTACAATAATTAATCAGCACTGCCACAACTATTTGAACCTGCTTCCCCCCCCCCCCACACTAATAGAAAGGTGCTCGTCTTGGTATCGCTGTCTTTTTCGGGTCTATTTTTGTTGTTTTTGTGGCGTTTCCTTGGAGGTTTTTTCGTCGCCGCTCTCTTTGTTACTTTGGCATCCCGCCTTTATCTTCTTTGTCGGGCTCCTGTCTCCGCGTCTGTTCTGTCGTTGCTGCTGTTGGTGTTTTTGTTTCTGGTTTCAAAGCCCAGGATGTGTGACGTGTACTACCATTTAACCCTTAAGGACGGGGTGTTTTCCGGCTCATTTCTGCTCTCCAACTTCAAAAATCCATAACTTTTTCATTTTCCGTGTACAGACCTGTGTGAGGGCTTTATTTGTGGCGTAACAAATTTGACTTTCCCGTAATGTTATTATTTTACATGCGTGTACTGCGAAGCTGAAAAAAAATCCAAATGTGGAAAAATTTAAAAAAACGCCCAGTGCGTCACGTTCTTGTGGGCTCAGTTTTTACGACTTTACTCTTCGCTCCAATAAACACGCCTACTTTATTCTTTGGTTCGGTGCGATCGCGGTGATACCAAATTATATTAGGTTTTATTGTGTTTTAATACATTTTCAAAATTAAACGAATGGTGTACAAAAAAGAAAAAAAATTTTTTGCCATCTCTGACGCTAATAACTTTTCATACTTTTGGCGCACGGAAATGTGTGAGGGGTCATTTTTGCGAAATGAGGCGACGTTTTCATGCTACCATTTGAGGTTGTGCGAAATTTTGATCATTTTTATGTTAGTGTAAAAAGGTGTGTAAAAGTGTCGCATTTCGGACATTTGGGCGCCATTTCCCCGCTCGGAGGTCAACGCCGGCCGTAACCGTTTTTTATTTTTGATAGAGAGCATTTGGGAACGCGGCGATACCTAATATGTCTGTGATTTTTCTGTTTGTTATGTTTTATATGTTCTGGGAAAGGGGGGTGATTTGAACTTTTAAATTTTATTAATTTTTTTATTTTTAAACTTTTTTTTCTTTTTTTTTTCACTATTTTTTAGACCATCTAGGGGTAGTGGGGCGATATTGCACGGGTGCAGCGGGTGGCACTCAGAGCCCTCTCAGTGGGCACTCGGTCTGTTGCCCATGTAAACCACCCACCCGGACAGGTCCTCCTGCAGTCTCAGGACGCCATGTTTAGCATTATTTTACTGTGGAGCATCCTGGTATGCCTGAGGCTGCAGGAATGAGAGAGAGGTGTGGTCAGGTTCTATTGGAGCCCCTCTGTGCGACCCTGAAAGCTTCCTGTTGAGGAGGTGTTAGGAAGTCAAGTGAAAACCCAAATTCCTTCCTTTTGACATAAGATATTGGCCATCAGGACCATTGAAAGATGATGGTAGCACTAGAGCAAGAAAATTGCAATAAGTATGTGCTTGAATTGCTTGTTTTGCACTTTGCCAAAATATGCAGGCGTGGGGTTGCAGTTTTGTGGCACTCGACCTCTAAAGGTTCGGCCATCACTGATTCTAGGGTACAATAACCCTAGATGCTCAGATGCTCCTACCTTACTTGTCCGAAATGCGACTTTTACACCTTTTTACATAACATAAAAAATGATCAAAATGTCGCACAGACCTCTAAATGGTGGCAATGAAAACGTTGCCTCATTTCGCAAAAAATGACCCCTCACACATCTCCGTGCGCCAAAGTATGAAAAAGTTATTAGTGTCAGAAGATGGCAAAAAATTTTTTTTCTTTTTTGTACACATTCGTTTAATTTTTGAAAATGTATTAAAACACAATAAAACCTATATAAATTTGGTATCACCGCGATCGCACCGAACCAAAGAATAAAGTAGGCGTGTTATTTGGAGCGAAGAGTGAAAGTCGTAAAAACTGAGCCCACAAGAACGTGACGCACGTGCGGTTTTTTTTCAATTTTTCCACATTTGGAATTTTTTTTCAGCTTCGCAGTACACGGCATGTTAAAATAAATAACATTACGGGAAAGTAAAATTTGTTACGCACAAAATAAGCCCTCACACAGGTCTGTACACGGAAAAATGAAAAAGTTATGGATTTTTGAAGTTGGAGAGCGAGAAATGAGCCGGAAAACCCTCCGTCCTTAAGGGGTTAAATAAAAACCTATACCTATAGTGTGTTTTGCCATATCATGAGAAAAATGCGGGTAACTCCATACTGTTGGCCTCTTCCTGTCACCCTATTCATGTTAAGGATAATATTTCTTATGGGGAATTGGTTGTCCATGCCCACCCACGCCGTATGTACATTCATTGTTTAGCCCCTCCACACTCGTTGAAATCCTCGTTTATCAGTGCTCTGTTTGGTCAGAAAACTTCATGTTCATCAGTCTCACTTGCATCAGATTTGTTCTAGCTCAGTTTTCACGCGCCTTTTCAATGCTTCAATGCTGCAATAATGTGCTGGAGGACTAGGGTTTTTCTATCTTTTCTATGACAATTGATGCGTGAAAACTCATTGCACTTCAAGTGCAATGCGTTTTTGATGCCTCCATGACTTGTAGTGCTTTTTTCACTGCTTGACTGCAAGTATGAGCATGCTAGATTTAACGCGCTAAGAAAGACTCGCTGTTGCTGCAAAAAAATTCTCGAACCCATGATTACAATGGATCGTGCATGCAAGTTCTGCGCGTCAAAAAACCCAGAAAACGCATGTAAAATGCAAGTGTGAAGGGCCTTAGTGATCTGTCAGAATTTGTAATAAATGTGCCCTAGTGTCTACCTTTACGTTCTCTTTTCTTTTTTTACTTATCTCTTCTATGCCTCTTCTTGGTCAGGGTGGAAAAGCGGGTGTGGTAAAATCTATTGTATGCAATATATGTATGTTTAACTGTATAAGTATTGGGGATTTAAGTTATTATTTCTTACAAAAAAAGCTACGGTAATTAAAAAGAAAATGGCACATTTAACTTTGAAACTTTTATAGAAATTCTATAGAATTGTCATCTGTTACTCTGTATTAAAGTAGGTTATTTGAATTAAAATATTTATGTATTCATACCATGACCTCTGCATCAGTTTTTTGATAGTTGAAATAGAAATGATTTACAACTTCTACACTAGTATAAGTTCACCTGAAGATTCTATAGTCCTGGTAATAATCATGAAATAAATCTCTTCTGCATTATTCAAAGATGTTTCCACTTGCTCCAGTCTTGAGAGTATTTGTAAATAATCCTGCATGGTTATGTATATGTGCGGAGGACTCCATATTTTATATCACGGTACTGCACTTTATACTGATGTAAGTACCTCATTTATCTCCTTCAGCAGGATGTAAAGTGTGTGTATGTGTACAGGATCTAAAGTCTTACTGCCTAAGAAAAAACTTATAGAAAATCTTGGCTTCATAATTATCATCTATTCAAGCTCAACTTTTGTATGGCCTCATCTTAACCAAACTGATTTAATTTAATTCATTTAAAATATAATGGGCCTAGTGTATCAAGCCTTCTGTACCATTTTTTTTGGCTTACAAAGCATTAAAAAAGTTATAATTTCTTGGGTGTGGCATGGATTAATTACTGTTTGGCCATTTTACCCACTGGTCAGACAATTTACTAATCTGCACCACAAATGGATCCCTCTAGGTTAACTTCCGGCATTTTGTGCATCGGGCTTACCATTATTAGGACTGGTTGGTAGAAAGCAAAAGTTGGGGTCGAGTTCAATAATGTCAGAATGGTTTGCACATCTTTTTGTTTAATTTAGTAAGCAAAAACAATTGAACACCATGTATCACACAAAAGAACCTTTAACCCTCACAGAACTTTTTATTTTTTTTTTCTGTTTTTTACTCCCTCATTCCAAAAGCAATAACGTTTTTTTTTTCTGTTAACATATATAGGCTTGTTTCTGTAGGGCAAATTGTACTTTTTAGTGGTGCCATTTAATTTAACGCAATGTACTGGAAAGCTTGAAAAAAATCCAAGTGCAGTGAAATTGGTAAAAAAACACATTTGTGGCTTTTTCGTGTGGGCACTGTTTTTGTGGCTTCATTCTGCACTCAAATGCCTCTTCTTTTTCCTTTGGGTCACTATGATCACAGGGATATCAAATTTATATAGTTTTATTTGTACAAAAATTTACCATTTTGCCATATTCTATTGTACGGACCTATGTAAGGCTATTGTTTGAGGTACAAGCTAGCATTTTAATTTATAATCATTTGGACCTATAAGACTGTTTGATCATTTTTTATTGAAATCTTCATGGATGGAGAAATGGGGAAAAAGGTGCGATTCGGAAATTTGGGGGTTATTTTCTATTATGCTGTTTCACAACTGGGAATATTATATTTTTATATTTTGCTAGAACGGGCATAGAGAGTGTGATACCTATCATGTTTATGACTTTTACGTCTATTTTTTTTATACTTGTTCTAGGGAAAGGGGAGTGATTCAAACTTACTCTTTTATAATTTTTTTACATTTTTTTACCATTATTTCAGACCTTCTAGCGTACTTCAATCCTGCAGTCGGATTTGCTAACGCTATATCTGAAATACTACTGTGTTCAGTATCTAACAATTTTACTGCTGGCTATTAGAGATCATTACAAATGGAAAGCCTCAAATCTTAATGAGACTGTAGCCGTCATTGCAACCATCGCCCGCACCGATGACTTCAATTGGGGGGCGACGATTGGCCATCCAAGATGGCGGCGCCTATGGATTGTAAAATAGGAGCCGCAGACTTACAGACAGCGGCAGTAAACGGTAGTGTCGCTGTATTATATAACTGACACCCGCTGTGTACGGAGAAAGCTCATACTGTGAGCTCTCTTCATACACCCCCCCACACACCAGGATGTTATAGTACGTCCTGTGCGTGTAGAGGTCAAATAACTAACATTTGGTAAATTTAGCCATTGTACAAGTAAACTTTCTCAACTTACTTTGGTTCTTACTATCCTCCTTGTCTAATCTGCTATTATTCAGAATCTTTACTGAAATCCCTCTTGTTAGCAATGGAAAAAAACCCACTGATGTGTAAGTAACATGAATTAAAATGCTGAGGTCGTGAAGCAGTGAGTCAAAGGATCTAAATCTCCTCCCAGCAGTTTGAAGTGATGAGATTTGACAAATAATTAAGCCACCAATAGTAAGAACAGTGTTACTTCCTAAATACTTATATTGAACTACTGATGTCTTTGAAGTTTGTTGAAAGGAACACATTGAAGTGCACTTTATAGGCTTTCCCCATTATATATACTTCTTTTGTTCTATTGATCTGACAATAGTATTACTGTATTAAATTAAAAGTAGCCATAAAAATTAATGGATCAGCAGTTGATACCAGGAACCATCAACTCCTTGTAGCTTTTTCTTTAGCCGTTCCTATAAGTACAAAGGTAAATTTGTATAACCAAGATCTATGTATAATTTTTATCAATAGGATACTTGAAAAATTGAAGCAATTTTAAGGGGGTGTGGTCCTGCAATATATGGCCTTTGTTTTCAGAAATGTCTTCCACATTGATGCACACACTAAAAAGAAGCATCATTTTATTTCAATCCCTGATTCATTCCATAGTTTGTCTATTTCTAATAAAACAGGTTAGTTCACCACATGAGCGTCTTTTACACCTTACTAAGCTTCCTAAAGTAACACAAGATTCAAGATGAACTGAGGATAAATAAATAAGTGAAAAGGTGGCAACTAGATATTTTTATAAGGAATGTGAGGAACAGATTTATGAGTTGATAACATGCTAACTTATACAGTTAATCTACCAAAGAGAAAGGCGAGGGACCATAAGAGGTGAAATATGGAGATGAAAAGAAAGTAGTGAAAAATGTAACAGTTAAGAATCTTAAAAGAAGATTCATGGGGGAGATGAATAAACTTAAGGAATTTGTAAGCATAGGGTTTTAATGTTTTGTTAAGGCAGAACTTCAATCTGAACATTCCATAGTTTTCTCTATAAAATGGTCAGATATATTATTAAATAATAAAAGTCATCTGCTCAGACAACTTTCTTAATTTTCATGGTTGTTATTTGTGTTGGAAGTGAAAACTGCCACAGTAAAAGAGATAGCTGGAACAGCTATCACGTCACATAGACATCGTGAGTGTTGTAGAGTCATCTTGTATTGAAGGTTTCGGGGCACATAGGCCTTTCATCATGTACAAATAAGGACATGACTGTTTTTGTACTTTTTGCACACTACCACCGCTCAAAAATTTGGGGTCACTCACGACTTTATGTCTGTAGGAAGTAACTCACTCCATTACAGATAGAATACCAGCTGCCGCTTCTTCTCCTAAATAGTCCCTGTATAATTTGGATGTCGCTTTGTGTCATTGTCCTGTTGTAGGATAAATTGGCTCATTCAAGCGCTGTCCACAGGGCATGGCTTTGCAAAATGGAGTGATAGCCTTTCTTATTTAAAATAATCCCTTGACCTTTTACAAATCTCACACTTTACCCGCACCAAGCGCAACCCCGACTATCACATTCCCCCTTCAAGCATCTTTTCAGTTTTGTTCAGCATCTCACAATGTTCTTCTGTGTGATCCAATCTTTCCTCTGACCAAGTCTGTGTTCTTTGCCCATGTTAATCTTTCCTTTTATTAGCCAGTCTCAGATATGATTTTTCACTGCCACTCTGCCCTTAGGTTGACGGTGGTGTTTGGTGGGTAATATTTAATGAAGCTGCCATGACTCATTGTACTTGTGTTGTTGCTTGTTGTGCAGCTGGGCTCTCACTTCCTTTCTACTCTGGTTAAAGCCTGTACTAATCCCTTCAGAAGAGAGCAACACGCTGTTGTACAAAATTTCTTCAATTTCTTGGTAATTTGATGCATAGAATGGCCTTCATTTTTAAGAGCAAGTTTCCAATGAATTTCTTTTGCTCCAGTTTCTCAACCAGCTTAAAGAAAGGTTAGTTTTATAGCTTCTCTAACAGCTAAACTGTTTTTTGCTTACTTTAACCCCTTAACCTCTCGCCGTAGCTCTACGGCGCAGAGGTATAGGGAAGTATGAAGAGGCTCACGGCTGAGTCCTCTTCATCAGAGGTGGGGTTTTTGCATTTTGCACAAAACCCCCACCGCTATAACCGCGTCGGTGCTTGCACCGATCGCGGCTATTACCCTCTACACGCCGCCCAAAGTCGCGGGCGGCGTTTAAAAAAGACGGCGGCGCGCGGGCGCCGCCATCTTTTTTTTCGATCGCCCCCCCCCGAACGTCATCGGGGGCGCGATCGGTTACCATGGTAGCCTCGGGTCTTCTCTTGACACGAGGCTACATGGTTTATGCAGGTTCGTTACAATGAGCCAGTGGCTCATTGTAATGTAAGACCTGCAAAAACGCCATATATTGCAATACTGTAGTATTGCTATATGGTAGGACAATCTGATCATCTAGGGTTATTGTACCCTAGATGGTCTAAAAAATAGTGAAAAAAAAAAGAAAAAAAAAAGTTTAAAAAATAAAAAAATTAATAAAATATAAAGTTCAAATCACCCCCTTTTTCCCTAGAACGGATATAAACATAACAAACAGTAAAAATCACAAGACATATTAGGTATCGCCCGCTTCCCAAATGCCCGATCTACCAAAATAATAAAACGTTCGGCCGCGGGTGACCTCCGAGGCGGGAAATGGCGCCCAAATGTCCGAAATGCGACTTTTAACACCTTTTTACACACATAAAAAATGAATAAAAAATATCAAAATGTCGCACAGACCTCAAAAGGTAGCAATTAAAACGTCGCCTCATTTCGCAAAAATGCACCCCTCACACTTTCCGTGCGCCAAGTATGAAAAAGTTATTAGCGTCAGAAGATGGCAAAAAATTTTTTTTCTTTTTTGTACACATTCGTTTAATTTTTGAAAATGTATTAAACACAATAAAACCTATATATTTGGTATCACCGCGATCGCACCGAACCAAGAATAAAGTAGGCGTGTTATTTGGAGCGAAGATTGAAAGTCGTAAAAACTGAGCCCACAAAACGTGACGCACGTGGGGTTTTTTTTATCGGGAGCATAGGAGATTGCATCGAGGATGTGGAGCAAGACGACAAATGCCACATGGTTAGTAACAATATCCACAGGCCCACGCGAAAGGGTATCGACGCACGTACAAGTCTGAAACGTTACTACAAACCCATGAGAAAAATGCAGCCCAAGAGAAAGGAGAAAGGCGTGGAAAGGTAATCCAGAAAGAGAGAGGAGGAGCAGGAGGATACAGTGGTTAAATAATAAACAACGGCGAAAAAGTATCAGCGCGCTGGGTGGCAGGTAAAGAGGGGTGATACCAAATTTATTAGGTTTTATTGTGTTTTAATACATTTTCAAAAATTAAACGAATGTGTACAAAAAAGAAAAAAATTTTTTGCCATCTTCTGACGCATAATAACTTTTTCATACTTTGGCGCACGGAATGTGTGAGGGGTCATTTTTGCGAAATGAGGCGACGTTTTCATTGCTACCATTTGAGGTCTGTGCGACATTTTGATCATTTTTTATTTCATTTTTTATGTTATAGAAGGTTGTAAAAGTCGCATTTCGGACATTGGGCGCCATTCCCGCCTCGGAGGTCACCGCCGCCGAACGTTTTTATATTTGTGATAGATCGGGCATTTGGGACGCGGCGATACCTAATATGTCTGTGTATTTTACTGTTTGTTATGTTTTATTCCGTTCTAGGGAAAGGGGGGTGATTTGAACTTTTAATATTTTATTAATTTTTTTTTTTTAAACTTTTTTTTTCTTTTTTTTTCACTATTTTTTAGACCATCTAGGGTACAAACACCTAGATGATCAGATTGTCCTACCATATACTGCAATACTACAGTATTGCAATATATGCGTTTTTGCAGGTCTTACATTACAATGAGCCACTGGCTCATTGTAACGAACCTGCAAACCATGTAGCCTCGTGTCAAGAGAGACCCGAGGCTACCATGGTAACCGATCGCGCCCCCATGACGTTCGGGGGCGTGGCGATCGAAAAAAAAGATGGCGCGCCCGCGCGCCGCGTCTTTTAAACGCCGCCCGCGACTTTGCGCGGCGTGTTAGAGGGTTAATAGCCGCGATCGGTGCAAGCACCGACCGCGGTTATAGCGGTGGGGGTTTTGTGCAAAATGCAAAAACCCCACCTCTGTATGAAGAGGACTCAGCCCGTGAGCCTCTTCATACTTCCCTTATACCTCTGCGCCGTAGAGCTAGCGCGCGCAGAGCGTTAAGGGGTTAAGTAAGCAAAAAAAGTTAGCTGATTAGAGAAGCTATAAAACTAACCTTTCTTTAAGCTGGTTGAGAAACTGGAGCAAAAGAACTTCATTGGAAACTTGCTCTTAAAATGAAGGCCATTCTATCATCAAATTCCAAGAAATTGAAGATTGTTGTACAACCGTGTTTTTGCTCTCTCTGAAGGGATTAGTACAGGCTTTAACCAGAGTAGAAAGAGAAGTGAGAGGCCCAGCTGCACAACTAGCAACAACACAAGTACAATAGAGTCATGGCAGCTTCATTAAATATTACCCACCAAACACCACCGTCACCTTAAGGGCAGAGTGGCAGTGAAAAATCCATATCTAGACTGGCTAATAAAAGGAAAAGATTAACATGGGCAAAAAAACAGACATTGGTCAGAGGAAGATTGGATCACACAGAAGAACATTGTGAGATGCTGAACAACTGAAAAGATGCTTGAAGGGGTGAATGTTGATAGTCGGGGGTTGCGTGGTGCGGTAAAGTGTGAGATTTGTAAAAGGTCAAGGGATTATTTTAAATAAGAAAGGCTATCACTCCATTTTGCAAAGCCATGCCCTGTGGACAGCGCTTGAATGGAGCCAATTTATCCTACAACAGGACAATGACACAAAGCAGACATCCAAATTATACAGGGACTATTTAGGGAGAAGCAGCGCAGCTGGTATTCTATCTGTAATGGTGTTACTTCCTACAGACACTAAATGTCTGAGTGGACCCCATTTTTGAGTGGTAGTGTGCAAAAAGTACAAAAACAGTCATGTCCTTATTTGTACATGATGAAAGGCCTATGTGCCCGAACACTTCAATTACAGATACTCTACAACACTCACGATGTCTATGTGACGTGATAGCTGTTCCAGCTTCTCTTTTATCTGTGGCAGTTTTCACTTCCAACACAAAACAACCATGGAAATATTAAAAGTTGTCTTGAGGCAATACTTTTATTATTTAATAATATATCTGACCATTTTATAGAGAAACTATCGGAATGTTCATAGATTGAAGTTCTGCCTTCAAACAAAACATAAAACCCTATGCTTACAAATTCCTTAAGTTTATTCCTCCCCCATGAATCTTCTTTTAAGATTCTATAACTGTTACATTTTCACTACTTTCTTTTCATCTCCAATTTCACCCTTATGGTCCCTCGCCTTCTCTTTGGTAGATCTACACTGTATAAGTTAGCGTTTATCAACTCATAAATTACTGTTCCTCACATTCCTTATAAAAATATCTGTTGCCACCTTTTCACTATTTTTATCCTCAGTTCATCTTGAATCTTTGTGTACTTAGGAAGCTTAGTAAGGTGTAAAAGACGCTCAGTGGGTGAACTAACCTGTTTTATTAGAATAGACAAACTATGAATGAATCAGGATGAAAAAAAATGATGCTTCTTTTTTAGTGGTGGCACAATGTGGAAGACATTTCTGAAAACAAGGCCATATATTGCAGGAACCTACACCCCCTTAAAATTGTCAATTTTTCAGTCTCCTATTGATAACAATATTATATAGACTTGGTTATATATCAACAAGTTACCCTGTAAGCTAGATGACTAATTATTCACTTAATTTATTATGAGAAGTAATTGAATTCGATAACATTCTCATTCTGCGCCTTGCTTCCTATATCTCGTTACCTTTATTTTGTCTAGGCTCTATATTCTTTTTCATTTGGATGTGGTGCAGGAAGTAATGCTGCGACATCGGCCAGTGTGCTTGGCGAGACCATTTAACTGGACTGGCATAATAGTTTTTCATGGATAAAGGCGCGCTTTTGAAAGTCCATCTCTGTCTGTTCAAGGGAAAATGTAGAGAAATTGTCATTTCTACTTTGAAATATGAAAATAGTTCTTTGAAATTTTACAGTTTATTTTTCTGCCTCTTTTATTTAGAGCAATTAGCATCCCTGATGTGAAATCCAATTTAATAATATATTGGAATATCTGGTAAACAAACTCGATTAGTTAATTTAAAATCAACTCATGTAAAGAAATGTAATTGATACCTACAGTAAAAAGAAAAACATACTATATGGTTGAATTTGTTTAAAAATGACCTACAGGTTAATTAGCTTACTTTTAAAGTATGCTACTTTTCGGGCATTGCATCTGTAAGTGTATACTTGCATTTTCTATACACTAATACATTCTTTTTTTACATAGTTATCTTTTCAGGTCAAAATGTAGAGAAACATACAAAAAACCAAGCAGGATAGATGGGACATGACCTATTAAATCATATATGTGAACTTGTAAATATCTTTAAGTCCCAGTACCTTCCGAGTGACAGGGTCCAAGAGGAAAAAAAACAGCACTCTGTTCATTATCTGGCATACTTTTTCATAAAAACATGGTTGTCTAGCAAAACCACGCAACCACAACCAGGTTTGCGCTAGCTGTCAGACAAGGCAAAGTGGCACCACTACGGCCTCCCGAGGCTAAGCCCTTGCCTAAGCAGATAAACCATCTGAAAAGGGCAAACCCACTATCAGGAACCTGAATGACGGTCCTGAGCGACCCCTAAAGATGACAGATACAGGGAAATAGCCAGTGTCACACTGGTGCACAGAATACTACAAAGGTCAAACAGGTCACACAGAACGTTAAAATACAACACTGAGGAAAAAAGATATATACAAGTCTTTAGGCTGGGTTATTAAACAGGTCAGGTCAAGATCAGCGGGTGAGTAACACAGGTTCAGGTCAAAGATACAGAAAAATAAAAAGAAAAAGGCCCAGCCGAGACGGCGCTCGGGTGATACGTTCCAACAGGAGAAAATCAAATGAGCGAATATGCTCACCTGTTGCCACTTGAAATGAACGCCTGTAAGCTCAACATGGGGTCTAGAAGATTGTCTAATCCAGTAGGGAATGCCAAGAGACTGTCTCTTGGATGTTACTCAGCATCTCCCAAGCTCAAAAATAACCGGTCACCAAGGATGCCGGTGAAAGAAGACAATATACAGTTAGGGCAGAAATATTGAACAGTGACACATTCTCGCGAGTTGGCTCTTGCATGCCATCCACATTGGAGTGAATGACCTCTACAACAGATCGCAGTGAGATTGGTAAAGTTATTTGAAGGGTTTGAACAAAAATATCTGATAGAAAAGTATAGGAATGTACGCATTTCTTTACAAACCACTCCACATTTAGGAGCTCAAAAAGTAATTGGACAATAAAACATAACTAAAACAAAATATTTTTTTTCAATATTTTTGCGAATCTTTGGAGAATTCCAAGCCTAAGGTGGAACCCCTGGACATACACACAAACTCTGGGTTTCCTCCTTTTAAATGCTTTGCCCAGGCTTACGACCGCAGCCTTCCGGTCATGGCTTGTTTGTGGTTCTTCATGTCTTAAGTCGGATTTGAGCAAGTGAATGCATGCTCCAATGGGTTAGATATGGTTGATGACTTGGGCCATTGCAGAATGTTCCACTTTTTTGCACTACATGAAACCGGGTACGCTTGGCGTATGTTGGGGGTCATGTCATTCGTACTATGAAGCGCCGTCAGATCAACTTTGCAGCATTTGGATGAATCTGGGCTGAAAGATATACACGGTACACTCAGAATTCATTCCGCTTACTACGTGTCTTGCTGTTATGGTCATCAATAACACACAAGTGACCCAGGCCATTTGAAAAGCCATCATGCCCATGCCATCACGTTGCTCACATGTTTTACAGAGGATGTGGTGGCTCTGGATCATGTCATCTCCCTTTCTTCTCCGACATTTTTTTCCCATATTTGGTACAGGTTGATCTTGTCTCATCTGTCCATAGAAATTTCGAACTGAGCTGGGTTCTTTGAGTGTTTTTCGGCAATTTAACTCTGGCCTGTCTATTTTGGAGAATGATGAAGGTGCATCTAGATGTGAACCCGTTGTATTTATTCATGGAATTCTTCTCTTTACTGGACTAGAGACAGATTATACCTACTTCATGAGAGTGTCTGGACTTCAGTTGATGTTGTGAACAGGGTTCTTCTCACCAAAGAAAGTATGCGGCGATCATCCACACATGTTGTTCATCCGTGGACGCCCAGCCTTTTTGAGTTCCCAGAGCTACACCAGTCAATTCCTTTTCTCAGAATGTACACGACTGTTTGATTTGCTACTCAAAGCAGTCTGCCAGTACTCTGATGGATTTTTTTCTTTTTTTTCAGCCTCAGGATGGTCTGCTTCACCTCAGTGGAGTTCCTTTGGACACGCATGTTGTCTGGTCACCAGCAAGCTTCCAAAGCCAAAATCACACACCTGGAATCAACCCGACCTTTTAATACTTACTATCATGAGTTACAGGTAACGAGGGGAGATGCCTTCCAGAGATTAATTGCAGCATTAGAGGTCCATTGTCCAATTACTTTTGGTCCCGTGAAAAAGAGAAGGAGGCTATGCATACAGAGCTATGATCCTAGAACTTTCCCGATTTGAGTGGAAATCTCATATTGCAGCCTGGGAGTGTGCATTCAGCCCATATTATAAATAATTGTATTTCTAACCGTTTCTGTAAACAGCTAAAATAAACAAAACTTGGTCACGTGTCCAAATATTATGGCCCTAACTGTCTGAACAGAAAAAAAGAGCGCTAGATGGGCGCTATAACAATCCACAAGAAACAAAAATGATTGTATTGGTAAGACTTTATTAATATGTTAATAATGTAAAAGACAATTCAAAAAGAAAATCATAAAAGAGTAATTATTTATACTCCTATTAACGAGTTTCGGGATAGGACCTTTCTCAAAATAAGGGGGACAATATAATATAGTTAACACAAACACTGGCTCTTATATAATATTGATAGGGAAAAGCATACTCAAAACTGAAGTGTGCTAGGATTGGTTCAAGTTGTTGCATTATTGCTGGAACATGAGCAGGAAATGCAAAAATGGTGCGAGTTGATCGTAAGACCACAGTATTTCAGGTTCACAAATGCACAATTTGTAAGATAGGACATTGCGCGTCCAAGCAGGATCATTGCGTGCATGCACAATAATAATAAGAATAGCGCACGTTGCTATAGTGACGAGTAACAGTGATGAAATGCAAAGAACACTTGATGGAGGACGAGCAGCGAACAGAAGGTTAGTAAACGAGAGTGGCGTAAGGTGATGATCAATTGTAAATACAATACATTAAGTGTAGCAGTATATAAAGCAAGACCATGTTGGAATTAAACTAGAAAATATAGATAATAATAATGAAAAACATACAGTCAAATACTAGCAACCAAGTTAATACGAGGAATATTAAAAAAAAAAATAATAATTATATACATCTTAGAGAGAAGTCAGCCATAATGTTAGTATTTAAAAGATACATATTATGAGACATGAGGGTATGGCTGCATAAATGTAAAGATGTTTATCGCTGACTATTCTAGTGACAGCTCCAAAAAGTGGCAATATTCCTATGAAACCACTGGGAAGTATATGTATTGACCCTTTCTGAAGCAAATATGCAGAATTCTGTCTTTATTGTATATTACCTGATAACGCTAGTCCATCTTATAAGCCCAATTGAATTGACAGCCAAGGAGGATCAGATAGTATGATAGGGGGTTCTTCAAAATCAGTTTTCATGTTGAAAGGTAAAAACGATAAAAATGCACACAATCAAAGGATCAGTAACAGGACATAAGTATAGGCTATTTGGCATTTCTATATTAAGGTTTCTTTGTACAGTTTTAATATCTGCCAGTAGAAAATCAGAAGCCTTTACATTCTTTTGCCAACTAGAATTGCCATAATAACTTCCAATGGGTATTCTCTAGAGATGGCGAGCATACTCATCGAGCTTGATGCACGTTGAGTATTGTAGCGTACCTCAAAACAGCTCGTTCTTGACGAGTTATTTGCTGACGAGAAAAGCTTTCACGTAAGGATCATTGTAAGTGAAAACAGTTAAAACACAGTAAAGAACCAGGAACACAGTATTCATTTAAGGATCGATTAAGGTCAGTAGTGAAGACCACGATGATGAACCACAGGAATGAAGAGCAATAGTATGTGAAGAACAATATGTGTGAAGAATCTTCACACAGATTGTTCTTCACAATAAATTTGAAAGAACCACTTTTGCTGCACTCATGTCTTCTGATAAGTTAGCAGATGTATGAAACATCTGCAAGTGTTCTTCAGTGAAAAACACACTGAAGGACCACAGTTGCAGATGTTCCATACATCTGCTAATCTATCAGAAGACATGCGTGCAGAAAGGTGTTCTCACAATAGTATGTGAAAGAACAATATGGGTGTAAGAACACATTGCGATGTTTAACACGGGTCATTCTCCTTTTTGAAGTTCACGAATTCCATTGAATAAAAAAATGAAAGAAACAGGACCTGACTTCCTATTTCTCAATAAAATGGACACATTTTATTGTCCCCTGCGTCCCTTTGAAAAATGCTTGAGGTCTCCCATTAACTTCAATGGGTTCGTTATTCGGAAACGAGGACTCGGAAAAAAGTTCGCTCTCAAGTAACGAGCACGAGCATTTTAGTGTCGCTCATCTCTAGTATTCTCTTTACTGACAATTTTTTTGGGTTCTGACATTCTTTATTTTATTGTGACAAATAATACATAAATTTACTGGTATTTAAAATAAATTAAAACCAGTTTTAATACATATTGCTAAAGTAGCAGTCTCTTTTTGGTTAACATTTTCCTTACTGTGTATCTCTACTATGTTATCCTTCCCCTTAATCTAATTTAAAAACATTTTATCCTTATCTTAATCAAACATACCAGAAGCCACTTCCACTTCGCCCCCCCCCCATCAGTACCTATTGAATCAAATGACCTTAAAGGGAAACCTACCACCACAAATCTACCTATTAAAGGTAGATCGGGTGGTAGATGGATCAGTGGGACGTGAGGATAGCCCTTTTAAGGGATAATCCTACGTCCCCGCCACTGTTTTAGTAACTTTTATCAAACTTTTATGCTAATTTATTATGCGGCTACTGGGGCGTGGAGTAGCAACATCTGAGGTTACACGAGGGGTGGACTACTCCACACCCGTAGGCCTCTTTCATCCTCTATCACAATCTCGGACGCGCAGCTGCTCGTAGCTGCGCGCCCTCGTCCGATGATCCTGCAGTCTGCGCATGCAGCAGAACACTAGGCCGCTACTGTGTCAGCCCCGGTTCGGAGCAGTGACCGCACAGGCGCGGGCCTTAAACAGGGCTATCCTCAGTCCCATTGACACCTACCACCCGATTACTATAGGTAGATTTGTGGTGGTAGGTTCCCTTTAAGCATCTGTCCTCCTCTGTGAAATAGCGATACCTCAAGCTCATCAAGATGGCTTTAAATCTATACATCATCCTTCCTTTACTTCTCAAACATGGTGAACCATTATTCTGCAATGTTAATTAAGTTCTGGTCCTTTAATATCCAGTTTCTATACTATGCAGTATCTTGCTAGAAAAATTAGTTTCTTAATTGCAAAATAAATCTTATTCAGGGCCTACTACCCTCCAGTAACCCAGACACAATGTTTCAAAATTATGTAACTGTGTATATAAACGTTTCATTTTTTCCCAAAATTCTTTAATCCTGACATACAACAAAATTACATGTACATCATCAGTACCCTCATCCTGACGATATTACATTGGGAGCTTCTCTGTGGATGGAATGTTCTAATTTTGGGGCGGACTAATATGCTCTGTATATAGTAAATAGTTGGAACTTTTTATTGAATGGGAATTATAAGAATTGGCAAAATTTATTTTTGAATTATTCCCAATTATCTTGAGAAATACCCAGCACGTGGTCTACTGTATTCTTTTACAAACAATCTATACTTCTTCATCATTTGTTTAATAAGAATTTTATAAAATGGAGATTTTAAATCTAATAATAATACAATTTTACTCACCATCTTTAAAACTATGGTTTTAAGAGTTGGTTCAGTTTCAAAGCATCAATTGTATTGCTTGTATATAAAAACATTAGACAATTACCTAAATATACCACAATCTTAAACACATTTTTATCTACTTGAAGTAAACAAAGAAGCAGCCATCAGAAAAACTGTGAAGAATGATATAAAAAGTACTGTAATTGGAAAAAGGTCTTAACTTTTATTACAAAAGCAATACGATGTATTAGATATTAAACATTTTTAATATAACGCTTGCAAAATTAAATACCATATTTTTTGAGAATGAAATTCTGCCATACCATGATGGCTATGGCTTCTCGCATCTAAATGTAAATTTGTAGCATACAATTTAAAAAAAATTAAAGATTTTAGAACAATGTCAAAAATGAAAAAAAGAAAGTAAACAAAAGTATATTTCAACATTTTCTTTCCAACTTGCAAGTCAGTGTATTCCTGCAGCATAATCTTGCTCAGCTTCAAATATGAAAACAGGTCAGAAGGCCAGCTGTTCAATTATATTCTCTCCTGCAAGCCAGAGACCACATTAAATCAACAAGGCTTATTTTCAATATGGATTCCTTAAAACAGATTGTAGAACTAATAAATAAGTGAGGGTTATACACACACTATTACAACCCTTACTTTACTACTTGATGAAAACAAATGTTTCAGGCACCAATACATTAGCAAATGCTCAGAAGACAGTAAGGGGAAGATGTGCTTTGGTCTAATGTTCATTTTTTTACTTAGATAGAGGAACAGACAAGACTTTTGAGGGACATGTTTTTTTGTGTTTAGTATTTTTTTTTTTTACTTAGAAGCACAAATCCACTGTGTACATAATGATAAAGTCTATAAATATATATTTTACTCTGCAGTATTAATCACATGAAACATGATGCCAGATACATAACTAAAAGGGGAGGATTATAAAGAAGGCAAAATTGCCTAATCTATGGTTTATATTAACTTTTGTCAAACCAACAAAATGTTCTCTGAAAAAAATGGTAACTAAACCAAATCGGGTGCAATGTTGACCAAGGTTCGCTGGGGATTCACTTACATTACAAGTCACCCTGACAAAAGAAAAGCTAATGACACAAAAATTTTCAAAAATCCCCCCCCCTCCTATATGAAAAAATCGGGGCCCTTTTATGGAATTTTGCCTCTGTAGTAGGACACTGGATACAGTGAGAAAATCATAACAGCTGCAGAAGCAATCTCCAACACAGTCTGGTTGTTGTGTTCAGTCCATCAAATAATAATGGAAGTTGTTCTGCAATATACAAGCAGAGTCTCTATACAATGTATTGCCACTTGCTTTGGCAAGGAATGAAGAGGCCATAAAACAATTCTGAATGCCCTTTAAGTTAGATTATTTTATACCATGTATGTCAGGTGATTGCATTATCATTAGGTTTCTGTTTTTATTACTGTACCTCATTTCATCAAGTGATTTCACAAGGGGACATGAAAAACCAATTGTCAAAAAAGTAACCTAATTTAGTTTTATACCAGATGAGACGGATGATTCATAATAGATGGGTTACGCATGCAGAAAAGGTTAGATATAAACATTGAACTGCAATTTGGATTTCATGCACAGTATTATTGTTGTATTGGTGCTGCATTGGGAATACTTTGTACAGTCAAAAAACTAGTTTTGAGATAAAGAAAATAAAAGGATTAAAGTTATCTTCACATAATGCAAATAAAAAAGAACATTCACAGGGCCAGTTTCAAGCTACAGCATGTCAAAACTATGCGGAGGTTTTCACCACAGTTGTCAACCCCTTTACATTAGACATTTTGTAAAGGAAACACGTTGGGGCTTATTACTAAGGGTTGCAGATGCACTTTGTCGGGACTGTCGCCTGCTTTCAGGATTTGCACAGCTTGACAGGTATTTAACACAGGTCAGGAAACAGGGGTGGTACCACACTCCAATGAAGTTTGGATGGTGTTACGTCGGGATACCAGCCCCAATATGCCAGTAGAGAAGAACGTAGCACACATCTTGTTGACTTTATATTTTTCTTTTAATTTATATCGATATTTACGGCTCCACCAAAAAGTTCAAAGAATCATACAATGAACAACAATCAAAAATTTTATTAGCGACATTCCATCTAAATCGACCTTTGTCAAGCCTGATCTGAAACAGGAGGATTTTCTTAGCTCCGGCTCCTTCCTCCACCAACTTTTGGTGGAGCTGTAAATATCGATATATGAATTAAAAGAAAAATATAAAAATCAATATATGGATGTGTGCTACGTTTTCTCTATAGGTATTTAACAGGTGACTGCGGTGGGATTGGTCGGCCTGCGATCGGATTGTGGTGCAGCTGCGCTGGCTTTCATTGGGGCAGTAATCAAGGGCGCGGGATTTAACTAAATGTGTCGCAAAGACAATGCAATTACAAGCACAGGAAGGAGAAGGTGAACTCTGTCGGACCTGAGCGGGGGAGAGTGACACATTGTGGAATATATGCCGCACGATCTACGTGAATCGCGGCACAATGCAATCGTCGGACAATCTCCACCATAGTGCTGAATATACTATGTTGTCTATTTAAATAGAGTAGCAAAAAACTGTAGGCCTTGTATCAAACTATAAGGAAAACTATTAGGAACGTGTTAGTTCATTCATCAGCGTGATGTACAATTTATGAATAATGACCTTCATTAGGTCAGCTACCAGGTACCTCTACAATTTGTGCATATTGCAATATCACAATATCACAATATCAGAAAAAACATTGCTCTCTCTTCTCAGGAAGGTCAAATATTTTCTACACAGTGGGGAGATTTATCAAGCTGTCTGAAAGTCAGAATATTTTAGTTGCCCATGGCAACCAATCACAGCTTCATTTTACCAGTGCTCATGAATATTAAAGTGAGCTGTGATTGGTTGCCATGGGGGGGAACTAGAAATATTCTGACTTTCAGAACAGCTTGATAAATCTGCCCCATTGTCTTTGGTATTTTAGATTAGGCCTATCATTCAATGTAGCCAAGCTGCAATACTAGACAGAAAATGAGGGACTGATTATTCTTTCTGAAAGAAGGCATGTAAATTGAGTAAGTGGCTCACAAGGTTGTCTGATTAAACAGTATGATTAGTGGTATAGTTTCAGAAATGATCGCCTTAGAAACATGAGAAGTTAGTATTATTACATAATTTCAACTGCTGCTAAAATTCACTACTTAAGATGACACAAGAATTAGAGTGGTGTATCAACAAAGACTTAATAAGCAGCAATATACATGCTCAAGCCTGATAACAATGGCCTTGGATCATTGGTTCTGGTCCAGCTGACATGCTGTGAGAGGCACATGAATGCTTCTTATCCCACACATGTCAATTGATAGAGTCGGTAAACATGTTCACAGGCATATGCATGCAGCACAGTGTGAGCACTAATGTGAGTCCAACCTGTAATCCTACAACGCGTATCAAGAGGGAATAAAAATGGCGTTACTGTATAAAAAGGAAATCCAACCTTATTAAATAACATTGTTTATAAGTTGGGATAAGCGAACCCACGAAAGTTAGGGTCCAGCCGAACCCATACAGAACCACCACCTAGGAAACATGAACACAAATACAAAATAGGGGGGCCACAGAACAATGATTAAATAAATTGTTCCCAAATCAAGTAACCACCACAAAAAAGAAACAATAACCAAAATGTAGAAAGCATAAAGCACCACTTTATTACCACTATCAATTAAATTAATCAATTAAAAATTCCAATAATGGTCAAATACTATATGTATAATAAATAATTCACAGTGAACTGTATAGAGGTATAGAAGGTTTAGTCCTTTGAACAAGTCAGGAGACAAAGGAAACAAGGGAAACATACACAGGTATATAAGACCAATGGTGGACACCTCAGTACCATCCCCATTGCTGGCATCAATTGCGTGTTTAAACTGTTTAATGCCCTAGGCACTGCCATTTTGTGGGGGATGGTACTGTGTTTCTTCTTCAGCCTTTCTGCCAGCATTCAATAATGCCTTCGATAGTGCCTAGTGTTACCGGCATGGTGTTGATCCAGACTCAGCTTCTGGTACAGTTCGGAGTGGTATGGGGGACCCAAACTTTGCAGTTCAGGTCCGCTCCACACTACTGCAAAGCATTGTATCAATTTTCATAGTTCTGCTTTTTCATGGGTCTTTATAATTATGGTTATCATATGTAACAAACAGTACTAATTTACTTGGCTAAAATGATTTCATCTCTGTTCTTGCCCAAAGTGAAATACAAATGATTTGATGTTTTAGATCCACGCTCATAAATGGATCCTTTGCACAGGAAACCACATTTCATAAATGCAGGAGATTTCAGGGCACAGAGTTATGGAGCTCTAGAGTAAATTATGTCGTGTTCCTGATGATTACATGTAGAGTCATTTATATTCATATGGCTCAGAAGCAATTACCAAATGAGCATTGCAGAGGCAATTTTAGAGATTACTGAAATAGGTGGGATGGTACCTGACACTAAAACTTCGGAGCGAAAATTGTACCATTTGCAATTATTATAATATGATTGACCGAAAATTGTCAGAAATCACAAATGAAATTTGTGTCATAGTACAGTACCCAGAAGCATCACCAAATCATTCATATATAATAAACCATTTAGCACCATTCTCAATCAATCATCTACCAAGTCTTAAACATTAGTAAACTTCTGTTTCAAGAAGAAATATGAGAAGTGTGAAAGATGGTGTATATGTTAGCGAGACAGAGAAACTACATATAAGATGAAATGTCAAGAAAACAATTCACTTTGTTTGATACTTTGATCATTTTTGAATAACTTTCACAGTATCTTTAATGTTGAAATAACCTCAAGTTCTTTCTCTGTACACCTTAATGCTTGATCTTTTTTGTGGCAAATTATACTTATTTTTATTGAAAATGGAAACAGTGCAAAGTCCTTAGTATATGAGCATTATCAATGTAGGTCAATCTTTTTTTAAAGATTATACAACTTTACTTATGAATTTGATCTTCTGAACATAAAAAATGAGCAAAAGATAAGATATCCTTTATTAGTACCCCCAATATGGAAATTCCAAAAATTTTCCAGATTCATTCTATTGCCAATTTCTTTTTTTGCTGTTATTTTTTTTTAAGTAGTCAACAAGCTGAACAGTTCATCCCCAGCCCATAATAAAACGTGAAGGTGGTGATAAAGCCAGTGTGTAAGGTAATGGTAAGAACAATGGGTAACATGGTGGAAGACCAGTAGAGATGGAATGTGTGGTATGATAATGCTGTGGGGTAAGGGGAGCTCCAGTTGGGAATATAAGGATAGACAGTGGGGAAGGTAGTGCATAAAATAGCAGTTGCTGAAATGCAAAAATAAAAGTTTTAGTGTGCCAGTCTTGATTTATATATAGTGGTTAGGGAAACCACCAAGTCACGTGCTCCTACTGTCATTTAATCCAGTGCAATCTGTTACAGATCAATAGCAAAATGATCTATATTTAATGCAATACAAGTCATCCTGGACTAGAGAAAATGACTTACATACAAAACCCTAGTTACAAACGAACCTCTGGATGTTGGTAATTACTGATTTTAGCGCAGGCTAAATAACAGCTGTAACAGTTATCAAAGGCGTCTGCAATTAATAGTTATTTTTATTCCTGGTTCTTATGACAACCCAAATGTTTTAAAACCAATTGCACAGAGACCAAAAAAATAAACAGTTTCGACTTAGAAAACATAGAAATTCAACTTAAGAACAAACCTAAAGAACCATCTTGTACGGAACCGGGGACCGCCTGTAGTACAGGAGAGAAATAATACCCCTATGATCATTGTACCCTATAAAGATTTAAAAGTTTAATTTGAGAAATTAAAAAAAAACGTTTAAAGATATAAAAAAATAAAAACCTAGAATTTACATCACCAGCCTTTTCCCATTTAAATCTAATAAAACCTAACAAAGACTAAGTGGCAGATGTATCGCTGTCTGCGCTTAAGTGTATTTATTGCGCCAGAATTATACAAGCTACAATCATCTGTGATGAGTTGAGTTTCTGCCTCTTATTAATCACTTTACTTTAGGCAAAGTTTAGGCGCAATTAGGTGCAAGTTAGATTTGGGAACTTGCATTTGATCCTCCTACAAACTCCTCTCTGCTTCTTTCCCACACCCAGCATGAGAATACCTCACAGCAGCACCCAGGTGTGGTGACCACCTGCACCCGGTGATCTTCAGCAGTGGCTTCTCCTGGAGGGGATCCCACGTGCTGATCTCCGCTGCACCCTGTAATTCTGGACAGTATTCTCCTCAGAACCAGTGTGGTCATCGTGCTACATGGGAGACCACTTCTCTGTTCTGTCTGCAAAATCCAAAAACTTCTCTTCTCTCCTGCTCTCAAATGAGGCTTTTGCAGATTGTTTTGTAAAAAGAAGGTCATGACCCGAGGCTGCACATAGTGGAATCACTGGCTGAGCTCTGTTGCTGGGGATAAGCTGCTCTGCACAAGAGCTCAGTACTGGGGAACATTTATACACACTGTGCGCTTCTTCAGTTACTCCACCTTCTGGCTGGAGTGTTTTCGCCAGAATAAAAAGTTGTTGAATGATAATAACTAGAGCACAGCAAAACATCTGGATTGGTAGGATAAATGAGGGAAACATGGTTATTTTTGTTGCGTGCCTAGTTTGGTGTTTAGTCGCAAAACTAACACAAAAACAACAGAAAAAACAAGTGATACATCTGGCCCTAAATTTGTATCTCCACAATCCTGTAATCCTAAAGTATGAAGGGAGGTGTTATCGGAGTGCACAGTAAAGGCTCTAAAAACAGTGCCCACAAGAAAAATGGTGAAAACTTTTTTTATCAATTTCGTCAATTTTTAAATTATTTTAACACATCCCCATAGACACCATGAATGGAATATAAAATATATCACATGGAATTAAAACTTGTTATAAAAACTACAAGCCCTCTGTACAAGGAAAAATGGAAAGCTATGGATTTCTGAAATGGAAATGCAAATGCAGAAAAGGCATTACAGTGTGTACTTTTGGAAATTATCGATGATTTCGTTTAGTGACTCCAATTTAATAGACAGAATCCAACACCTGCACCTTAATACTGTACTTACTGTCAAGCACAAAATCTGAAATGTATAACTAAAACAATTCAGGGTGACAAAGTATAAATGCAGAAAAAGCAGAAACCATTTTAAGAATGTCATTAAATAGGATTTTTCCTACCTTACAGGAAAAGATAGGTTCCAGTAAATTTAACCTAGAATGCATATGGGGGGCCTTTTAGGGCCCCATGCTTACATTTTGCTATATCTGCAAAATTACTTAATTAGAATTTGAAACTCCAGGTATTCCTCATGTCATTGTTTGATATATCAGTTGTTCATTATAATTTTTTTTCATAGACATTATTGGTGTAACAACGCTTGTTTGGTGAAAACTACATCTGTACGATTGGGGCCTTTTAGATTTCTATGCATTTTTGTGTGTGTTCATGTCTTTGCGTGAAATTGGCGAAAAAAAAAAAAAAGATTTTTTGGTGTGTTTCTGTGAAAAATTATAATTAAAATGTTCCACTATTCATATATACTGAGCAATTTGAAATAAAACTTGTGAAAGTTAAAAGGCCCCCATTACGTTAATATGTATATTTTAAGTCTAGGATTAAACAAAATCTCCGGATGTAAATTTCAGGTACCATAACTTCTACAATGATACATGAAAACTAGTAAAAAATCACCTTTGTACAGCAAGAGTGGTGATTTTTTTGTAGCTGAGCAAATGACTTAACCTGATTGTTGCTGTGCCAATATGGGGTACTCTTTACTTAATATAAGCATACCATGCCAAACCATGCAGTTGTAAATGGGAAGGAAAATATCAAGATTCACAATCAGTAGGTTATAAAACATTTTTACTTGCATTTTCTGGGCAATACATTTCAAACATTTTTTTTTCAGAGTGATACTGTTGATTATTTCAAATTTTTCAAATTTAGCCAAAGACAAAAATTGGTGTATTTCTTGATATTATTTTAACCATTACATTTAAAGCTCTTTCAAATTAACAGATTGTTTTCAGATTTACCCGCTCCTTGCAGTAATCAGCTATGGAGCAGAACAGAGCAATTTTAGTGTCTAGATACATCAAAGAAAGATAAATGTTTGATTAAAAACATTAACTGATTAATACGGATATTAAGAAATAAGAAAGAACCTTTGTTAATGCTCAGAAGAGTAAGAGACTTGAAGACACGTGGTCTGCCCTTGTATCTAACATATCATTTTGAAATATCTAAAATTGTTTCTAGGACCAGGGCTGAAGCTGTCAGCAATAGATTCGCAGAAGCACAAAATTCAGTAGAGTAAATTTACAGAAGAATTTAAGTTGATTGTTTCTTATTACCTTTGCTGAATGACATTAAAGCTTCCAGCTCTTAGGCCCCTTTCACACTGGTTTTTCAAGCATGTTTTCTGCGTGTGCTTTTATACGTGCAGAACTGCATTGCACTCTGACCCATGTTAATCAATGGGTCTTTTCAGACTTGCATTTTTTTTCACACACACACGTGCGTTTTTTTTAACGCGCGTTTAAATCTCGACATGCTCTACTTTTGCAAGTCACACACGTAAAAAAACGCACCATACAAGTCTATGGAGAGCATCAAAAACGCATTGCACTCTGAGACACTTGCAAGTGCAACTCAAGTGCAATGCGTTTTTCAAGCATCAATTGCCATAGAAAAGATAGAGCTCAGTCCGAGTCCATTGAAATTGCATTGAAAACGCGAGTGGTAAAAATGAGACATTGAACAAACTCGACTGAAAACTGATTGCACTTGATGCAAAATGCAGTTTTTCACTGACCAAACACTGATCGCACCCATGATCAGACTCTGAAGTGATCTGCAACGCAAGTGTGGAAGAGGACTTAGGGTATGACTGCGTGCATTTTACACTTCCTTTTATTAGAATTTTTGAATAACACTATTAAAATAAAACAGAATCAGCACTTCAAGATCCAGAAAGTTAGTGTGACAAAGTATGGGTAAATAAACATCCTTCTGGATCTTGGAGTGCTGCTTCTTTTTTGCCTATTTTATAAAAATGTTTTAGTATTACTAAGGGATAAAACAGAAACACCCAATGAGTTGATGCCAACTAGTATTGTTAATCAGACTGCATTTGTATAATACAGTAGTATAAATAGAGATATAATGTATGTAGTGTTGTAAAGGTTGTGCACATGTAGAGTACTGCTGTTATCAATGTCATCAATAGGTTGTAAATATTTTCTGCTTAGAAATTGACTTGATTGTGCTGCAGTTGAGTAAGAGTAACAAATGGTGTTATTGCTGTATGCATGCATTTGGCCACTGAAATGTGCATTGAATATTGTACAGCAGTAGGTGTACTTTAAACTTTCAACTTTAAATACAATATTCTGAATACTCTACAGATTTATTACATGCTGAATAATAGAATTGATACAAAGAGAGAAAAAAAACAGAAGGGCAGCGCTTTGAGTAATACAGTTGGGATATAGAGGTGATACAAACCTGCACCGGGTAGTGCTGGGGGTATGAGTGTCACCCGACAAAAAACTGCTCACTTTAAGAAAGTGAGTTAATCACTTATAGAAAACACATTTGGGATGTGTCAACTCATGCTGAACCATGCAACCATGCCCTGCTTTCGTGCCGGATACATCTAGAGGCTTAGACCTCTTTGTATCTGGCGGGGACTCAGCCAATGAGCAAAACTATGCCAGAGTGGACCTGCTGTTTTTGTGTTAAAAAATCAGCAAACTAAAATTTGCTGTGTTTGCAAAGGATCTCAGGCACAGGGTGAGAACATCCTGCATCCACCACCTCCATCAAACAATTTCATGCCCTATGCCCACATGGCGGGGGGGTGCCGTATTCGCAAATTTATTTGCAAGTTCTTGCATTGCAAGAATCCCCCATGAGGGTATGGAGTCTAATTATTGAGTTGTAGACTTTTTACAGGCACATAGACCCTTATCAAGTAAACAACCGCTCAAAAGTTTGGAGTCACTTAGAAATTTCCTTATTTTTGAAAGTACATTAAATGAATCTAAATAAACTTTAACATTGGGTTAATGTAATAAATGACTATTCCAGCTGCAACATCTAGTGTTTAATGCAATATCCTCATAGGTGTATTATAGTACTTTTCAGCAAGCACCAATCCAGTGGTTAATGGTACAATGTGCCCTATTAAGAATCTAGGAAAACTGCACTAAAAGTGCTCTGCCTGTGTATAATGCTCGGTGCACCAGATTTATTATGAAAAGAAATCATGAATCTGGCACTTCCCTAACCTGGCCCGACAAGTTCACCAACTTTTTTGTGGTGCACTCTTAAATAGGGCATGCAACAGTCTTGCATGTTAAATCTGGTGCAAAGTGTGACTGAGCACCGGAATGACCCACAATTTGTGTGTGTGGTGCCAAGTGCACTGCACCACAAAACGGTTGCGCGCGACACATTTGTGGTGCAGAAACTTTAATGCCTTCTTACTCTGCAAGCAGTTTCCCTAGAAAGAACAGAAAATTCTGAAAATTGCAAAGTCTGACAGAAAATTGATGCAAAGCCCTTAGTAAATATGCCCCATTGTGTTTGCTAACTTGCTAAATGTGTAAGAAGACTAATGGATGTTTAGAAAACCCTTAAAAACACAGTGAACCCCTAAGGACGGAGGGTTCCGGCTATTTCTCGCTCTCAACTTCAAAAATCCATAACTTTTTCATTGTTTCCGTGTACAGACCGTTGTGAGGGCTTATTTGTGCGTAACAAATTTTACTTTCCGTAATGTGATTATTTTAACATGCCGTGTACTGCGAAGCTGAAAAAAAAATTCCAAATGTGGAAAAATTAAAAAATTTTTTTTCTTTTTTGTACACATTCGTTTAATTTTTGAAAATGTATTAAAACACAATAAAACCTATATAAATTTGGTATCACCGCGATCGCACCGAACCAAAGAATAAAGTAGGCGTGTTATTTGGAGCGAAGAGTGAAAGTCGTAAAAACTGAGCCCACAAGAACGTGACGCACGTGCGGTTTTTTTTAAATTTTTCCACATTTGGAATTTTTTTTCAGCTTCGCAGTACACGGCATGTTAAAATAAATAACATTACGGGAAAGTAAAATTTGTTACGCACAAAATAAGCCCTCACACAGGTCTGTACACGGAAAAATGAAAAAGTTATGGATTTTTGAAGTTGGAGAGCGAGAAATGAGCCGGAAAACCCTCCGTCCTTAAGGGGTTAACAATGGTTTTTAAGGGTTTTCTAAACATCCATTAGTCTTCTTACACAGTTAGCAAAGTTAGCAAACACAATGGGGCATATTTACTAAGGGCTTTGCATCAATTTTCTGTCAGACTTTGCAATTTTCAGAATTTTCTGTTCTTTCTAGTGGAAACTGCTTGCAGAGGTAAGAAGGCATTAAGAAGTGTCTGCACCACAAATGTGTCGCGCGCAACCGTTTTGTGGTGCAGTTGCACTTGGCACCATGCAACACAAATTGTGGGGCATTCCGGTGCTCAGTCACACTTTGCACCAGATTTAACATGCAAAGACTGTTGCATGCCCTATGTTAAAGGTGCACCACAAAAAAGTTGGTGAACTTTGTCGGGCCAGTGTAGGGAAGTGCCAGATTCATGATTTCTGTTCATAATAAATCTGGTGCACCGAGCATTATACACAGGCAGAGCACTTTTAGTGCAGTTTCCTAGATTCTTAATAAATGTGCCACATTGTACCATTAAACCACTGGATTGGTGCTTGCTGGAAAAAGTACTATATACACCTATGAGGATATTGCATTAAACACTAGATGTTTGCAGCTGGAATAGTCATTTATTACATTAACCCAATGTATAAAGTTTATTTATGATTCATTTTAATGTACTTTCAAAAATAAGGAAATTTCTAAGTGACTCCAAACTTTTGAGCGGTTGTGTACTTGATAAGGGTCTATGTGCCTGTAAAAAGTCTACAACTCAAATAAATTAGACTCCATAACACTCATGGGGGGATTCTTGCAATGCAAGAACTTGCAAATAAATTTGCGAATACGGCACCCCCAACGCCATGTGGGCATGGAGGGGCATGAAATGTTGTTTGATGGAGGTGGTGGATGCAGGATGTTCTCACCCTGTGCCTGAGATCCTTTGCAAAACCAGCAAATTTTAGTTTGCTGATTTTTTACACAAAATTACAGCAGGTCCACTCTGGCATAGTTTTGCTCATTGGCTGAGCTGCCCGCCAGATACAGAAAGAGGTCTAAGCCTCTAGATGTATCCGGCACGAAAAGCAGGGCATGGTTGCATGGTTCAGCATGAGTTGAACACATCCCAAATGTGTATTTCTATAAGTGATTAACTCACTTTCTTAAAGTGAGCAGTTTTTTTGTCGGGTGACACTCATACCCCCAGGCTACCCCGGTGCAGGTTTGTATCACCTCTATATCCCAACTGTATTACTCAAAGCGCTGCCCTTCTGTTTTTTTTCTCTCTTTGTATCAATTCTATTATTCAGCATGTAATAAACTCTGTAGAGTATTCAGAATATTGTACTTTAAAGTTGAAAGTTTAAAGTACACCTAGCTGTACAATATTCAATGCACATTTCAGTGGCCAAATGCATGCATACGAGCAATAACACCATTTGTTACTCTTACTCAACTGCAGCACAATCAAGTCAATTTCTAAGCAGAAAATATTTACAACCTATTGATGACATTGATAACAGCAGTACTCTACATGTGCAATCACCTTTACACACATACATACATTATATCTCTATTATATACTACTGTATTATACAAATGCAGTTCTGATTAACAATACGTTAGGTGCATCAACTCATTGGGTGGTTCTGTTTGTATTCCCTTAGTAATAACTAAAACATTTTTATAAAAATAGGCAAAAAAAGAAGCAGCACTCCAAGATCCAGAAAGGATGTTTATTTACCCATATCATTTGTACAACTAACTTTCTGGATCTTGAAGTGCTGATTCTGTTTTATTTTATAGTGTTATTCAAAAATTCTAATAAAAGGAAGTGTAAAATGCACGCAAAGTCATACCCTAAGTCCTCTTCCACACTTGCGTTGCAGATCACTTCAGAGTCTGATCATGGTGCGATCAGTGTTTGGTCAGTGAAAAACGTGCATTTTGCATCAGAGTGCAATCAGTTTTCAGTCAGAGTTTGTTCAATGTCTCATTTTTTCACTCGCGTTTTCAATGCAATTTCAATGGACTCGGAACTGAGCTCTATCTTTTCTATGGCAATTGATGCTTGAAAAACGCATTGCACTTGAGTTGCACTTGCAAGTGTCTCAGAGTGCAATGCGTTTTTGATGCGTCTCCATAGACTTGTATGGTGCGTTTTTTACGTGTGTGACTTGCAAAAGTAGAGCATGTCGAGATTTAAACGCGCGTTAAAAAAAACGCACGTGTGTGTGTGAAAAAAAATGCAAGTCTGAAAAGACCCATTGATTACAATGGGTCAGAGTGCAATGCAAGTTCTGCACGTTAAAAGCACACGCAGAAAACATGCTTGAAAAACCCAAGTGTGAAAGGGGCCTAAGAGCTGGAAGCTTTAGTGTCATTCAGCAAAGGTAATAAGAAACAATCAACTTAAAATTCTTCTGTAAATTTACTCTACTGAATTTTGTGCTTCTGCGAATCTATTGCTGACAGCTTCAGCCCTGGTCCATAGAAACAATTTTAGATATTTCAAAATGATATGTTAGATACAAGGTCAGACCACGTGTCTTCAAGTCTCTTACTCTTCTGAGCATTAAACAAAGGTTCTTCTTATTTCTTAATATCCGTATTAATCAGTTAATGTTTTTAATCAAACATTTATCTTTCTTTGATGTATCTAGGACACTAAAATTGCTCTGTTCTGCTCCATAGCTGATTACTGCAAGGAGCGGGTAAAATCTGAAAACAATCTGTATAATTTGAAGAAGCTTTAAAATGTAATGGTTAAAATAATATCAAGAAATACACCAATTTTTGTCTTTGGCTAAAATTTGAAAAATTTGAAATAATCAACAGTATCACTCTGGAAAAAAAAATGTTTGAAAATGTATTGCCCAGAAAATGCAAGTAAAAATGTTTTATAACCTACTGATTGTGAATCTTGAATATTTTCCCATTTTACAACTGCATGGTTTGGCATGGTATGCTTATATTAAGTAAGAGTACCCCATATTGGCAACAGCAACAATCAGGTTAATGTCATTTGCTCAGCTACAAAAAAATCACCACTCTTGCTGTACAAAAGTGATTTTTTTACTAGTTTTCATGTATCATTGTAGAAGTTATGGTACCTGAAATTTACATCCTGAGAATTTTGTTTAATCCTAGACGTTAAAAATATACATATTAACGTAATGGGGGCCTTTTAACTTTCACAAGTTTATTTCAAAATTGCTCAGTAATATATGAATAGTGGACAACATTTTAATTATAATTTTTCACAGAAAACACCAAAAAATCTTTTTTTTTCGCCAAATTTCACGCAAAGACATGAACACACACAAAAATGCATAGAAATCTAAAAGGCCCCCAATTCGTACAGATGTAGTTTTCACCAAACAAGCGTTGTTACACCATAATGTCTATGAAAAAAAATTATATGAACAACTGGATATTATCAACAATGACATGAGGAATACCTGGAGTTTCAAAATTCTAATTAAAGTAATTTTGCAGATAATAGCAGAAATGTAAGCATGGGGCCCTAAAAGGCCCCCCATATGCATTCTAGGGTTAAATTTACTGGAACCTATCTTTTCCTGTAAGGTAGGAAAAAATCCTATTTAATGACATTCTTAAAATGGTTTCTGCTTTTTCTGCATTTATACTTTGTGCACCCTGAATTGTTTTAGTTATACATTTCAGATTTTGTGCTTGACAGTAAGTACAGTATTAAGGTGCAGGTGTTGGATTCTGTCTATTAAATTGGAGGGCACTAATACGAAATACATCGATAAATTTCCAAAAGTACACACTGTTAATGCCTTTTCTGCATTTTGCATTTCCAATTTCAGAAATCCATAGCTTTCCATTTTTCCTTGTACAGAGGGCTTGTAGTTTTTATAACAAGTTTTAATTCCATGTGATATATTTTATATTCCATGGTGTCTATGGGGATGTGTTAAAATAATTTAAAAATTGACGAAATTGATAAAAAAAAGTTTTCACCATTTTCTTGTGGGCACTGTTTTAGAGCCTTTACTGTGCACTCCAGATAACACCTCCCCTTCATACTTTAGGATGACAGGATTGTGGAGATACCAAATTTAGGGCCAGATGTATCACTTGTTTTTTCTGTTGTTTTTGTGTTAGTTTTGCGACTAAACACCAAACTAGGCACGCAACAAAAATAACCATGTTTCCCTCATTTATCCTACCAATCCAGATGTTTTGCTGTGCTCTAGTAATATTCATCATTCACAACTTTTTATTCTGGCGAAAAAACACTCCAGCCAGAAGGTGGAGTAAACTGAAGAAGCAGCACAGTGTGATAAATGTTCCCCAGTACTGAGCTCTTGTGCAGAGCAGCTTATCCCCAGCAACAGAGCTCAGCCAGTGATTACACTATGTGCAGCCTCGGGTCATGACCTTCTTTTTACAAAACAATCTGCAAAAGCCTCAGTTGAGAGCAGGAGAGAAGAGAAGTTTTTGGATTTTGCAGACAGAACAGAGAAGTGTCTCCCATGTAGCACGATGACCACACTGGTGTCTGAGGAGAATACTGTCCAGAATTACAGGGGTGCAGCAGGAGATCAGCACTGGGGGATCCCCTCCAGGAGAAGCCACTGCTGAGGAGATCACCGGGTGCAGGGTGTCACACACCTGGGTGCTGCTGTGAGGTATTCTCATGCTGGGGTGTGGGAAAGAAGCAGAGAGGAGTTTGTAGGAGGATCAAATGCAAGTTCCCAAATCTAACATTGCACCTAAATTGCGCCTAAACTTTGCCTAAAGTAAAGTGATTAATAAGAGGCAGAAACTCAACTCATCACAGATGATTGTAGCTTGTGATAATTCTGGCGCAATAAATACACTTAAGCGCAGAACAGCGATACATCTGCCACTTAGTCTTTGTTAGGTTTTAGTAGATTTAAATGGGAAAAGGCTGGTGATGTAAATTTCTAGGTTTTTATTTTTTTATATTCTTTAAACGTTTTTTTTTAATTTCTCAAATTAACTTTTAAATCTTTATAGGGTACATGAATCATAGGGGGTATTATTTCTCCTGTACTACAGGCGGTCCCCGGGTTACGTACAAGATAGGTTCTTTAGGTTTGTTCTTAAGTTGAATTTCTATGTTTCTAAGTCGAAACTGTTTATTTTTTTGGTCTCTGTGACAATTGGATTTTAAAACATTTGGGTTGTCATAAGAACCAGGAATAAAAATAACTATTAATTGCAGACGCCTTTGATAACTGTTACAGCTGTTTATTTCAGCCTGCGGCTAAAATACAGTAAATTACCAACATCCAGAGGTTCGTTTGTAACTAGGGTTTGTATGTAAGTCAGATTTTCTTAAGTCCAGGATGACTTGTATTGCATTTAGATATATGATCATTTTGCTATTGATCTGTAACAGATTGCCACTGGATTAAATGACAGTAGGAGCACGTGACTTGGTGGTTTCCCTAACCACTATAGATATAAATCAAGACTGGCACACTAAAAAACTTTTATTTTTTGCATTTCAGCAACTGCTATATTTATAGCACTACCTTCCCCACTGGTTCTATCCTTATATTCCCAACTGGAGCTCCCCTTACCCCACAGCATTATCATACCACACTTCAATCTCTACTGGTCTTTCACCATGTTACCCATTGTTCTTACCATTACCTTACACACTGGCTTTATCACCACCTTCACTGTTGTATTATGCTGGGGATGAACTGTTCAGCTTGTTGACTACTTAAAAAAAATAACTAGCAAAAAAAGAAATTGGCAATAGAATGAATCTGGAAAATTTTGGAATTTCCATATTGGGGTACTAATAAAGGATGATCTTATCTTATTTGCTCATTTTTTATGTATAGAAGATCAAATTCATAAGTAAAAGTTGTATAATCTTTAAAAAAAAGATTGACCTAGCATTTGATAATGCTCATATACTAAGGACTTTGCACTGTTTCCATTTTCTAATAAAATAAGTATAATTTGCCACAGAAAAAGATCAAGCATTTAAGGTGTACAGAGAAAGAACTTGAGGTTATTTCAACATTAAAGATAACTGTGAAAGTTATTCAAAAATGATCAAAGTATCAAAACAAAGTGAATTGTATTTCTTGACATTTCATCTTTATATGTTAGTTCTCTGTCTCGCTAACAATATAACCATCTTTCTACACTTCTCAATATTTCTTCTTGAAACAGAAGGTTTACTAATGTTTAAGACTTGGTAGATGATTGATTGAGAGATGGTGCTAAATGGTTTATTATATATGAATGATTTGGTGATGCTTCTGGGTACTGTACAGTATGACACAAAATTTCATTTTGTGATTTCTGACAATTTTCGGTCAATCATATTATAATAATTGCAAATGGTACAATTTTCGCTCCGAAGTTTAGTGTCAGGTACATCCCACCTATTTCAGTAATCTCTAAAATTGCCTCTGCAATGCTATCATTTGGTAAATTGCTTCTGAGCCATATGAATATAAATGACTCTACATGTATCATCAGGAACAGACATAATTTACTCTAGAGCTCCATAACTCTTGTGCCCTGAAATCTCCTGCATTTATGAAATGTGGTTTCCTGTGCAAAAGGATCCATTTATGAAGCGTGGATTCTAAAACATCAAATCATTTGTATTTCACTTTGGCAAGAACAGGAGATGAAATCATTTTAGCCAAGTAAATTAGTACTGTTTGTTACATAATGATAACCATAATTATAAAGACCCATGAAAAAAGCAGAACTATGAAAAATTGATACAATGCTTTGCAGTAGTGTGGAGCGGACCTGAACTGCAAAGTTTGGGTCCCCCATACCAGACTCCGAACTGTACCAGAAGCTTGAGTCTGGATCAACACCATGCCGGTAACACTAGGCACTAATCGAAGGCATTATTGAATGCTGGCAGAAAGGCTGAAGAAGAAACACAGTTAACCATCCCCCACAAAATGGCAGTGCCTTAGGGCATTAAACAGTTAAAACACGCAATTGATGCCAGCAATGGGGATGGTACTGAGGGTGTCCACCATTGGTCTGTATATACCTGTGTATGTTTCCCTTGTTTCCTTTGTCCTCCTTGACTTGTTCAAAGGACTAAACCTTCTATACCTCTATACAAGTTCACTGTGAATTATTTATTATACATATGTAGTTATTTGACCATTATTGGAATTTTTAAATTGATTAATTTTAATTGATAGTGGTAATAAAGTGGTGCTTTATGCTTTCTACATTTTGGTTATTGTTTCTTTTTTGTGGTGTTACTTGATTTTGGGAACAATTTATTTAATCATTGTTTCTGTGCCCCCCTATTATTTGTATTTGTGTTCATGTTACTAGGTGTGTGGTTCTGTAATGGGTTCGGCTGGACCCTAACTTTCGTGGGTTCGCTTATCCCAACTTATAAAACAATGTTATTTAAAATAAGGTTGGATTTCCTTTTTATACAGTAACAGCCATTTTTATTCCCTCTTGATTAACGTTGTAGGATTACAGGTTGGACTCACATTAGTGCTCACACTGTGCTGCATGCATATGCCCTGTGAACATGTTTACCGATCTCTATCAATTGACATGTGTGGGATAAGAAGCATTCATGTGCCTCTCACGCATGTCAGCTGGACCAGAAACAATGATCCAAGGCCCATTGTTATCAGGCTTGAGCATGTATATTGCTGCTGTATTAAGTCTTTGTTGGGACTACCACATCTAATTCTTGGTCATCTTAAGTAGTGAATTTTAGCAGCAGTTGAAATTATGTAATAATACTAACTCTCATGTGTTCTAAGGCGATCATTTCTGAAACTATACCACTATCATACTGTTTAATCAGACAACCTTGTGAGCACTTACTCAATTTACATGCCTTCTTTCAGAAAGAATAATCAGTCCTCATTTTCTGTCTAGTATTGCAGCTTGGCTACATTGAAATGAATAGGCCTAATCTAAAATACCAAAGACAATGGGGCAGATTTATCAAGCTGTCTGAAAGTCAGAATATTTCTAGTTCCCCATGGCAACCAATCACAGCTCGACTTTAAAATATTCATGAGCACTGGTAAAATGAAAGCTGTGATTGGTTGCCATGGGCAACTAGAAATATTCTGACTTTCAGACAGCTTGATAAATCTGCCCCACTGTGTAGAAAAATATTTGACCTTCCTGAGAAGAGAGAAGCAATGTTTTTCTGATATTGTGAATATTGTGATATTGCAATATGCACAACATGTAAGAGGTACCTGGTAGCTGACCTAATGAGAGGTCATTATTCATAAATTGTACATCACGCTGATGAATGAACTAACACGTTCCTAATAGTTTTCCTTATAGTTTGATACAAGGCCTACAGTTTTTGCTACTCTATTTAAAATAGACAACATAGTATATTCAGCACTATGGTGGAGATTGTCCGACGATAATGCAGTGTGCCGCGATTCACGTAGATCGTGCGCATGATATTCCACATGTGTCACTTCCCCGCTCAGGTCCGACAGAGTTCACCTTCTCCTTCCTGGTGCTTGTAATTGCATTGTCTTGCGACACAATTTAGTTAAATCCCGCGCCCTTGATTACTGCCACATGAAAGCCAGCGCAGCTGCACCACAATCCGATCGCAGGCGACACAATCCCACCGCAGTCACCTGTTAAATACCTATAGAGAAGAACGTAGCACACATCCTATATTGATTTTTATATTTTTCTTTTAATTCATATAATCGATATTTACAGCTCCACCAAAAGTTGGTGGAGGAAGGAGCCGGAGCTAAGAAAATCCTCCTGTTTCAGATCAGGCTTGACAAAGGTCGATTTAGATGGAAATGTCGCTAATAAAATTTTGTGATCTGTTGTTTCATTGTATGATTCTTGTAACTTTTGGTGGAGCCGTAAATATCGATTATATGAATTAAAAGAAAAATATAAAAGTCAACATAGGATGTGTGCTACGTTCTTCTCTACTGCATATTGGGGCTGAGTACCCGACGTAAGCACCATCCAAACTTCATTAGGAGTGTGGTACCCCTGTTTCCTGACCTGTTAAATACCTGTCAAAGCTGTGCAAATCCTGAAAGCGGCGAACAGTCCGACAAAAGTGCGATCTGCAACCCTTAGTAAATAAGCCCCAACGTGTTTACTTTACAAAATGTCTAATGTAAGGGGTTGACAACTGTGGTGAAAACCTCCAGCATAGTTTGACATGCTGTAGCTTGAAAACTGGCCCTGTGAATGTTCTTTTTTATTTGCATTATGTGAAGATAACTTTAATCCTTTATTTTCTTTATCTCAGAAACTAGTTTTTGACTGTACAAGAGATCATCCAAATGCAGCACACAATACAACAATAAATACATGTGCATGAAATCCAAATTGCAGTTCAATGTTATTATTTTACCTTTTCTGCATGCGTAACCCATCTATTAGTGAATCATCCGTCTCATCTGGTATAACAAACTAAATTAGAGTTACTTTTGACAATTGGTTTTTCATTCCCTTGTGAAGATCACTTGATGAAATGAGGTACAGTAATAAAAACAGAAACCTAATGATAATGCAATCACCTGACAATACATGGATATAAAATAATCTAACTTAAAGGGGCATTCCAGAATTGTTTATGGCCTCTTCATTCCTTGCCAAGCACAGTGCAATACATTGTATAGAGACTCTGCTTGTATTGCAGAACAACTTCATTATTTTGATGGGACTGAAACACAACCAGACTGTGTTGGAGATTGCTTCATGCAGCTGTTATGATTTTTCTCACTTATCCTAAGTGTCCTACTACAGAGGCAAAATTTCCATAAAAGGGCCCCGATTTTTTCATATAAGGAGGGGGGGGGGATTTTTGAAAATTTTTGTGTCATTAGCTTTTCTTTTGTCAGGGTGACTTGTAACTTGTAAGGTGAACCCAAGCAACCTTGGTCCAACATTGCACCCGGATTGGTTTAGTTACCATTTTTTCAGAGAACCATTTTGTTGGTTTGACAAAAGTTAATATAAACCATAGGATATAGGCAATTTTGCCTTCTTTTAATCCTCCCCTTTTAGTTATGTGATCTGGCATCATGTTTCATGTGATTAGATACTGCAGAGTAAAATATATATTTATAGACTTTATCATTATGTACACAGGTGGATTTGTGCTTCTAAAGTAAAAAAAAAAAATACTAAACAAAAAAAAAACATGTCCTCAAAAGTCTTGTCTGTTCCTCTATCTATGTAAAAAGAAATGAACATTAGACCAAAAGCACATCTTCCCCTTACTGTCTTCTGAGCATGTGCTAATGTATTGGTGCCTAGAAACATTTGTTTTCATAAAGTAGTAAAGTAAGGGTTGTAAATAGTGTGTGTATAACCCTCACTTTATTTATTAGTTCTACAATCTGTTTTAAGGAATACCATATTGGAAAATAAGCCTTGTTTGATTTAAATGTGGTCTCTGGCTTGCAGGAGAGAATATAAATTGAACAGCTGGCCTTCTGACCTGTTTTCATATTTGAAGCTGAGCAAGATACTTGCTGCAAGGAATACAACTGAGCTTGCAAGTTAGGAAAAGAAAATGTTGAAATATACTTATTGTATTACTTTCTTTTTTTCATTTTTGACATTGTTCTAAAATCTTTAATTTTTTTTTAAATTGTAATGCTACAAATTTACATTTAGATGCGAGAAGCCATAGCCATCATGGTATGGCAGATTTCATTCTAAAAAAATATGGTATTTAATTTGCAAGCGATTATATTAAAAATGTTTAATCTAATACATCGTATTGCTTTGTAATAAAAAGTTAAGACATTTTTCCAATATACAGTACTTTTTATATCAGTTCTTCACAGTTTTCTGAATGGCTGCTTCTTTGTTTACTTCAAGTAGATAAAAATGTGTTTAAGTTGTGGTATATTAGGTAATTGTCTAATGTTTTATTATACAAGCAATACAATTGATGCTTTGAAACTGAACAACTCTTAAAACCATAGTTTTAAGATGGTGAGTAAAATTGATTTATTATTAAGATTTAAAATCTCCATTTTATAAAATTCTTATTAAACAATATGATGGAAGAAGTATAGATTGTTTGTAAAAGAAATACAGTAGACCACTGCTGGGTATTTCTCAAGATAATTGGGAAATAATTCAAAAATAAATTTTGCCAATTCTTATAATTCCAATTCATAAAAAGTTCCAACTATTTACTATATACAGAGCATATTAGTCCGCCCCAAAATTAGAAACATTCCATCCACAGAGAAGCTCCCAATGTAATAGTCGTCAGGATGAGGGTACTGATGATGTACATGTATTTTGGTTGTATGTCAGGATTAAAGAATTTTGGGAAAAAATGAAACAGTTTATATACACAGGTTACATAATTTTGAAACATGTGTGTCTGGGTTACTGGAGGGTAGTAATGCCCTGAATAAGATTTATTTTGCAATTAAGAAACTAATTTTTCTAGCAAGATACTGCATAGTAAGAAACTGGATATTAAAGGAACCAGAATTAATTAACATTGCAGAATTAATGGTTCACCATGTTGTGAAGAAGTAAAGGAAGGATGATGTATAGATTTAAAGCCATCTTGATGAGCTTGAGGTATCGCTATTTCACAGAGGAGGACAGATGCTTAAAGGGAACCTACCACCACAAATCTACCTATAAAGGTAGATCGGGTGGTAGGTGGATCAATGGGACGTGAGGATAGCCCTTTTAAGGCCCGCGCCTGTGCGGTCACTGCTCCGAAGCCGGGGCTGAACAGGAGCGGGCCTAGTGTTCTGCGCATGCGCAGACTGCAGGATCATCGGACGAGGGCGCGCAGCTACGAGCAGCTGCGCGCCGAAGATGGTGAGTAGGAGGAGAAAAGAGGCTACCGGGGTGTGGAGTAGCCACCTCGTGTAACCTCAGATGTGGCTACTCCACGCCCCAGTAGCCGCATAATAAAATTAGCATAAAAGTTTGATAAAAGTTACTAAAAAAGTGCGGGGACGTGAGGATTAGCCCTTAAAAGGGCTATCCTCACGTCCCACTGATCCATCTACCACCCGATCTACCTTTATAGGTAGATTTGTGGTGGTAGGTTCCCTTTAAGTCATTTGATTCAATAGGTACTATGGGGGGGCGGAAAGGGAAATGGCTTCTGGTATGTTTAGATTAAGATAAGGATAAAATGTTTTTAAATTAGATTAAAGGGGAAGGATAGACATAATAGTAGGAGATACAAGTAAGGAAAATGTTAACCAAGAAAGAGACTGCTACTATTAGCAAGATAATGTATTAAATACTGGTTTTATTTATTTTAATACCAGTAAATTTTATGTATTATTTGTCAAATAAAAATAAAGAATGTCAGAAACCCAAAAAAATTGTCAGTAAAGAGAATACTAGAGATGAGCGAGCACTAAAATGCTCGAGTGCTCGTTACTTGAGTCGAACTTTTTCCCGAGTCCTCGTTTCGAATAACGAACCCCATTGAAGTTAATGGGAGACTCAAGCATTTTTCAAAGGGACCAAGGGGACCAATAAAATGTGTCATTTATTGAGAAATAAGGAAGTCAGTCTTCTTCTTCATTTTTTTATTCAATGGAATATTCGTGGAACTTCAAAAGGAGAATGACCCGTGTTAAACATCTGCAATGTGTCTTACCACATATTGTTCTTCTAATATTGTGAAGAACACCTTTTGCACGCATGTCTTCTGATAAGTTAGCAGATGTATGGAAACATCTGCAATGTGTTCTTCAGTGAAAAACACACTGAAGAACACAGTGCAGATGTTTCCATACATCTGCTAACTTATCAGAAGACATGAGTGCAGAAAGGTGTTCTTCAAATTGTATGTGAAGAACAATCTGTGTGAAGATTCTTCACACATATTGTTCTTCACATACTATTGTTCTTCACTGTGTTCATCGTGTTCTTCACTTACATGACCCTTAATGATCCTTAAATGATACTGTGTTCACTGTGTTCTTTACTGTGTTTTACTGTTTTCACTTAAATGATCCTTAAGTGAAAGCTTGTTCTCGAGCAGGCAAAATACTCGTCCAAGCAACGAGCTGTTTTGAGTACGCTAATACTCAAACGTGCATCAAGCTCGGATGAGTATGCTCGCTCATCTCTAGAGAATACCCATTGGGAAGTTATTATGGCAATTCTAGTTGGCAAAAGAATGTAAAGGCTGCTGATTTTTCTGGCAGATATTAACTGTAAAAGAAACCTTAATATAGAAAATGCAAAAAATAGCCTATAGCTTATGTCCTTTACTGATTCCTTTGATTTGTTTGACAGTTTTTACCTTTCTAACATGAAAACTGATTTTGAACCCCCATATCATACTATCTGATCCTTGGCTGTCAATCAAATTGGGGACTTATATATGGAAGCCGTTATCAGGTAGATATACAATAAAGACAGAATTCTGCATAAGTTGCTTCAAGAAAGGGTCATACAATAATACTTCCCAGTGTTCATAATGATATTGCCAATTTTGGAGCTGTCACTAGAATAAGTAGTGATAAAACATTTTACATTTATGCAGCCTATACCCTCATGTTCTCATAATATGTATTGTTTACTATTACTAACATTATGGCTGACTTCTTCTAAGATATATATATATATATTTTTTTTTTTTAATATTCCTCGTATTAATTGGTTGCTAGTATTTGACTGTATGTTTTCATTATTATTATCTATATTTTATGTTTAATTCACATGGTCTATGCTTATATAATGGCTACACTTAATGTATTGTATTTACAATTTATCATCACCTTACAGCACTCTCGTTTACTAACCTCTGTTCGCTCCGTCCTCCATACAAGTGTTCTTTGCATTTCATCACGAGTACTCGTCACTATAGCAACAGTGACGCTATTCTATTATTATTGTGCATGCACGAATATTCCCTGCTTGAGACCGCAATGTCACTAATCTTACAATGTGCATTTGTGAACCTGAAATACTGGGTCTTACGATTCAACTCGCACCATTTTGCATTTCCTGCTCATGTTCCCGCGAATATGGCAACAACTGAACCAATCCTAGCACACTTCAGTTTGAGGTATGCTTTCCTATCAATATATATATAAGAGCAAGTGTTTGTGTTAACTATATTATATTGTCCTTATTTTGAGAAAGGGTCCTAGTACCCGAAACTCGTTAATAGGAGTAATAAATAATACTCATTTTATGATTTTACTTTTTGAATTGTCTTTTACTATTATTAACATATTAATAAAGTCTTACCAAATACATCATTTTTGTTTCTTTGGATTGTTTATAGCGCCCCATCTAGCGCTCTTTTTTTTCTGTTCATACAGTTAGGGCCAGAAATATTTGGACAGTGACACAAGTTTTGTTATTTTAGCTGTTTACAGAAACATGTTAAGAAATACAATTATATATATAATATGGGCTGAAAGTGCACACTCCCAGCTGCAATATGAGAGTTTCCACATCAAATCGGAGAAAGGGTTTAGGAATCATAGCTCTGTAATGCATAGCCTCCTCTTTTTCAAGGGACCAAAAGTAATTGGACAATGGACTCTAAGGGCTGCAATTAACTCTGAAGGCATCTCCCTCGTTAACCTGTAATCAATGAAGTAGTTAAAAGGTCTGGGGTTGATTCCAGGTGTGTGATTTTGCATTTGGAAGCTGTTGCTGTGACCAGACAACATGCGGTCAAAGGAACTCTCAATTGAGGTGAAGCAGAACATCCTGAGGCTGAAAAAAAAGAAAAAATCCATCAGAGACATGGCAGACATGCTTGGAGTAGCAAAATCAACAGTCGGGTACATTCTGAGAAAAAAGGAATTGACTGGTGAGCTTGGGAACTCAAAAAGGCCTGGGCGTCCACGGATGACAACAGTGGTGGATGATCGCCGCATACTTTCTTTGGTGAAGAAGAACCCGTTCACAACATCAACTGAAGTCCAGAACACTCTCAGTGAAGTAGGTATATCTGTCTCTAAGTCAACAGTAAAGAGAAGAGTCCATGAAAGTAAATACAAAGGGTTCACATCTAGATGCAAACCATTCATCAATTCCAAAAATAGACAGGCCAGAGTTAAATTTGCCGAAAAACACCTCAAGAAGCCAGCTCAGTTCTGGAAAAGTATTCTATGGACAGATGAGACAAAGATCAACCTGTACCAGAATAATGGGAAGAAAAATGTCTGGAGAAGAAAGGGAATGGCACATGATCCAAGGCACACCACATCCTCTGTAAAACATGGTGGAGGCAACGTGATGGCATGGGCATGAATGGCTTTCAATGGCACTGGGTCACTTGTGTTTATTGATGACATAACAGCAGACACGAGTAAGCGGATGAATTCTGAAGTGTACCGGGATATACTTTCAGCCCAGATTCAGCCAAATGCTGCAAAGTTGATCGGACGGCGCTTCATAGTACAGATGGACAATGACCCCAAGCATACAGCCAAAGCTACCCAGGAGTTCATGAGTGCAAAAAAGTGGAACATTCTGCAATGGCCAAGTCAATCACCAGATCTTAACCCAATTGAGCATGCATTTCACTTGCTCAAATCCAGACTTAAGACAGGAAGAACCACAAACAAGCAAGACCGGAAGGCTGCGGCTGTAAAGGCCTGGCAAAGCATTAAGAAGGAGGAAACCCAGAGTTTGGTGATGTCCAGGGGTTCCAGACTTAAGGCAGTGATTGCCTCCAAAGGATTCGCAACAAAATATTGAAAATAAAAATATTTTGTTTAGGTTATGTTTATTTGTCCAATTACTTTTGAGCTCCTAAAATGTGGAGTGTTTGTAAAGAAATGCGTACAATTCCTATATTTTCTATCAGATATTTTTGTTCAACCCTTCAAATTAAACGTTACAATCTGCACTTGAATTCTGTTGTAGAGGTTTCATTTCAAATCCAATGTGGTGGCATGCAGAGCCCAACTCGCGAGAATTGTGTCACTGTTCAAATATTTCTGGCCCTAACTGTATATTGTCTTCTTCACCGGCATCCTTTGGGTGACCGGTTATTTTTGAGCCTTGGGAGATGCTGAGAACATCCAAGAGACTAGTCTCTTGGATTCCACTACTGGATTAGACAATCTTACTAGACCCCAGGTTGAGCTTACATTGCGTTCATTTCAAGTGGCAACAAGGTGAGCATATTCGCTATTATTATTTCTCACTGTTGGAAACGATATCACCCGAGGCGCCGTCTCCTGTGGCCTTTTTCTTTTTATTTCTTTCTGTATCTTGACCTGACCTGTGTATCACCCGCTTGATCTTGACCTGACCTGTGTATAACCCGCCTAAAGACTTGTATATATCTGTTTTTCCCTCAGTGTTGTATTTCTTGGTGTGACCTGTCTTTGACCTGTGTTAGTATTCTGTGCACCAGTGTGAACACTGGTCTATTCCTGTATTCCTGTCATCTTGTAGGGTCGCTCAGGGACCGTCAGTTAGGTTCCTGATAGTGGGTTTGCCCTTTTCAGGATGGTTTATCTGCTTTAGGCAGGGCCTTAGCCTGCAGGGAGGCCGTAGGGTGACCACTTGCCTTGTCTGACAGCTAGCGCCAAACCTGGTTGTGGTTGCGTGGTTTGCTAGACAACAGTTTTATGAGAAAATAATGCCAGATAATGAACAGATGCATGTTTTTTTCCTCTTGGACCCTGTCACTGGAAGGTAACTGGGAAATTAAAGATATTTACAAGTCAATATATGAATTTATAGGTCATGTCCATCTATCCATGCTGTTTTTGTATGTTCTCTAATTTTGGACTAAAATATAACTTGTAAAAAAAGAATGATTAGTGTATAGAAAATGCAAGTATACACTTCAACAGGCATGCCAGAAAAGGTAGCAATACTTTAAAGATAGAGCTAATTAACCTGTAGTCATTTTTATAAAAATATCAACCATATGTATGTTTTTCTTTTTACTGTAGGTATCAATTACATTTCTTTACATGAGTTGATTTTAATCTAATCTAGTTTGTTTACCAGATATCCAAATTATATTATTAAATTGGATTTCACATCAAGGGATGCTATTTGCTCTAATAAAAGAGGCAGAAAAATAAACTGTATAATTTCAAAGAACTATTTCATATTTCAAAGTAAAATACATTTCTCTTGAACAAGACAGAGATGAACTTCAAAAGCTGCGCAATTTATCCATGAAAAACTATTATGCCAGTCCATTAAATGGTCTCGCCAACACTGCCGATGTAGCAGTCATTACTCCTGCACCACATCCAAATGAAAAAGAATATAGAGCCTAGAAAAAATAAAGGTAAAGAGAAATATATGAAGCAAGGCGCAGATGAAGAATGGTGATCGAAATTCAATACTTCTCATAAATATAAGTGAAATAATGTAGTTATATAGCTTTACAGAGCACAGTTAACTTCCTTGTATTATCGATTGAGTGTCCCAGATTCCAGGCTATTGTGTCTCATTTTCAGAATGGTATATTGCAGTATGATGGTCCTATCTGCAATAAAAATTATGTAGATTAATACAGCTTTAACCTCTAGCTATGCCCATACAAAAATGTGTTATCCGTCCTTGGGAATCATTCATAATAACCTCAGGCTAAGTACCAAGGGCTGTACTAATAATTGAATGACACATATTCTTTAATATTTCTTCTGTAAGGCTTCTAAATTATGGTATAGGAATGGATATCAGAATAGACTGAACTTGTGAGGTAGAAATTCTTCAAATATTTAATTATGTGACTAATGCACTGCCAAACTCTTTAGGAAATTCTTTAGGTTTTACTTGCATACTTTATAATTCTGAATTAAAGTACAAACAATTCAACAAGTCATCCAGTAAAGTCCAGCAGGTGAATATCATTTTCTTTACAAAGGGATCAAAATTCACATTACACCAATTCTCAGGCCCAGACTGGTCTTTATTTCCTGGTCCATTTTAACAAAGTGAAAGTAACCACCCAGTCAATACGCAGCTTAAGAGGTGACCCACCTCAACCAGTGATTGGCTACGCAGTACCGACCAACTGCATTGATACAGAGACATCCACAAGGCAGCAATTTAGGACCTGTCCACTTTATTTTTCTTTTTCTTAGTATGAGAAAGTCTCAGATGTGAAATTGCACCTTTCCATATTTTCACCACAACTCATAGTGCACAGTTTTTGTATGAATTTGCTTTATTTATCTGACGAATCCAGCTGTTTAGACTAGAGACTAGAGTTACTTCTATTTTAATCTAAAAATTATAAATATATGCAAAAGCTCACCTGGTCTCAGCTGCCGAACTGAGAAAAAGCTGAGAAAAAGCAGGAGGAACAAATTTAGCCTTTTTTTTTTAAAGGTGTTGGACTTCAAGACATCATCACTTTATACATTTCCTCCAAAGTCTATGCCTATTAAAATAAAGGTGAGGACATAGGTTCCAGTAGAGGGAAGCCATTGTAGGTGTGAGAGGATACCAGACTCTGGAGCGGGAGAAAAGCTGTCTATCTGGGACTTTAGGTGTGTGCCTTATTTTGTGTTTTTATTGTAGCCTAGTTACACATTTCGAGGTACGCAATTAGTTTGCATATTTTAGCATATTTGATAACATGCTTGATGTTTGTTTTGAAGATGGATTAACAACCATGAAGTAGCTTATTCTCCTCTCCTTGTAAAAAACACATGCATGCTTAGCGTGTGGGGATATTTGGGAGTTATAATTGTATAAAAAATCTATCTGGCTACCAAGTGTAATGTATTCATATAATTTGTATTGTGAACATCTACATGGTAGTCCTGTCCTTACCATCTAACTATCCAGCACAACTCCCTTATAGTCATCTTTCTGATAAAACAATCTGTAGAATAGGCTGCAGCTATTGAAATATGAGCTAAAAGGGATATAAATGCCTTGTACAAGCCGAAAAAAAACTGATTTATTTGCTGAGAATGTAAGATGCAATCTGTCAAGTAAAGAAAGGTAGTCATCAGCTGTCATAGTCCAGAATTTGCATGCTCTTATTAATTAAGTCAGCAATAAAATGTCTGGATTTTAATTAATTTAATGCATTAAATGTTGAGTCACAGAATCCCTTGGAAAGAATATTCTCTATTATGGTCATGTAAAAGATTTTCTGTTTTAAGACATCTGGCTCATTGCCACTTAGTATTTTTTGAGCTGTAATCAAGTTGAACACTGAAATAAATACTTGTACAACAATACATAATTTCATTATTCTTGTTATGACGGGTAACACAGTGATGGAAATCTACACTATATTTATCAGCTTCATATCCTATTTTCCTCATATATTGAAATAGCAGCCAATTACTAGTTTTCTTGGCTAGGCTGTCATAATATTTTGACCTATGCATCATCTCATTAGTTTTTTCTCCATGAAGCTGGTAAAAATGAGAATTTAAACCTGTCATACAAGTATTAGCTGTGCATAAATAGCTAGTTATACAGACGTTTTATATATATCCCTATACCTATGCTTTGTGGGTTTAACTCAAGTGGTTTCCTGAATATTGTTTTATTCTATTATTTTCATTTTCTATAACCCCATAAGGTCCATGGACATAAAAATACAAATCTCTGGTACTTTGCGCCCCTGGACCTGTATTTATGTCTTACACTGCTATCACCATTGACAACTGTCAGTGGTGACATTAGTACAGATAGATAGCCGCGATCACAGCTCTTTAAGATTTAAAGCTTCATGGTCAAACATGAATGCAGCATATACTGGGCTTTTAGACTTTCCCCCACCACAATCGCTCTCCCCATGCTGATTTTGGGGGGTGCCGAATGTCCCTATGGCAGCCGCAGGATCCAGACGAGGACCCAAGACCTGCCATCTATAGCACGACAGATCCTGCATAGGCTAACTACTCTAATACAATGCCATACACCAGTATACCATGATTGCTCCCCCTGCACTGTTTTTTTTTTTGGGGGGGGGGGGGAGTGATGGTCTCTATGGCAAGAACACCAGAGCTGCCTGACGGATCCAAAGTGTATTACTTCGAATAAGTGAACAGATGATTGCTTGTTTAGATCTTAGAGTTGGGACACTAAAAGAAATATAACAAAAAAATGACCAAACTCTTACACATAAAAAAGTGAAAACTACGACACAAACAGTACATATAATAAATTCCCTCTTCTGTTACAACATGACAACTAGTAAAAAACATGACAACCAAACAAAAAAGTCAAAAAGTAATCAAAAAGTCACATATACACCACAATGATTTCAGTAAAAAGTACATATTCTTGAACCCTATGCTAAAACCCAGCAATAAAAGTATATCACCAAGTTCTCTATATTGGTCATTGTTAGTTATACAGTCAATTATTAGCAATTAATTTTAGCGCAATCAAAAAGCGATGTCATTACTCCTATACATACTATAGGGATATAAAGGGTCATTTCATGCTGTGTAAATGATAAGAACAGAACACAAACTGTCCATTGTACTGAAATAACTCATCCATGCAGCTATCATGATGTCTAGTTAACAAGAACCTCTTGGACACAGTCGCTGCTAATTAATTTTAGTTGCGAAGCATGAAGTGAAGGTAAGCATGCCCTGGGTGTACCTTAGCCTGACAGCTGCTCTACCGCTAAGCATAACTTATTCATCTAGATCCTTTGCCTCTGTTAATTCTAAGAAACCAACTTAATTTTCCAGTGATTGCATCTTGTACTTTTACATTTTTCATCACTTGTAGAAAATCTCACATTGAGTCACACTGCTAATCTTTTATTTTCTACCAAACATATAGAAAATTATTGTTAGAAAAGAGTCACTAAAAGCTTGAGGGTCCTGCTATTGGAATGAACACCAGGATGCTGAAATCTTTACTATTTCTCTAATTAAGGGGCCATCTCCGCAATGATATAACCAGTGAAGACCAATATGACATATCTGTTTCTGTTGCTCAGAATAGCAGATGTTTTTGTAGTCTATTAAACAAATGTTGCTTGGTTTTAATTCATTGTCTTCTATATATAATGAGGAGAATGAAAAGCTAGCAGCCAATTGGCATGTGGTGAAATGTAAACATATTGCTAATAATTTCCTACTTTGTATCCTAAAAACAAAAACAAATATGGAGCTTTAATTGTAACTTGTTTTTCAGTGACACAAAACTATGTGCAGTATTTTTGTTGTATTTAGTCTTCTTTTTGGTTCCATGAAACCATTTTCATTGAATTGAAAATATATTATACTAGTTGGCAGCAAACATATTTTGGATTCATAAACCTTATAAAATTATGATAATGACTCAAAATACAGGAGATACTCATGACTTTAAAGTGATTTTTACACAATAAAGATCATTTTTAATGCCCATACTTTACAATTTTAATTGATATTTTAGCTCCTATCCCTCATTGAAGGCTAGTGTAAGACTCCAGAGTGTGGGCGGGGATTCTCTAAGCAGACACTACATGATTCCTCTAGTGCTGTGAGATGTTGTTTACTGACAATGTGCTTAGATTAACAGGCTGCAGGTTTGTCTACACTTTTATTTAGCTTCTGAACATTCTATTTGTATCTGACACAGAGAAAAAGAGATATGAGACAGTTCTGAGAAGAGAAATGATGAGATCAATAAGATACATATAACACACAATGAAACACTTCAGCTCTGCTACATCTAAGCTATAACAAACACTGTTAGATCTTCTATATCAAAGTGCCTTTTTCCCTTGTATAAATATCTTATTCTGCCTGTAGCTTGTAGAGAAAGTCTCTGCACACTGTTGCTTGCTGGCAGGAAGTGTCTGTATGTGAGCTTGTCTTCTAATGGAGGGGGAAGGGGCCTGGAGACAGAGAGGAGAAGCTATTCATGAAAAGAATCTGCCATGTCCGACCATAATCAGCCATGATCAGAAGATTTACGTGCCGACTGAAATTGTATACACCAGGACTAATAGAGACAGGTTGGAATTATATCTGTGAAATGCTGTAATTTTGTTAATAACAGTGAATTAGAGAATGTGTTATTTTGTTATCATGAGTATATTTAAGAATCTTGTCTTTGTGGGAATACCCAATTAAAGAAGCATTCTTTGACATTTGAACACTAATGACTTATCCATAAGCACTGATAATCTCATTGAGGTAAACATAAAAAATGTGGTCTTTACATACATAATCTAGTGGATTGCCACAAAATTTGCAGGGGGTATGAGCGCTTTTGAAAAGAGATTCTGCCGGCAGTTTAGCCATACAATGCGGCAGGTAACATCTGAGTAACCACACCTTTGTGTGTTATTAGTATCACAGATTAACGCCAACAATGCAATATTTATCCAGAAGAAGGCTACTGATCTCTGTGCAGAGGGGAGAGGCTGTACTGTGATACAGTTAAGAGTGCACAGGAGAGAAGCCATGTGCAACAAGTCCAGCTACAGTTATGGAACATAATTACATTTCTTCTCACTATCCTACAGCTACTAACACATTTAGAGCCGTGGTTGCACAGGTCTCCAGGACTGCCACTTAACACATCTGCAGCTTTGTATGCTGAAAACTGTTGGCAAATTCTCTTTAATACAGATCCATCTCATTCAAATTGATGCCACATGCAAAATGCAGCTGTGCAAAGCTGGGTTATGTGACCTTTTCTATGACCTGATTGAGAGGATACCAATATATTTAATTCTGATATTACTGGCCTTTAATAATGATATTATTACCAAATTACAGAAAGCTCCCTTTTCTATATTTAGGATATCTAAGTACTATTTACATGCACAGAGATGTAAAACTATAGATATCATGAAGTGTGATATGTCATGATATCTTATTATCACAAATTCAGCTATACATCAACACTTTCAATAGACTTTCAATAAAATGTGTGCCACATATACAGTTGCACAAAGGTTGCACAAAGCTCAGAAGGTAAGTTGACCCATGACCACCCTGAATCAGATTATTTCTGTATATTTTATTGTACAAAATGGATTAAGCTAATTAAGCTAAGTCATTATGGCCTTTTTGACCCTTGTACAACTAAACACGAGCTGAATCTCAATCACACCTATGACTCATGGGAACCAACAGTGGTCAACAGATCTGTAGTTTGTGGACTTAAGCACATGATGGTGTGCAGGGTTTGCAGGGTTTCGGCTTCTGAAAAATCTCTCTTCGGCCATATTGGATTTGACTGTTGATAATATTGTTTGTCCCGCAACATTCTCAAAAGATCAAGACTATTTTAGAATCACAATAAAATTGTGTGAACGGACTTACAGAGCAAGGTGCTTACTTATCTCCTTCTACTTCAATGACACAGGGGGCTAGGTAATCCTGTTCTTCCGATGGGTGGGCATGCCAATAGTTAGACTTCAGTCCAGCTTTCATTTATGATTGTGCCAGAATGACTGGCACATTTCCAAACTAGACTCAGTTTATTCTCCATCTATATATTGAGATACAACACAGCAGCTAATGTGATTCTGAGAGGATGTTGCAGAACATCATCACAACCGTTATCGGCTATTTCCCAATGTTTGAATAACAAACATTTAGATATGAATAGTTTTTATGGCTTTAAAGTTTTACTTATGGAGATTACCAAAAGTAAACAAGATGTATATTCCGTTTTTTTTCCGTAGCTGCAAATATATGCCAATATGACATCCAGATAGTGATTCTGATATAATTTGCCTAGAATCTGTGCTGCAGATTAAAGGAATATTTACATATTGAGAGAGTCTTTGCTTCAAATTAATGATGACTTGTTAGGCCTCCAGAAGCACCGCAAGCGAAGAGAGAATGACAGCTGCAGCAGCACAATTTGGCAATATATCTAGCAAGCAGTTGATAATGAGTAAACTTTTTCTATGAATTAATCACATGCCACCTTCTACCTAAATGCCTGCCTTCTGCACCCACACACATTCTATGCTTTAAAGTACAGCTTGGCATATTCTGATAAATTGAAACTATACCGTTTTGGTGGATAATTTGTTTTATTTATTTATCTTTCCTACCTTGTGCATGTTGTCTTCATATTGCACTAAATATTGATGTGAGTAAAAAAAAACAGGGGCTAAAACTATAAGTTAGAGGACTTTTTACGTGGTTTAAATGAATTGCTGATGTGCCTTAAAGGAGTTGTCCAAAAATATAAGGCAAACTTTTATAGATATAACATTTTTTTTTATAAGCAAAGATTATAAAATTGTCTGGATTTAGTTCCAAAAGTAGATATGATGTATAAAAAACCTAGGTCAGTTAAGTCCAAACTTAGGTCAGTTAAGTCCATAAATATTTGGACACAGACACAAATGTATTTTTTTTCTACCTGTTTAAAGTTGTATAATGGAAATGAACATAAAGTCCTGAATTTCAGCTTAAATTTGAGGGTATTCAAATTAACTTTGGACAAAAGGCTTACGAGTTTCAGCTCCCTAACATGCGGCACCCTGTTTTTAAAGGGACCAAAAGTAATTGGACTATTGACTCAAAGGCTGTTTCATGGGCAGGTTTTGTCAATTGATTCATTGGAGCAGATTTATCAAGCTGTCTGAAAGTCAGAATATTTTTAGTTGCCCATGTCAACCATTCACAGTTCCCCTTTAAAATATTCATGAGCATTGGTAAAATGAAAGCTGAGCTGTGATTGGTTGCCATGGGCAACTAGAAATATTCTGACAGCTTGATAAATCTGCCCCACTATGTTATTCTCAAATAAAAAGATAAGAGGCTTGGAAGATTTTGCTTTGAAGGAAACATTTGATCAAAGAGATGTCTCTACAGGTGAAATAAGCTGTGAAAACAGAAAAAAAACATCTGAAAAATTGCTACAGCATTAAGAGTGGCAATTCTATAGTTTTGAAGATTTAGAGAAAGAAAACAATTGTGCGCTCATTAATGCAAAAAGGCCTAGAATTAAAGACAACAATGGTGGAAGATTGCAGAATTATTTCTTTGATGAAGAGTAACCCAAATCTACATTAAAGAGAAGACTTATGCTGTGTTATTCACAGATAACAAAATATCTAAAATAAAGAGAAGACTTCATCAAAGTGAATACATGTTAAAAAAAAGCCAGCAAAGTTCTGTACAAACAATTTTGGACAGTTGAAATGATACGAAAAGATCAACCTCTACAAAAATTATGGAAAAAAGTATTTTAAAGGCAGGTCCAGCACATGATCCAATGTTTATCACGTCATCTGTAAAACAAATCAGAGGTAGTGTTATGGCTAGGGCGTGCATGGCTGCCACTGGACCACTGCTGTTTATTGATGATGTGACACAGGACAGAAAAAGACAGGATGAATTAGGATTAGAGATGAGCGAGTATACTCGTCATGCTCGAGATCGAGCATTTAATTAAAAAAACACAGTGAAGAACAATGAAGAATAAAATAAAAACAGTGAACACAGTGAACACAGGATCATTTAAGTGAAAAACACAGTAAAGAACACCGTGAAGAATAGATTACAGATGTTCGGCACATCTGCTTACTTGTCGGAAGATACGCGCGGAACGGTGCGAACAAAATAGTATGTGAAGAACAATATATATGTGTGAAGAACACATTGAAGAACACGGTGAGCAGTGCCACGGAGACATCGGGGCACGGTGACATCGGGGCACGGAGACATCGGGGCACGGAGACATAGGGGCACGGAGACATCGGGGCACGGAGACATCGGGGCACGGAGACATCGGGCACGGAGACATAGGGGCACGGTGACATCGGGGCACGGAGACATCGGGGCACGGTGACAGCGGGGCACGGAGACATCGGGCAGCGGCACGGAGACATCGGGGAGACTTCAGTGGAAGAAGAGCAGCGGATCCCGGGACAGCGTATCTCCCGACAAGTAAGCAGATGTGCCGAACATCTGCAATCTATTCTTCACTGTGTTTTTCACTTAAATGATCCTGTGTTCACTGTGTTCACTGTTTTTATTCTATTCTTCACTGTTCTTCACATCTGCTAACTTGTCGGGAGATAATATACGCGCGGAACAGTGAAGAATAGATTGCAGATGTTTGCATACATCTGCTAACTTATCAGAAGACGTTCTTTTTCAATTAATTAACACATTTTATTCCCGAACCATGGTCCCTTTGAAAAATGCTCGAGTCTCCCATTGACTTCAATGGGGCTCGTTATTCGAGACGAGCACTCGAGCATCAGGAAAAGTTCGTCTCGAATAACGAGCACTCGAGCATTTTAGTGCTCGCTCATCTCTAATTAGGATGTATTCAGAGATATACTGTGTGCCGCACCATACCATTCCGTACCCGGGAAAAGATAGGACATGTCAGATCTTTCCCTATATCACGGGGCTATGTGCCATATATCTCTATGGAGAGGGGTGAAGGCGAACAGCGCTCACCACCTCCTTCTCTCCGATGCACCGATGTGTGCCACCATGCAATGGTACAGTGGGCAGACGTTAATGTGAATGCAGCCTTGATGTAAGCATCCCCTAGGCCACAATCAATGGGTGATGGCAGCAACAAGTGTATACATGTGTGTGACATTATTGCTGAATATAGTAGCTCTTTGCAGTCACATTCCATAGGCATGTAAGTACGGTAGTAGGGGGGCACATTTGGGCTGTGCATGTGTGTTATTTAGTTCAGGGTTCTGGTGAGTATGGTTTTCCTGAGAGTCAATAAGTTTGGGGTCAATAAGCCAGTACTAAGTTACCGTTTACAGTTGAGTCATACAATACAATTAATTGTATATAAAACATGATTGTGTTAAAGCAATAATTCATAAATAAACAATATCAAATAGTCTAGAAACTAACAAATAATTATGGTTGAGGAAAGGTAAAAAATATATAAACTACAATAATTAATTTTTCACAACTATTTTGATTATAAATAAGAGATTAATATCTTTCCCAATGGACATTTGATAATTAGGTAATAAATATGGTAAATATGGTAATACAGTACATTCACTTTTGCTACAATATGAGGCTATTCAGCAATTTGTAACCTGTAAATAGTCGATTCAGCAATTTTACTTGTACATTCATCAAAAGTGGCAATAATTAATTGCTGCCTTATATAAAAGAGAAACAGTCCTTTATAATGCTGTTGCATCTTTCAGGTTGCATAATATTTGCTGAATTGTCTTTTTTTGTATCCTGTATAATATGTTGGGTTAATGTTACCACAATACAACACTAATAAAAGCCCAAGTGTTGTTATAAACTATGAATTATACTTTCCATCTCAACTCATGCCCAGAAAGTCAATTGTTCATTATCAAGAAAAATCGAGTATCCATGGGGTAGCAGATGCATGTTAATTTTTAATGTTTTAATTTTCTTTATTTTGCTCCAATTTATAACTTTCTTATTTTTTATCATTTTGCCTCCAGTATATCCATTACCAATAGTAACTAGGAAATATATGTACTAAAAAAGATCCCTGGAATTTTATCTACCATTGGGGGCTTACAGAACTAAAAAGTAAATGTAACAGCACCAGGTGCAATTTGCCTGTGTAGTGTGCAGGGTGTGCCAGATTCAGGAATTTTGGCGCCCATTCTTCATGAATTTGGCACCCCCTGCACTGCTCCGACAGAGCGCACGAACAGTTTTTTGGTGCACCTGTAACATCGAAGTAATATGTGTAATATAAGAAACTCGGTAAACAATGAGGTAACTGCATAGAGGTGGGGACTGAGATAATCTTAGATAACTTACATATAACAGGTTTAACATTTAGCATGCTTGCAGTGTTAAGGGAGAATTTATGATATCCTCTTTTAGTGTGCGTCAGTCGTGTGTTTGAAATCAGTTGAAGTGTGTGTGCACATTGCAAGGAATGACTCAGACAACTGCTGATTCAAGACTTGCTCATGCTACCCACGCCGGGTAATTCAGCTTTGCGCAAGTTTATTGATTTCACCAGTCTATATAGAAAAGTAGAAAAAAGTCGAAATGGAGGAGCATACAAAGCATAACATATCAGGCATCTTCTTGATTGGAGAGTTTTCCTGCTGTCTCAGGCTCACGTCCCATAGGAAATTCCTGAAATTCCTCAGCGTCAAAGTTTTAAGTGCGGTTAAGGATGCCGTCACCATCTTAAAATGTATTCTCCGTTACAGTGCTTTTTAGGAAAATAAGACAAGTAGAAATGACAGGATTTGATATATCAGCTAGGTTTTCCTTAACAGCAGAGTATTGCAACAGACAAAACTAATTCTATGGAGGAAATCTCCTTTTTCCATTAAGGGAGGGAAATATTTCCAATGAATCTACTGCATTAATCTGACTGCAGATATTTAAATCCAGGTACCATAATCTGCAGCACACTGCATAGGTAGCAGTGGTTGAATACCACATAAACAATGTCACATTTACATTACTGAACAGTGCGGTTTTTACTAGGTGAAGTTTGCCAGTGTACGCCAGATTCAGAATTTCTGGTGCATGTTCTTCATGAATCTGGCACTGCCTGCACTGCCCTGACATAATGCACCAACTTTTTTTGGTGCACCTACAACATGTGCTGTGCAACACACTTTGCATGATAAATCTGGCGCATGGTCTGACTAAACACCGGAACGCCACCTAATTTGTGTTGCATGGTGACTAGTGCAGCTGCGTCACAAAAGGGTCGCGTGCAGATGCTTCTTGAATACCTGTGCAAGCAGCTTCCACTAAAATGCACAAATGTGTAAAAAGAGTTTCTCACTTACCTAACCTATTGCCTGACTCATTTTTATTAGTTTTTCTGCTTGATAAAATTATGGTAAACAACAAGTATGTGGTTTATGGTTAGACAAAAGTGTCATAAAATTCACTAAATTCCTTATGAATTCTGAACCAACTGTGGCTAATTTTGGACATCAGGATACATCAGGTGCTGCAGGGGCAGGGGCACATACACAGGAACACAGGGATATGATAAATGTCCACCATGAACTTTAAGTTAAAATAAACTCCTTAAAACAGAGGTACAGCTTTATATTTTAATGACAATAATAGGATACTATACATTGTCGCTGATAGGCTGTTGAGCATACAGTCAGATTTCTTCTAATTCTTGATTTTTATTTACCTTAGTATTTGGCGTCAAACCCAAGCAACATATAAGCAACAAACACTCTGTTTTCATGAATTAATATCAGAGACTTCCCTGTGTGTAGGATCAATTTCAAATTTTCAAACTAATGTAGATTCTGACCTGGGCATTATTGTGTAAAACTGGCATCACTTTACTACATGGCCAAGTCCCTGCTGGCAGTATGAGAACTGGGTTAGCCATTTAATTCAGTACACCAAAACCTATTTATGTTATTAAAATGGAACAAAAAATAATAATCAATACTGAAATGGATGGAAGCATATCTACGATAACTTGGTTTGACCACTACATAGAAAACAGATCTGTCTGCTTCTTGTCAAATACTCTCAGCAACTGAGAGCAGCTTATTATCGGGGTACTGTACAATCTCCACCAATCTGGTATCAAGGACCTATTCATGGATGTTTCATTAAAATGTTTACCCTGGAAAGCCATAATGTCAAGAAAATAGTAGCGACAAGCAATTAGGTTTGATTGATACATACATGCTATCATGTCTTGTATAGTTGAAGGACTACAGTTCCAAAAATTGGGGAACATTATTTATGCAACACATAAGATGTCAATTTGAGGATATATGAAATATTCCGAAAAAACACAAACACAATAAGAACATGACATATAAATGGCAAATGACACATAAAAATATGAATTCTAAGTGATTATGTGTCATCATTCTGTCAACACCACTCAGTATTAGTGTTTGTGTGACAACTCAGAGCTGCTAAGAATAACTGTGTGGTAACAATGCTCTATGTATACATATATTTATTGGCCTACAGACTTGTAAAAGTAAAAGACATGGCAAACATTTTCAACCCTTGTGGCTGAGTCATTATGCACTCTAACTGTGGCTCTCATCCTACTGCAAATAAAAGATCTAAGAATTGTGATAGAGAATATCAACTGGATTCCTCTATTTTATTATATTCATCTCACTGCATCAGGAAAGAGACATGTCCAGAAGACAGAGAATGAGAGTGCATGGCATGGAGGAGAGAATCCTGCACTGAGGTAGACACAGAAGATGTTCAGAGATAGGTCTCAGCCCCAATGGAGTTGAAGTCATACCAGAGAAGCTTCACCTCTGCCCAACAGCCTGATTCCCACAACATCTCCTGGTCTACCTACCTGCCACTCTTTTAACAGCCAGGTATCTGAATTCTGGAATGGAGTTACCTTTGCTGCAAAAAAAGTCTTCCGGAGATGAACAGTATTAATTACATCTACAGTAATTGCGCCATCATCCGTGCCAACTAGGCAATAACAGACTGTGTTACATGTAACCTGTTTCCCCTAAAATAGGACATCCACCGAAAATAAGACCTAGTACATTTTTTTCAAGCTTAATTAACATTATCAGACATTTTAGATGGTTAAAGAGGTTGTGACATGGGTGAAGAATTCATGGGATAAAATTACTGACTGCTGTGCTGCAGATGCAATACAAGCAATTACTCGGACAAGAAAGGGTCATTTAAGATAAATTTTATTGGTAGACATGAGAGATTGAGGCTAAAGATTCCAATAGAAGTGGAGTCCCAAGAAATTCAGCATGAAAATCAGAGTTTGGAGAGTTATAAGGCAGTTAGAGAAGTAGATTTTTTGTTCAACAATAAATGTAAATTCTTGTTCATGAAAAAATAAGACCTCCCCTGAAAATAAGACCTCGTGCCTCTTTAGGAGCAAAAATAAATATAAAACACCTGTTTTCAGGGAAACACGGTATGGCTGCAGCTTTAGTATATATAATAAATACTTATATAATTTTGTTCAGTTACATAATGTGTACTGTCACCCTCAGAGTGAATGATAGTGAGTTGTTATTTGTGGTTGTATTGTGCACTGCATCATAGTGAATTTAAGGAGAACCTGTCCCCAGCAATGTCATTTTAAGCTGGTGACAGGTTCCAATAGCCTATTCTATGCTGATTCTAAAAATGTCTTCTTTCATGTCAGTAGTTTACATACCGTAAGTTTAATTCACATTACCTGGCTCCCTACCAGCAGTGTGTTGTGAGTCCCCAAGGAAGGGGTATCAGCAGCCTCTGTGTGCCTATGTCTACTTATGCATTCTTCCTCTACTCTATATCTCCTCCTCCCTCTCCTGCCTGCTCAGTGCACATCAGAGGGGTGAGTGTGGAGGAGAGAAGACTGACACAGACACACACAGGCTGCAGCTGCCCTCTCCCCATTGACTCACCACACGTCGCTGGCAGGAAGCCAGGTAATGTTAAATAAACTACTATAATCTATCAACTTTCTGCCATAATCAACTGCCCCAATATGCTTGAACTTAAAATCCATTATCATTAGTTAAACACTTTGGTCCGTGCAATAACATTACTACTAATGTGACTCATATGACTAATGTGAATCATGTTAAGCATTTGATTCTGCCTAATACCCAAGTGATGTGTTTTATCTGTGAACTGTCCAATCATATTCATGTCTCTATCTACTCTCAAATGATTGTTCATGTGATCCATATCTGTTTTAGTAAACAAATTGCCCTTTACATATATTCTGAAAACGAGAAGTCTGATGACACCAGGTAACATGTGGGAATAAAACACTGCATATTGCTATGTGGAAAACTCACTGGAATGTGTCTATGTAATTATACTGTAATATACAACAGATTCACATGACTAATCTCACAGACACCTTCTTCATGTGCACCTTATTTACATTTAGTAAAATGTAAAGCTTTTCTTCTAGGTGTTATGTAAAGTGTTATCTATCCGTCATCTGGGGCAAAGGTATACAGAATTATTATGAAATAAATCACTAAGATGTCATGTACACTTCCTTCAATTTATGGAACTCTTCTATATAAAGTCCGACCTGAATCAAGTCATACACTGTTAGTTCTCTTATGCTGGGGTATCTTCTATAAATATTGAATAATTTTATTTTACTGATCTCGCTTGATCTGTCATGGATTTTTTGCAGTTTAACCACAGTAGCGATTTTCAGAGATCAGAGAGTTTGACCCATATCAGTTGATCTTTGCTGCCTCTGGTATAAGCACCTCACCATGTATAGAGCTGAAGCAGCACACTTTATAGTGGCTCGCTGTGGTACTGCAGCTCAGCTTCTATGAAAGTGTATTGCGCTGCCTGCTTACACTGTAATAATATAGTGAAAATAATAATAGTTCTTTATATATATAGTGCACACAGAGTACGCAGAGCTACAAAGAGCTTGCCAGATCAGTCACTGTCTCATGGGGCTCATAATCTTATCAACCTACCGGTATGTTTTGGAGTGTGGGAGGAAAACCGGAGGACCCGGAGGAAACCCACACAAATACAGAGAGGACAAACAAACTCTTTGCAGATGTTGACACTGTACACAATATTGGCAGTCAGTAATATATTATCAACAGGTATTTTGGGTGATGACCCTCACCCATAACACCATAGGAAATCTAACCATTTTGACATGATGAAATGACTGTATAATTTATTGCATGATATTATGTAGGTTTATATTTCTAAAAAGACTTTGCACCATATTCAAAAAGGTTCACAATATGTGGGAAACTGCAGACATGTCTCGTCACATTATCTGATTTACCTCATGTTAAGCAGCAAGCTATAAAGCTTTACAGATTCACAGATCTGAAGTGTCAGGACAAGCCGGATGCAAAACTAGTTTCTATTTAAATTTCATTGTTCTAAAACGCAGCGTGAGTTGTAAATTCAATGGTGCACATCATACAAAGCTTAAGACAGAGCTGAAAACAAATAAATCAGCTGGTGCTGCCGCCTCATTGAAGAGGTTTAGACAACAAGCGTCTTCTTATTAACACAATTGAAACCTGAAAAGGAAATGTATACTGTACATGCTAGGCTGAGCTATTAGTCTTGGCAAATAGTACACAAATTATGCAGAACAAACCTGACCCAGTTTTGAGCTGGATGCTCCGTCATTTTATTAATTGTAATGGTGGCTTGACATAAAATATGACAATAGCGCTTCTTAATATCTATTCTCTTGATGTAATGCAGTAAATACACACATCTATTGTTGTGGTGGTATTCTTAGAAGAATTAAACAGGAAATCTACCATTAAAATCAAGCATGATGAAATTGAGGAGCACATATTCATAGATCCAGGTATTGTGACTGTGGTAATCTTCTTATATTTATTATCCACGGCCTCTTCCCTTCTAAACTTTTCTTCATTCCTCTACCTGCTGTAATCTCAGCCATTCTGGCCCATTAGCATCATTTTAGAAATTGATTTTAGAAGAAAGGAGGCCATGGATAACAAATATAGAGATCACCACAGTCTTGGTACCTGGATCTACACTCACCGGCCACTTTATTAGGTACACCATGCTAGTAACGGGTTGGACCCCATTTTGCCTTCAGAACTGCCTCAATTCTTCGTGGCATAGATTCACAAGTGCTGGCAGCATTCCTCAGAGTTTTGGTCCATATTGACTGATGGCATCACCCAGTTGCCGCAATTTGTCGGCTGCACATCCTGATGCAAATCTCCCGTTCCACCACACATCCCTAAGATGCTCTATTGGATTGAGATCTGGTGACTGTGGAGGCCATTTAGTACAGTGAACTCCTTGTCATGTTCAAGAAACCAGTCTGAGATGATTCCAGCTTTATGACATGGCGCATTATCCTGCTGAAAGTAGCCATCAGATGTTGGGTACATTGTGGTCATAAAGGGGATGGACATGGTCAGCAACAATACTCAGGTAGGCTGTGGCATTGCAACGATGCTCAATTGGTAGCAAGGGGCCCAAAGAGTGCCAAGAAATATTCCCACACCATGACACCACCACAACACCTGAACCGTTGACCAAGGCAGATGGATCCATGCTTTCATGTTGTTGACGCCAAATTCTGACCCTACCATCCAAATGTCGCAGCAAATCGAGACTCATCAGACCAGGCAACGTTTTTCCAATCTTCTACTGTCTCACTTTCGATGAGCTTGTGCAAATTGTAGCCTCAGTTTCCTGTTCTTAGATGAAAGGAGTGGCACCCGGTGTGGTCTTCTGCTGCTGTAGCCCATCTTCCTCAAAGTTCTACATACTGTGCATTCAGAGATGCTCTTCTGCCTACCTTGGTTGTAACGGATGGCTATTTATGTCACTGTTGCCTTTCTATCAGCTCGAACCAGTCTGCCCATTCTTCTCTGACCTCTGGCATCAACAAGGCATTTCCGTCCACAGAACTGCCGCTCACTGGATGCTTTTTCTTTTTGGACCATTCTCTGTAAACCCTAGAGATGGTTGTGCATGAAAATCCCAGTAGATCAGCAGTTTCTGAAATACTCAGACCAGCCCTTCTGGCACCAACGACGATGCCACGTTCAAAGGCACTCAAATCACCTTTCTTCCCCATACTGATGCTCGGTTTGAACTGCAGGAGATTGCCTTGACCATGTCTACATGCCTAAATGCACTGAGTTGCCGCCATGTGATTGGCTGATTAGAAATTAAGTGTTAACGAGCAGTTGGACAGGTGTACCAAATACGGTGAGTGTCTGATGAAGTGCTCTTGTTTTTTCTGATGGTAGATTTCACACTATGATAAACTGAATTTACAAAAGGAGTAATTTTTGTAACATTTTGTCATATCTATAGTATTCTACCATTTTTTATTTAAACATCTATGCAGCAATATAGTAGATGTGTCTTATCAAATATTAGCTGCAGCAATATAACAATTTTTTAAGTTTTGAGACTAAAGTGGGCAAACATTTGGGGGCTTTTGGCATATTTATTCTATTGAATTTATTTTTATGTTTTGATCTACTTTGTTCTTTAAAGTCTATAAATTAATTTCTATTTTGAATTTAGGTTTTATCTGATCTTTGAACTCCCGTTATAATATTGGTATTTAATTTAATATTTTCTAATGGAGATTTGCAGATCAAATCATTACCATCATTTTTCATTTTTCGATTCTCACTTATACATAGGGTATGATGTTATACCTTTTTCTCTTACTATCTGAAGGGAAGGGCATTCCTCATTCCTCACTCCACCTACTACAGTCTTACTCCAGTAAGAGGGTAATGTAGAAAGTGAAACTGCCTCTCAGGGCACCCCACATAAAATGCACCATTTGATAAAAATGAAACAATTTATGGCAACAAATTTACTTCAATACATATGCATTTAATAAAGTGTCTAATTTAATGCAAGCAACACCTCATATGCCACATTCATCATGCAGTCTAAGCCAGTATAAAAAAATCAGATTTATAATACGCACGAGCGCCAGCGTATGATAGTCTTGCGGCTGCTATTTTGCAGCCCTATACATCAAGAGGCTCTGGCCTCTTGAGGTATCTGGCAGGGCCCTGAGCAGCATTTATCTCTACGCCACATGTAAAAATTTTCCAGATGTAGCGTGTGCTCAGGCATGGGAACAGCAACGCCACGCGCCAGCCCACTCCTGGCCGGCCGCTCCCTCTGCTCGAACTTCTCAAGCCTTAATGATGTTTACAAAATAAAGATCATTTTTAACCCTTTACTTTACAATTTTACTCTGTTTTATTCCCGTTTTTAGCTCCGATCACTCTCTAAGCAGACATTTCATGATTCCTTTAGTTCTTTGTTATTATCAGGGTAAGGGTTTATATACACTTTCATTAAGTTTCTGAACACTGTACAAGTATCTGACAATTGAAAAAAGAGATGAGACAGATCAGAGTTGAGAGATGATGAGCTTGATGACATGCATATAACAATCTCAGCACTTCTACTTCTCAGCTACACACACATACTGTCAGATCTACTATATACCTCCCTCCCTGGATAAAAAAAAAACGTATCTGCCTGTACCTTGTAGCTCTCCTCATGCTGTATACATGCCGGCAGAACGTCAGTGTCTGTGTCAGTGTGTGAGAGCTCATCCTGGAATTCAACGGGAGGGCCCATGCAGGGAGCAGGGGGAGTGAAGCCTCAGGCAAGATGGCTGCCGACCCTAAAGTCAGAAAATACAGGGTCAGAAACCAGCAGCAACTTGTATACGTGGGAATACCCCTTCAACTCATCTCTCCTGTCACCTACTGTAATATTAACTGAGATCCTGCATTGTGAATATCTGACATCCCCTATTTTCTGCCTTAAAATAGGCTTCAAAAAATGCAGAATGATAAAAGCCACAGGCATAATGTGAGATGTTGACTTACACATGTGACTGCTGAAGCATTGCAGAAATAATAATCTCTTCTTTAATATGCAAATCATCCTATAAGTGCAATGAATGGAGTCTGATTTGCCTAGATATAGCTGCAAGTGCTCTACTCTGGTACTGTAGCCCTTTGGCAGTGATTGACATAATTTGCCTCTACAGAAGGCTGTCTGTAAGCAAATCTGGCAAATAAGAACTGCTACCGATACATTTGGGATAGTTTCCACATCCATGACAGGATGATAATCTCTTCTCCCTTTCAGTTAAATGGGGCTTGCAGAGATCCCTTTCCCCTTCTTTCAAATAACCCCATCAGAATTCTCTGCAGGAAATCTTCCACTTAGAAACATACCCCAAAAAAGTTTTGCAATTACCTTGAATTCAAAACATATTAGTAATAAAAAATTATATTAAGGTGTCTAATTGTATACATGGGGCTAGTAGATTATGGGTTAAGCCATGCAAGTCTTTGGTAAGTAAAATCAAATGTAGATCACCTGAATGTATCTACATAACAAGAGTCATAGTAGTACATATTAATCTTCTTTAGTATTACTGATATTATCATTATCTATTTTAACAATGGTATAATGTTTTATTTTTTTTTTCTATTCCAGACGGCTATACCACTGATGATATTGAGTTTTACTGGCGAGGAGGAAACCATGCTGTTACAGGCGTTGATAGAATTGAATTGCCACAATTTTCCATTGTAGACTACAAGCTCCTCTCAAAAAATGTTGTTTTTTCTACAGGTAGAGTATCACTAAATATGTGGAATTTTTTTCTGTATTTGTTGTTATACAGGCGGTCCCCTACTTAAGAACACTCGACTTACATAGACCCTTAGTTACAAACGGACCTTTGGATATTGGTAACTTATTGTGCTTTAGTCCTAGGCTACAATAAACAGCTATAACAGTTATCGCAGGTGTCTGTAATGAAGCTTTAGTGTTAATATTGATTCTTATGAAAACCCAACATTTTTAAAATCCAATTGTCACAGACACCAAAAAAGTTCTGTCTGGGATTACAATGATAAAATATACATTTCCGACTTACATACAAATTCAACTTAAGAACAAACCTACAGTTCCTATCTTGTATGTAACCGGGGACTGCCTGTACTTAAAGATAAAGGCTAAGGGAAAGACAAACGCTATGGCCTTCATTTATTAAAGTGTTTTTGCACTATGTCTGCCGCGCCACAATTTTGTATCATTAAAGTGCCGATTCAGACCATGCACCACATTTATTATAGTGAGAAAAGGAAGGAAATCTTCATCCTCATATAAAATATATTTATTTGTGTTACAGCATAGGGTTCATCGGGTAAAACACAGAAAATGATTGATGTGTTTCGGCTAGAGCATTAGGCTTGATCTGAATAGGTGACATATAATACGGCTTAAGTAAAACTTCATAAGAAACCTTATGCCTTGACCATCTTGGTTACTCCCATATTTCATTCCCTCCCCAAGATCCATATAGGGGTATCCCCCCCCCCTCTTCCCTACGCACTTGAAGCCTCTGATAAAAGTTACTCCTAGTTATCTTAGGGACACACAACACCGATTACAAACAATGGAAGTAGTGGAGGGTTGCAGTTTATCCACTTGTGATTGCACTGTACCCCTCTATTCCCCATGATTTACGGATCTGTATTTTGGAGAGACATCTGGAGTTTTATAGCACTTACAGTGCATTCCTTGAAGAATTCATTTCGATGGCTACTAGGTTTCTTTTAGAGTACAATTTTTTCATGTTTGATCAGGGGAATGGATTTCGGCCCTGAATCATATTTTAGATAACACAGAAGAGGGATAGGAAAACTTCTCTTCCAGAAACCATCCCTATATTATGGAGTGGCAGTGGTTATGTCATCTGCCAGGTTGTCTGCATGGCTAGTATTTTGGTACAGCTCTAAATTGTGCTGGGGGGAAGAGCTACAAGTTCATGCTCCCATTTCCCCCTAAAAATTCAAGGCAATGAATGATTCAGGGTCAAAATGCATTTGCCCCAAAAACATGTCCTGAGCGAAACATGCCATTTTGCCTATATATTTAAATTTTTCTTGTGTACCCCACCAGGATCCCACACTGATATAAGGGGTTAATAGGGATTTGTTATCCCAGGGACAGGTTTCGGAGAGGGTGGCAGCTGGTTAGGGCTGCGGCCCTGTGTTGAGGCTTTAGGGTGACATAGATTATTTAAGCCCTGAGGAAAAAAAAATTGTTACCAAATGTACCATATGCTGTAAAATAAATAAATATATTGGGGCAGATTTACTTACCCGGCCCATTCGCGATCCAGCGGCGCGGTCTCTGAACAGGATTCGGGTCCGGACGAGATTTATGAAGGTAGTTCCTCCGCTGTCCACCAGGTGGCGCTGCTGCACCGAAAAGCATCGGAACGCGCCGGAATACACCGAGCTGGGCCAGGTGAAGGTAAGCGCTTCCCAAGCGACACATTTTCGGTTATTAAATGCGGCGGTTTTTCTGAATCCGTCGGGTTTTCGCTCGGCCACGCCCCCCGATTTCCGTCGCGTGCATGCCAGCGCCGATGCGCCACAATCCATACGCGTGGGCGAAAATCCCGGGGCAATTCAGGTACAATCGGCATAAAACGGAAATATTCGGGTAACACGTTGGGAAAACGCGAATTGGGCCCTTAGTAAATGACCCCCATTGTGCTGGATTTCCTTCCTTTCCTCATGTTTCTCTTCACCCTTGGGCGTTCCAAGTGCGGCTCATCAGTCACTCATGAGGTGTTGTAGGAAGAGCTGCAAGTTTGCTCTATACATTTATTATAGTGATTCAACAGAATTGTGTTGCATGCTGTTTGGTAAAGGTGTACCAAAAAAAAGTTGGTATATTGCATTGCGGGGTGCACCAGATTAAGGAAGACTATGCGCCAGTATTCAATAATCTGGCTTACTCTGCACATTAGCGAGGTGAACTTCCCATAGTGCGGTTTGCACTACTTTTGAGAAATATGGACCAATATCCCCTTATCTGATTACAATTTTTACAACGGACAATTAGTTCGTTAGCATACAAATAGAAAAAAGGAAAGGTTAAACATAGGTTTGGCCAGGACTATGCAACAATTGTGTCTTGCAGTTTTGTCAAAGAGTTATACCACAGCAAAGGCAAACTCTGAAATTGCGGCTCAAATAAATATTCTATTTAAAATGCTTCCATAAAATCAAATGATTAAGACACAATAGATCTGATGTAACATTATGGTACATTTGTCAGGCACTTTTCTAATGTGTTTTATTTTGGCTGTTCTGCTTTTTGGCTTCTAATAAATCACAAAGGAGGGGAGAAAGAGTCACCTGTAGATTGTAATATTAGAACTCAGCTGTCCTCAAGCGTGGGCACCACAATATACAAATATCTGAATTGGTACTACAGAAATTATTCCAAAGATGTTTTTATACCTAGGCTTGTGGCCAAGACAAAGGCAATTCTACTATGGACATAGACAGGGATTCTTTACTGTAAGAGCAGTAAGACTGTGGTACTCTCACTGCTGTAATGGCTGATATTTTTTTTATGTTCAAGAAGTGCCTGGATTCCTATCTGAGTGTAAAAATATCAAAATAATGTAGTTGATGGTGATTCAAGAAGTTAATCTGACTGCCATATTTTGGGATGGGAAGGAATCAGCCTACTTTGGCATCAGTCTTGCAGGGTTTTTTTTTGTCCCTCTGGATCAACACTTTATAATGTAAAATTATTCGGCTGGACTTCATGGACCAATGTCTTTTTTCATCCTTAGCTACTATGATACCATATGATAATTATTTTAGCAAATTAAAGAAATATCTTTAGCCTGGCTCCATCAGCACAGTGACATCAGTACTTTGGTTATACCCCCACCTCAGATGATCTTCTGAGCAGTTCAAAGTAACATATACAATTGAATTGCATATATTTAATAATATAGACTGAAATCATGATCATACAAAATAGTTAGGATATTTTACATTATTTTTGTGCTTTTAATTGGAATTATGCTGTGAAAAGTGTAATTTATGTCTCCCAGGGATGCTCATTAGTTCTTTACCTTCAAAGTTGATCCATGTAGCCCTGGAGGTCATCATCACCAAAGACTACATTTCAACAATGAGGTCTTTCTTATTTCTGTGTAATGTTATTTGTTTCAGGCTCCTACCCACGATTATCGCTTAGTTTTAAGCTAAAAAGAAACATTGGATATTTCATCTTACAGACATACATGCCTTCCATTTTGATCACAATTCTCTCGTGGGTATCTTTTTGGATCAACTATGATGCATCAGCTGCTAGGGTGGCCTTAGGTATGTAAAAGTCAAAAAGGCATTTTAATAATACCAGTTATGACAGTAGAATGTTCTTCGTTGATGGGTCTTAGTATTCATTCTTTTAATCTGGTCTCTCCACATGGTATTTAGATCCTTATATTTTGGACTTTATTTCTATAGAATTAAAAACAAAAAAACACTTGAGAAATTGGAGATTATTAAAATTTAGAATAGAAGGATCTGAAACTGTATAGTACAAATAAAACCACCATAAAATCTGTCATTAAACATGGTGGGATAGGAGGAATTAAATTTAATCATGATGGCTAACCCCCATCAAGCAAGGGGCAGTTGTCAGTCTGTGAATCACAGACTCCTCAGAGTTTTGTGTCCTTGAATGACAACACTGCTAGGGACAGGACTTCATACATTACAGCAATCCTTGCTTAAACGATTTCCTGCTTCAATAAACAGTAGCTGTAGTGTAATCATGTTTACAGTATCAGCGCTGCTATTAAGTGAAGAAATGGGAACCTGTTACATCATAGTTCCATTCCCGGCAGTGTTGACAATCTAGAACACAGGACTTTGAGTGCTCTATGGTTCAAGGACAATGACAGTGCGAAACTGCCCTAACAATGCAGTTGATACTTCTACATCTTCATTGGTTTTGTTGGTATAGCAGCTGGTATGTAGAAGAATTACTGGATGACCTGATGGCTTAAAAATAAAAAGGCTTTCATACTTAATTGGTATATTTTTCAGATATAATATTTTAATTTTAGGGGAATGCTATGCTATTTTTGTATACATTTTAAAACATATGATCTATAATATATGTCAACTAAGCCAACAAATTGTAAGTGCAGAGTTAGACACTCCTGAGTTACACCACATTTAACATTCAGAATTAGACATTTTGATAATTTGGCATAACCTTAGATTGTGTGTCTAACATAGCATTGTTAGACAGTTTTTAAAAATCTACCCCCAGCATGTATATATTTCTGTTTATAAAAATTCATGAAGATAAATCCACATTGGATTGGAATTTTAATGATTGAGAACAGGGGCGTAACTAGAAGAGGCTGGGCCTCATAGCAGGCTTTTGAATGGGGCCCCCCTTATCCCTTTGTCAGGCAGTCTTCTTATCCCAGGCAGTTTAGGCCACTTATCTGTCCCGGTAACTGCAGACACCATGGGGGAAGTAGATGGCAGGAAGCTAGAGATGAAAGATCCCTAGTCCTGCCATGACCTGACATTATTTATCCGAGGTCCTGACTATTGGGATGTACAATGTGCAGCATAATATGTATATAATAGTACACATTCACCATTCTTTAGTGTGTTAAGTCGGATACCAGGGCCCCCTAACACTGTGGGCCCCATAGCAGCCGTTATGGCTGCTACCGCTGTCGTTACACTCCTGATCAAGAACCTTATCAGATAAACAGATACAACAACAGAAACGCATTTACATTATATACAGTACTGTAGTCTATTAAACAATTAAACAATCAATTTTCTATATAAAACAATTTTGCAGCTATCAATCTGTCACTTTCAGAGAAATAACCTAATTTCTTCTTCTGCAGGCATCACAACTGTACTGACCATGACCACCATCAACACTCACCTTCGTGAGACACTGCCTAAGATTCCATATGTGAAAGCCATTGACATGTACCTCATGGGTTGTTTTGTGTTCGTCTTCATGGCTTTGCTGGAATATGCTTTGGTGAACTACATATTTTTTGGTAGGGGACCACAGAGACAAAAAAGGGCAGCAGAAAGAGCTGCGAGTGCAAACAATGAACAGATGCGTATGGAAGTTAATAAGGTATGTAATACTGGGGTGGAATTGGTCAATCTGAATGCAAAACTGAAACTGATTTAACAAGTGTATTTCAACTTTACTTTCCACGCAAATGCGGAAATAACATACACACTCTTTGCAGATGTTGACTTGGATGAGACTTGAAACTAGGCTTTATAAAAAATAACCATGAGGGGCCTGTATAGAAAATAACCATGAGGGGCCTGTATAGAAAATAACCATGAGGGACCTGTTTGGGATGATAAACTAGGAAATATTTTAGGGAACAGGAGACTGTTTTAGTTTCATGTCGCCACAAGAGTTAACTGCAAAGGTGTCCACTGAGGAGCTGTCACATAGGCGTCTACTGAAACCCCTTGTATTGGCCCTGCATGCATGTATGCGCAACCTGCCAATGAGAGCATCATTGATGAATATTTATCACTTTGTCAGTACATGGAATTTGTAACATCCCCTGGAATTATTTAGATTTGTTTGGATTGCTCTGCAGCCCACTAAAATGAGGACCTCTGGACAGCAAATACACCAGTTGTCCTGTCGACATAGTCAAAAAAGATGTAAATATATCTTATAAAAATATATAAACTATATATATATAGATATATATATATATATATATATATATATATGTGCATATATATATATATATATATATATATATATATATATATATATATATATTGGCTACTTGAATACTGACATTGAACTACAAAATAGACTATTGTTTGCTGTCAATTTGATATTGTAGATCACACTTTAATTTTGTATTCCTGACTTTTAATGTGGGAAGGACGCATCAATTTGTAAGAACTGCAGGACCATGTCCATATCAGAGTTTAGTGTTTTTCAGTCTGTAAGTCCCAACAAATAAAGGGTCTGGAAGTCTACAGGAGCTACAGGTCACATGACCTAATGGCAGCAGGACTCGGGACATCCTGTTACACCCTGTGTCTGGCTGGCTTCTTGCGCATGAAGGGGAATGTACAGACGTTATCATAGAGGATGCGTGCATAAAGTAATATATGCATGGCCCCCTTCTTCTGCTAGAAGCTGGAAGATCACATGATGCCACATAACTTCCCACAGACTACTTATCTGGTAAAGTTTGCCTATAGTCTCTTAGGGTTGTGTATTTATTGTGATAAATTTTGTTAATAGTGGTAGTGGAAAGTTTTTGTGCTCTTGTTGAGTTATCATTGTTGTGAAGCCAACGTACATTTTATATTGTTATCTAGTATAATATTTTTCTTTGCATACAGTTTGTGGCTTGTAAGCATGTAATTGTGATAGTATTAAATTCTATCACAGCTCACCACTAAACTTGTTTTGTCTGAGGATATGATAGTCTGGCTTGGTGGAAGATCCTTTTTAAATACATTTATTTTGTTTCACACTATCTATGGATATTCACGTATTTTAATTTTTCATCTTTTGATAAATACAACACCTGTGAACAACTAACATATTGCATTCTAATTATGTCCATATATAATGTTATGTACAAACTACTGTACATATTGTAAATTCTTACTAAGTCTAATTAGTGCGGATTGTGCTCACATTAAATTAGCATGTGGGCTCTGGTGAATCATATTGAGATATTCTGCTAGCAAGTTTGACCCACTGATGCCTCCATATAATTCTCATCAAGCCAGATGAATAATTCACTTCACACTGTTAAATCTGTATTCATGACCAAAAATACTATGAGTATCTGTTTAGGATTATATTTGCAAATGTTTCATCTCCCATGTGATATTTTCTAAAGATACAAAATTGGTGAGATAATTTGCGCTCTGAAAAATGAAAGTCATGGTAGTAAAATTTCTCATTTGTGTATATTTTGTCCAGCCCAGTACTACAGTTAATATATTCTTAGTATATATCATTTGAATTATGTAAAAGAGAATAAATAAATTCATATTATTTAGCAAAGAGGTGTATAATGGATGTAGCTGTTTTCAGGGTTAATAAAAGTTCACCAGTAGGATTTATGAAAAAACAAAATTGTACTAAAAAATGACAATTTTAATATTTATGGTTAAAGAGAACCTTTCATTACTTTACTTATATGGAGATTAGCATTCTGTAGGGGCTGCTACACAGATTCATGTGCACCTTGAATTTTCCTCCTAGCCCCCGCGGTTGCGGAGTTATGAGTCCCGAGATCTGACCATTATAATCTGTGTTTGGTCAGAGAGGAGGCGAGGGCGAAGGAGCTGGGGGTTTTATGCGAATCTTCTCTCATACTGTCAGTGGTGAGATGTAATGTGCATCTATGTGCATCTAAAGGCCATATTCAAATGTAAACGCAGACATAAATGTGAGACAAACGGCACATAGGCGGAAGTGTGCCGCAAATGCAGCGAAGCGTAACCGTGTTGCAAACGGTGCATAAGAATAACCATAATGCAAACACTTTGAAAGCCTAACGTAAATGCAACATGACTAGAGATGAGCGAACACTAAAATGCTCGGGTACTCGTTATTCGAGCCTTTGCTATGGATATGTGCGCCACTAAGCGCAGAACACAGCGGTCGCAAGTCTCAGTACAAATTGCTCAGAATTGGCAAGTACATGCACTGCAGAAACTACAGCCACCAGCAGATCAACCAGAAATCAAATATATAGAACGCTACTGTAGGCTTCAAGAAGCTGTTTGTATTCTCCTATGGCTATTTTCTAGCCAAGTATCAAAGGAAGCACAGCTCGACCGAGCATCAAGCTCGGACGAGCATGTTCGCTCATCTCTAAACATGACATAATTGCCATGGAAACGTGATGCAAACACCTGGATATCAGAAATGCGCGCATAAGTGTAAATGTGACGCAAACACTGCGTAAGCATAAATGTGACACAAATGCTGCATAAGCGTATACATGATGCAAACATTGTGTAAGCATAAATGTGATGCAAAAGCCTTGTAGGCGTAAACGTGAAAGAAATGCCACATAAGCATAACTGTGACACAAAAGCCTCCAAAGCATAACGTGATGCAAACACAGCAGAAGCATAAACATGATGCAAATGCCGTGTAACCATAAACATTAAGCAAACATTGTGTAAAAGTAAACATAATGTAAAACATTATGTAAGCATAAATGTGACACAAGCGCGAGTGAGTGTAAACATGATGCAAACGTGGAATAAGCAGACACTTGCTGCAAACGCCGCATAACAGTAACGTTGATACACAAGCCGTGTAACCAGGCCGCAAGTACTGCGTAAGTGTAACCGTGCTGCAAATGCCGCATAAGCATAACTATGATGCAACTGCTGCGTAATTGTAAGTGTAACCGTGATGTAAATGCCGCGTAACAATGACGCAAACGCTGCGTAAGTATAACCAACGCAGAATGTGTATGAACTCGGCCATTAGATGAACAGAGAAAAAATTACAGCTCAATATTTATAATAGCTTCACTGACATTGCCTGCAACTGATTGGACAGTATGAGAGAAGATTAGCATATCACACGCATCCAGCTCCAGCCCCAGCTCCTCCTCTCTGATCAAACACAGATTACAATGGTCAGAAACTGGTAAAGTATCTCCGTAGCTGTGGGGGCTAGAAGGAAAATTCAAAGTGCCCCTAAATCTGTGAAGCAGCCGCTACAGGATGGTATGATAATCTTTACATGTGTGAGGTGGTGAGAGGTCCTCTTTAAAGGGGTATTTCCACTAAGACAGGTTTCTTATATGCACTCAGGATAACAAAATAACACGTTCTCTAATGCACTGTTAACAAAAATGCAGCATTTGACAGATATAAGTCCAACCGGTCTCTATCATTCCTGGTGTACACAGTTTCAGTCGTCCTTAGACATGACCCTGACTTGGGGTCAGTTGGCAGCCATCTTGGCTTTTTGTGTGACAGCCTGAGCCTGTAACCACACCCCCTGCACAGAGCTCACAGATACTCACTGATCACATCCTGTCAGAACATTGTGAGCAGAGAGAAGTAACAAACTACAACTAGGGGAAAGGTGAAGCAGGCACATATCTGTGAGATGTAGAATAACTCACAGTGTAACAGTGTAAAAGTCTGTCATCCTCTGTCTGTCTGCCAGCCTCTGTGTAATCTCATGCATTTCTCATCTGTCTCATCTCCCCTTCTATGTGTCAGTATGTTTTACAATGTCAGAAGCCAGATGAAAATCTATATACACCTGTAATATGTGTATATACACTTGAGAATGTAACCACTGTCACCTCACAGAACTAGATGGATTATAATGTGTCTGCTTAGAGAGTCCTGCCCACATCCTGGGATTTTGCACTAAGCAGCCCAGGGAGTGATAGGAGCTAAAACAGCAAAATCACTGAGTAACATTGTTAAGTAAGGGATTACAATGATCTTTATTGTGTAAACATCACTAGGTGATTAAAATGTGAGAATTTTCATTCGTGGCAAAACCCCTTGAAATAAAATTGATTTAATTGCAGTAATATGACAATATTTTCATTCATGAAGGTTTTCTACATTTTTGTGTAAAAGATTTTTCACGATATACAGTTTGGTGGTCTGTGTTTAAACAAATATAACACCATATACATACTTTTATAGCTAATATTGTTAAAAAATACAAAGAGATGTTGAAGATGTTGGACAAAATGGCACAGAGAGAAATATGAATAGTAACCATAAGGAGTGCTAGTACATATAAGGAGTGCTAAGGAACCAATTGTATTTAGCACCTATGGCTTATAAGGAGACAACAAGTTGGCACATGGAAGGCTTGGCTTTTTTACAGATGTTATACTGTGTGCACTCAGAATGCAAACTCAAAGAAGAAATATATGCATGAAGGACAAACATGATCCTCTTGTTTAATGGGTTGTATGTCCCAGAGGAGGAACATGATAAAACAGATTTTTTTTAATTATGTTCTGATACAAAAGATCTTAAAATTCAAACATGGTGGACTTTATTAAAAGTATGATTTTCAGTTTTATAAGTTTTTTTTCACTGTAATTTTCTCAGTACTTTTTCTCAGCCTCAATAATTTTACCTCTACCTTTAACTTCTTTAACTTAAACTATCTCACTATTTCATTGAACACCATTTTCAATATAGTCACTATTGTGTGTGAATACACACCAAACTAGCCTGCTCAAAACTCCAGGTGCACGATCCTCTCAGAGTACTTCTCTTCTCCCAAGCAAACAGAAACAGAAAAATCAGAACAAATGAGATCGGCACTTTTTGATTCACCGGAAATTTTTAATCCTTTATTCATTCATGGTAACACAGAAAGTTACAGGTATTATCACATAGGTGCAGAAAAAAAGCATCATCTCACGCGTTTCTGACCGATAAGGTCTGACTTATCAGTCAGAAACGCGTAAGATGATGCTTTTTCCTGCACCTTTGTGTTAATACCTGTAACTTGTGCCAACCTCATTTTTTCTGAAGTTCACCATTTTCAATATACCCTACAGAAATGAATATATTTACTGTGAAGACCAAATCACATTGACAAGACTTTGGACTTAATCTATCTTTCTCCTCATTTACAGATGGATCCACATGAAAACATTTTACTAAGCACACTTGAAATTAAAAATGAGATGGCAGCATCGGAAGCTGTAATGGGGCTTGGTGATCCAAGAAGCACTATGTTGGCTTATGATACCTCCAGTATCCAGTATCGAAAAGCTGGTTTACCACGACACAGCTTTGGACGGAATGCCTTAGAACGACATGTTCAAAAAAAAAGCAGACTACGAAGGCGCGCATCTCAGTTAAAAATAACCATACCTGACTTGACTGATGTAAATGCTATAGACAGATGGTCACGCATGATCTTTCCAGTGGTATTTTCATTCTTCAATGTAGTCTACTGGCTGTATTATGTGAACTAAAAAAGCCATACAGTAGACAAGAACTGAATGTCTGTTCAGATTATGTGGAAACCAGAAGTGGGGCTTAGAAAATAACATTCAGGACACAAGCTATTTTAACACCTTAGTTGCTGGCACTCACCATTTTACTGTATGCTGTACAGATCCATTTAAGACTCATTGGAACTATGAAAACGCCCTCCCCTTCGCTTTCATTTCTTTTTTTCTTCATTTTTTGAATGTTAGGGTTATTTCCAATACATCATAAGCCTGTTCCTGGTGTACACACAAGTGCATTGAAATGACATCTTAAGGCAATTGGTCATTTTTACACTTATCCAGACTTATCCCTACATTGCATGGTTTGAATGATGCTTTTGAAGATTTTTTTTTTTACCTGAACATAAAAGAATTGTGGATCACATGGAAAATGATTACTAAAACTGAAAAGTGATTAGACCCTTATTACCCTGATTTCATGGAGATCATGAAGAATCTAATGTAATACTCTTCATTAATCCAACATAATCTTGAAAATAGAGATGCAACTAAATAAACATCTTTTTTTTTGTATTTTTTGGCGAGGGAAGATAATCCTAATACAGATACTGAAGTTTATGGGCTCCAATGCAAAAATGTACAGGGCACTATTACACTATGTTCATCTGTTTCTGGTGTATTTTTTATACTTTAGAGGGGCCTCTGGAGTCCCTCAGGCACCGGGACTGGTTTACAGCTGCCTCTGAAACGTCTATAGCTGCTTCCCTGCTGTCATATGGATATTGGATACATGCTTTTGATGGAATGAAATAATTCATGTTAATACATGTAGTAATGAGTGGAAACCATTAAAGGGAAATCCAATTGTCACTTTTTCAATGAGATTTGCATTTATTAATGCCTAAAGACACATGTATTTCATTACTCAACAAAGTTGAGTTTCTGTTTTCTATGTCTCCATGTCTAGATATTTAATGGAGTAAGAAGACATGAAATGGCCCTTAGAAAACCGTTATACATAATGTGATATTTCATTTACAATTACAATCATTGTGGCACAGAAAAGAAAATAACAAAATATTAAAACAATGTTTAGATGGTGTGAAATAATGTTGTCCATTTTCAACAAAAAGGAAATAATTTATCAAAATATAAGAGCTACCTAAGCAACGTTTTATTATCTCTTTAAGAAGAAAGATGATATAATTATATAGCAAGTCACATATTCTTTTGCTTCAGATATACTTTCCATATGAACAAGTGTTTGACATTGCTGTTTTTTACCAGCATTTATCACACAAAAAAAGAAAAAAAAAGTTCTGAAGGACAAAACCAATGGAGAAAAACATCAATAGAACAACATGCAAACACACTTGTTGGCACATTAAGGAGTTGAAGGACCTATGCGGCTAATGGTGAAAATGAATTAAAAAAAAAATTGACTAATCTTCTATTGTTAATGTCAATGTCAATGTTCTCTCCAGAAAATCGTCATATCTATGCCTGCAAAATTGCACATTCATTTGTTTTAGACAGTATTTTACTTCAATTATTGATTATTTTGTGTTTCTACACTCATAAACTTGAAAAAAATGTTGTGCCTCTCATTGATTCTCTTTACAATACCAGTGACCAAAATGTACAAACCTATTTATTTGACTTTTTGTGTAAACATTCTACTATTCATCAACCTTATATCATGCACTATATATCAAAAATCACTGGATGATGGAAATTGTATAGGAAATATGTTTAATGTCAATATGCTGCATATACCAATAATTGGTGTGATTAAAATTATTTTGTTTTGGGAAATTGGAATTATTTTTGGAATTATTAGTTCCTTATATTCACATAAAGCCATATAAAATTATATTTGAATATTGTTTAAAATGGTAGGTCACTATACACACTTTAAGGGCAATTGTTGGATTTCCAAAAGCCAAGTATAACTTTTATCACTTGATGTTTGAGTACACTCTGCTTAAAGACAATCAGACAGTGTAAAAATAAGCCACCAGCATACTGGAGGATTGTCCTGAGGGGCCTGTCTACTGACACAAAAAGAGACCCCAAAGATTCAGCTGGAACCCTTTTGAAGCTCATCTTGAGCTAATGACTTACCACAATGGTCTTAATTGATGTGGAAGAGGTTATTATGCAAACAATACTTACATCTTAGGTCTTCAGAAAAATGTAGTGGTCCCCACAAAATCGATGAAGCCTTAGAGTCATAATTAATGTCTATTTTGCTAATGTCTATAAGAAGAATATGGGGAAAAAGACAATAACCTTTGAAGACAATCGATCAATACAAAATTGTGGTGCATGTTAGGTCCATATTTTTAGAATTTTCCTTAGTAAATTTACCATACATTTTGAAGGAAAGTAAACATGGATGTGAAAAGCCCCATTTTTGGCAATTTAGTTGGCTTTCAATTGAGGTGAAAAACCAGCAGAGACCACATTTCACTTGAGGTCATCAAGTTCATAAATTTAGTACCAAGATGTTTCTGGCAGATATTCCAAGAGTAAGTCTACATGCTCCATCAGCTATGATGGAGAGGAGGAGGGGTAACCCTCTCAATAGCGATCCATTGCGTGGGGCCCGTAACATGGGGACAGATAGGACATGCCACACGTGTGTTTTCTATGCACGGCTGCAAGCTTGTGGCCGAAAATAAGTCCCTTATACGGTCCTGAGAATGTGGACTAAGCAGAGAACAAGGTGTATTCAAATGTATTAGCTATGGCTATATGTCACATGAATGTCGTACATCTAAATCTAAATCTGAGCATTGGCATAGAGAACAGTTTGAAAAGCGAAATCTTTTCAGTTACAGACTTTTTACTGCGGCATATAGTAAAGTTTAAATAAAGTCCTAGATGGTAAATCAAATGGTAGCAGAAATATGATTATAAACAGTTCCAATGAACTTACATAGTATAATATTATGACCTTATCAAAATGATTTCCTACCTAGTCAAACTATTTTTCACAGAATTATGAAGCTCATGCTCTGCATGTTGGAATTATAGCTTTTGGTCGTGGTATTCTAAAGCTTATTCAAAGTTAAACAGCTTATTGTCAATTTCTTTATTAAACATGGAATATTGACTTGTATTGTAATGCTTGAGAATCATATTGTTCATGGACTGCATGCATTCACTGTACACTAGAATGTGAACTTAGAATTGCCGTAGGAAAAAGACAGAATGTAAACTCATGAATAGAATGTACATGTTGTAGCTAATCTGTTTCCTTACCAAGTGCCACATTTATCAGCTTTGCCTGCTGTATTAAGATAAGGGGCTGTATCAGCTCCTTACATATTGCATGCTAGAATTATTGCAGGGCTCTGTGCATAGGGTACATTTTGTAACAAGTTTATTAATCAAGAGCATCATGATTGAGCATCACCTTTATACATTCTTCTAGTTTCATTTTGACCACTCCCATAAATACAGTAGTTTTATTAAACGTCAAAAGAAATACTAAGGCATGCTATATTTTTCTGCTATGTAAAAAAGACACATTTGTATATTTTGTGTTGAGTGAAATCTATTGTTAAAATGCGAAAAGAAAGATTATCTACTTAATATATTAATTTATGTATTAATTCATGCATTTATTTGAAAAAAAAACTACTTTCATAATCTTCTGTAGTAATTTCTTTTTCATAGAAATGCAATATTGGATACATGTGTTTATAATATAATGTATGTGACATAGTTTTGTTTTATCATAGTTATCTATTATATTTTCATCAATCTATTTATATTTCTATCTACAATAGATTTATAGATATAGATAAAATGTTTCACACATATCACATATACAATATACAGTATTTATTGATGTCTAATTGGGTGCCATTAAACATACTTAAGGGGAGTAGTCTTCCACTTACCAATTCATCAATTCACTGAATAGTTTATCAGTTTGCTAAAAGAGTCCCAAAAGAGAATTAAAGAAGTCTCCTTATTTTTTTCAAATGGATTTTATATTGATTTTCATTAATATGTATGATCTCAGACATAAAATTCTGAATTTAAGAAATGCATTGTCTGGGGCTTTGAGGGGTTTTCCCACAAATTCAAGTTCGGCGCTTGGCAATTTCCGTCGGTTCCATTGAGATGTATGAAGGCAGAATGGTCATGAGCGGCCATCTGCTCCATTACTCTCTTGGAGCAGCGAGGGATCCAACTGAAGTATTTGGGACCCAATCGGACCTCTCGTTTTCGTGATCTGTGGGGTCTCATCACTAAATTTGTGGGAAAACCCCTTTAAACAAATGAAGTCATCATGAAAATTGAGTATTTAGGGGTCACTGAGAGTCTTTTTCTGTAGTTTTTGTACCACTTCCACTGTGTGATGTTTCCATACAGTGTTCTCCAACCAGTGGTCCATGGCCTAATGCCAGATCATGGATCATAGCGCTGACTAAAGGTTTTGAGTTGTCCTCAAACATCAGGTATTTTGGTGCAGAAGTGCACCACACCTTCAGTCAGAGGCCACTCCAGTACCCCATCCTCTAGTCCTCAGGAAGACTGACGTATATTCTATTGATCCCTGGGGCAAAAAGTACATTTCCATACAGCATTATATTAAAATTATTCTGTAATACAATATCGTCATACCACAAAGAAGCATTCTTAGTGATGCACAAATCTATAGCAGGCCTTAAAAATACTTCTGTTCATATCTGTCTTTTATTTTTATGGTTGGTAATATCCATCTAGAAGACTAGGATCTCCATTGCAAGTAGAAAACGTTTTGTTTAGGGCCACTATGTGCTTTAAACTCGAAGCTGGATCAATCAAAATTCTAACACATAGACACAGCCATATTATCAAGGAAACGTCACTGTTTCCCGAAGCATTCAGGCAAAACAACACGCATTGAATAACTCATTGTCAATAAAATTGCTAACACAGATGTTGTGCAACCTGACAATCCAGCAAATAAGGTGTTTAGCATTGTAGTAAGTCCGAGCAGAGCCTAAGTTACCATTTGGTGGTGTTAGCAGGTTTGCAACATGTTGCAGGGCAATGTGCTGAGGACCTTTCCAAAAGTGTAGTTTAACTATTGACTTATTTTATGGTACAGCTTTAAAGAAACCTTTGAGATGTGTAACTGTAAATACTAATTGTAAATGACTGCTAGCAAGTATGATAGTATGCATTTCCTGAACGAAAAAACGTACCCATCCCGTGTCTGTGATTTCATGAAGAATGTTTCTATTTAATAAAAAATGCAGGGTATTTATGATTAAATTATTTTACAATGTCAATAGTTATATCCTTTCACATTCTTAACTATATATAAAGATATAAATGTATGTAAAGAAGCTATAAAATGATAGAACATTTTTTAACATTAAAGATATATATATATATAGAACATTTATTTAATTTATGAATAAAAGCACAAACTACATAGCAACAAATTGATCATTACATATTACACAAACCCCATAAAACTATCATAATTGATTTGCATACAGCTCCAGAAGGGCATAAAATTCTATGCTGCATCTCAATTACTAATGCGGTATGTGAAATGTAGCTAGGTAAATAATATACATATATAAGTGTGTATATATTAGAGTGGTGGGTGATCACAGGAATAAGCTAATAAACAATAATTTTATATGGATAAAAAATACAGGAAAACTTTTGGTTTGTGATATAGGGATAAAAAAGAAATATATTAAACATGTCATGTAAATTGGGCATTCTCCATCATTCTAATTAAAAACAAATAAGATATATCTTAGGATTATAGGAATTCCATGATCTCATTCATTAGAATAGTCTACTCATTGCTTGTTTGTTTCCTATTTTTATAACAATGCTCAGAACCAGTGAAATGAACAATACATTAAACTTCTTAAACTACCAAGAGAAGCAAAAATATGAAGATTTTTAGAAACTAGGTAAAAGCATTCTATATAAAAAAATAAACTGTACTTGTAGTGATGCATTACATTTTGCTATGTGTATATAGGTCATACAATGTGCGCATCCATTTATGCTGAACATTTGTAAATATTATCAAAGATTTCTTAAAACATTTTTAACTTCTTATTTGTACTTTCTGGCAAGAAAAAAAAAATATACTGTAGCACAGTCGAAGTGTTCTAGCTAAATTGTAAATACTGAATGTGCTTTCATTAATCTGGTAATCACTTTTTGTTTTCACCTTTGGTTTACATAAAATATTTCCTTTTTAAAATGTTTTGCTTTTGTTATAAAGTTAGAGGTTATTTTTTAACCTCCAATGCATCCACTGTCATAGTGGAATGTAAGCAGGTCTATAACCTAACAGTTCCATCATTTGTACCAAGTGTATGTCAGTAGTTACAAGCATGTGAGCCTAAAAGCGTTTTTAACATACAGCTTTATTTCTGTATTGGAAAAAGAGAAAATAAAACAATTGAAGGAAAATACAAAAATATTGAAATTCATAGACCTTGTGTTTTCTCTTTTCAATAAAATACTTATAAGGATCTATATTACATTTCTATAAACATGTTAGACCAAATTTTATCATTGCCTTTTAATATTATATAAGTCATTGTAATATTTGTAATGTTAGCATGCTGTTATCATTTTGTCACTAGTTTCCATTTTTGTCATGCTTCATTTTTTTTAATATATGCAAAAAACAGTAACTTGTATCACACACCAATTATTTATAAGTCTATTTCTTGAAGGGGTTGACCAGTCCCAACCAGTCACAGGAGATGGGATATGGTGGTTTCAGTAGTATACTGTACCTCCAGATTAATAGAGCATGCCCCACACATGCCCCTTGCTGCTTGAAAGCTCACTATCCAATATACTCATTTAGCCCAAAAAATTAATTGCCTGATTTCTTCAATCTTGTTTTATTTGGCTAACATGGTGCAAGTCTACACTCCCTGTTGCTCTATTCATCTCTAAAGCACTTGCGGAGCTACTTCCATCAACTGTGAATGAAGTCCAAAGGGCTCCAGAAGGGTCTAGAGATATTAAAGCACTAGTACTTACCTCTCTGGTTCTTCAGACCAGTATGACACTGGCCTGTACCCTCTGTTGTTACAAAGAGGATCAATGGTGATATTGTGTACCTGCTAAAGCCTCTACATTCGATTGTAGTGGATGAATGCTTTCTATGTGACATCACCTCTAAACCCGTACATAACAACAGTAGCTGGCAGTGACGTGGTGCTGAGCTGGACTGGAGGGCTTGGAGAAAGGAAAGTATAAATTCTTTATTTTTGGCCCTTCCCCCCCTGAAGATTATAGTATAAAATTAAATACAAAAAGGCAACTCCTTTATGAAACAGGTTGTATTCATTCTGTAAAACTTTTAAGCTCACAACCTTTTATCTATTGACAATTTTCATGTCGTGTTTGCATGAAGGTTTATAGTATTTTAGCCCATTTATAGGTATACATTTAAGCTTCAAAATTCCCAGTTAAGCTATCGTATGGATGTAAAATATTTTTCAAACTTTTAAGACCATTACCATTTTTGAAAATCATGCTTAAAATTATTAAGTGTCTATTCACAACAAAGGTTACAGAGAAAAATCTTAAATATTAGAAGGAATTCACACATTAAATTGAAATTGCACCAATTTTACTGAAAGGCAAAGTACAAAAAAACACATTTTGATCCACATCAAACTAACTTTTCTTAAAAAAGTTTCTAATTTCTAATGTACTTAGATTGAAAAAAAGTTGTGTTATTAAACCACCAAAGTTGGCTCTTAAAAGGGTCGGAAAAATATGAATCCAATAGCACAGATGTTATAAAATATACCTTAGACTCAAGTCTCTATAGGTGGCTGCCGTCAAAGCCAATCTCTGTTGGTAAACGATAAAATCATGTCAACGGTATGTGACAATTGCAGTCTATCACTGGCTCCAACTACCCACTACTTGGCCAGTGATAGCCTTCAGTGGTCACATGGGATTGGCAAAACATCATTATTGCAGTCTATTTACCAATAGAAACTGGCAGCAATTGCAGCTACTTGCAGAAACATAAGGGAGAAGAGAGGTAAGTATAATTTGCTCTTCTATATCATACTACCTTTAAGCAAAATCTTTAAGCTCATTGGGAAGAGAGAAGCTCATTGTTTAGAGAGAGTTACATTATAATCCAATATTACATTAAAGAATACGCTCTAAATATGTTATTACAAACACTTTTTTAATTAGAATAAGAATTATTAATATAACAAAACATTTAGTAATTTGTTAAATCGTGTTTCTTAAATTACAGTCTTGATTTTTTTTTAATGTTCTGTAGCAAAGCTTTGACTTTCAATATTTTGTTATGGATATTAGGGAAACCCTTTTCTCTTTCACATGATCCAACAGTTGCAATTTACACTACATATTATAAACAATAAATCATATATTTTATCTATTTTGGTAGATAATTTAAGATTATGAACCATACCAGATTGCAAGTGGTATCATTTTCTGCCATTTTTCAGAAGAAAAATTGCAGGAAATTGTTAATATAAAGTGCAACTTATAAAATCATGGTTCCCTTTTTATCAATTTTTATCAATTTTTAAAATTTTGTAAAGGCTGACCTACTGTAGCAACCAAACCATGTGTGTTAAATACAAGGCCTGCAGGCCAAATCAGGACACCAGCCTTGTGTTATTGGCCCTGGTTCTGGCTTGCTGCCCTCATACTTTTCACGTTGGGAGAGCAGTATAAGATCAGATACTCCAATATTCACATTTCCTTTCTTCCCAGAAGCAGCGCCAGCAGTCTTCTTCTTTGCTCCTGTGTATGCCCGCTGCATGCTCTGAAGCTAGCACACGTAATGTGATGACATCATCATGTGTTCTGGCTTCAGAGCCAGAGCAAAAAGTGGGCAGAACCAACAGCAAAATGGAGACTACTGTTGGTGCTTCGGGGGAGCAAGGAAAAGTGAGTAAAGTTTGTATTTTTTACACAGCAGGACAGGGGAGGGGCAAGGGCTGTGTGGAAGCACTAGGGGGCACTGTGGGTACTTAAGGGACACTATGGATGCTGGGTGGGCTCTATGACTATGGGGACTTTGTAACTGCTGTGGGGACACTGTGGCTGCTGAAGGGTGTTCTGTGACTTTTTCTTGCTGTGGGGGCACATAGTGGCCGTGCCAGTGTCTCAGGTTATTGTTATTTAACAATATTATCAGCTTTGTGGTTATCCTCAAAGGAGGCTAATTGTAATGGTAATGCTTTATAAATATAACTACAAAACAGCTCACGTAGATACATCTTTACAGTCATAAAATTACGCTTTAAGGCTACCACGAGAATATAAATAGAGCAGGTGATAACAGACAACAGACAGACAACTTTGCTGTTTCTGTGGTGAGCAGTGTAACTGAAACCATTCCAAGGTCTATTCACATCTATTCACATCAGTCATAAGAATACTAATGATCAACTGTTTATATACCTTGCGAACATTTAATTTTATTATTCGGCTTGAATTGTATTCAAAATATTTTAATGACAGGGGTTCCATATTTTATACACTCTTACCCATATTCGAAAATAAGGTCTCATAAAAACATAAATAAACAAAATAAACTATACATTTTCCAAAACTTTTCACTTTGCCTCAAAGAATTACATGCAATAATTCTTTAACCATGTATTTATATAAGCAGATAAAAGATGCACAAGTGATTTCCTATCTTGGAAAGTAACAAATAATAAGAATAACAAGCATAATTTTTGAAGTTTTAGAAATAATTTACATCCATATCAATCTTTCACCGTCATTCATTACTTTGGAGGTTATATATTTACTTTTCTTATATGTACTTAATGCAATTTTTTATGGTTTGTTAAGACAAAAAAGCTAATTAAAGCTAGATTCCAATTTGCTCTTCAAAAAGTAAAAAAATATGATACATATGATTGTAAATGAGTAGAGAATAAAAGATATTTTCTTGAATTTATCACAGAAAGTTGCAGCATGTAAATATATAACAATGTTGGCTAGTGTGTAATTCTTGAAATCAAAGATACAAATAAAAAAGTAAATTAAAAGAAGTGTTGTGATGATATTCCTTAAAACATAATATTTTTCTCTTTTGAAGACATTCAGATGGAAGACATCTTTATATCACATGATTTTCAGCTGTTGTCTACTATGAGTTTCAGCTCCCTCCGTAGATTTTTGATTGGGTGCAGGTCTGTAGACTGACTAGATCACTTCAGGACATTGAAATTCTTCCTAAGGAGCTACTATTTAGTTGCACTGGTTGTGTGTTTCAGATCAATGTCATGATGGAAGACTCAGCTACAAGCCATCTTCTATGCACTTACTTCAAAATAGTGCAGTTATCCTGCCCCCTTTGCAGAAAGACACCCCCAAAATAAGTTTATTTCCCATGCTTGATGGTTGGGAGGGTTTTCTAGGGGTTCTACTCATTATTCTTCTACCTCCAAACACAACAAATGGAGTTATTATTATTATTATTATGATAAATACAGAGGGTATGGATAGTATTTGTAGCCAATTCTTAGATCCAAAAAGTTTTTTTGCTCATAAATGTACTTTGTACCCCATGTTGACAAAAAAACAGAAATGTGGATATTTTTGCTAATTTATTAAACTAGAAAAACTAAAATATCACATGGTCAAAAGTATTCAGACCATTTGCTCAGTATTGTGTGAGAGCATGTTTTAAGCTAGTACAGCCATGAGTCTTCTTGAGAATGATACAAGTTTTTCACATCTGGATTTGGGGACCCTCTGCCATTCTTCCTTTGCAGATATTCTCCAGTTCATTGAGGTTGGATGGTGAACGTTGGTGGACAGTAATATTCAAGTCTCTCCAGAGTTGCTCAATTGAGTTTAGGTAAGGGTTCTGGTTGGGCCAGTCAGGAATGGTCACAGAGTTGTTCTGAAACCACTGCTTTTTTGGAAATATAAGGGGATTTTGCACATTATTAGAGACAGAGATAGTAAGAGACAGAGAGAGTCAGAGACAGAAACATTCAGAGACACTTAGAGACAGACAGAGAAAGTCAAAGACAGTTAGAGACAGTAACGAACAGAAACAGACAAACATTGTAAGAGACAGAGACTGTTAGATACAGAGACAGTCATGCAAAGAGACAGTCAAACACAGAGACCATCAGTGATAGAGTCAGTCAGAGATAGATAAACATAGACAGAGACAATCAGAGACAGAAATGGTCACAGAGACAGTCGGAGACAGAGACACAGAAACAGTCAAAGAGAGAAAGAGACAGTCAGAGAGAGATACATATCAAATATTTTCTATTAACCTGTAGGCACTCTGCATCCAATAAATCGGATGCTGAGCTCTGGAGCTGGCATCATAAAACACAAGGTCTAAGCTGCAACTAATACCTGACACCCAAGTGTAACACCTGATGTACACTCTGCACTTCATCTTAACAATAAACTGAAATGTAGATATTTTTGTAAATCTATTAAACAAGAAAAACTGAATTATCACATGGTTGTAAGTATTTTGACCATGTATTGAGTAGAAGCACCTTTTGAGATAGTACAGCCATGAGTCTTCTTGGGAATGATGCAAAAAGTTTTTTACCATTGGATTTGGGGATCCTCTGCCATTCTTCCTTGCAGATCCTCTCCAGTTCCATTAGACTGGACGATGAATGTTGGTGGACAGCCATCTTCAAGTCTTTCCAAAGGTGCTCATTTCGGTTTAGGGACTCGGGCTGGGCCAGTCAAGAATGGTCACAGAGTTGTTTTAAAGCCACTGCTTTTTTATTTTAGCTTTGTGCTTAGGGTCATTGGGGGTCATTTATCGTTAGTCAGGATATCTATGCATGTCTTTTCTTGTTTTTTTCTGGGTTTTGGACTTATTTGATTTATTTTAGAGATTGATATATCAGGCTGCTGAGTCTCTGGGGGTATTGCGATTTTTATTAAACAGTCAAACAAAAGTTGCACAAAAGTCTCACACTTCTGCAAATTCTTCTAAAGTTTTTCCTACACCTGATCACACTTGAGACTTTTTATCCATGATTTGCGCCACAATTGCGACTTTTTCATACATTCATAAATGGATTTTAAAGATATCCATTTATTCAAAAAATTCAAGGTAATATACATACATATGTACATTATGCGTATTTACATTGATTGGCAAACTTACTATAAGGAGAACTCTTTGACCCAAGTCAATAGCCTCTCACTCAGCCAAACCAGTTCCCTATGCTGTACTGAAGAAACCCAACCAGGTCAATACAATCCTGTCTACAGTTGGGAATCTGTTCCTTCTGGTTTGGCTTAATCATACATCTGGTTTGGCTTAATCCCACATCATGTTATTAGGTTTCTTATAAGTCATGATTTCTGTTAAGGGGGCTGCCTTTCAAGATAGCAAAAGGAGGCATTTTTTTCCAATTGCCACCTTGGAAAACCTTTGCATATTTTCCAGAATCCTTTGGTGTAGCATCAATGGCTCTAAGTCTATATACAAATATAAAGCAGCCCTAATTGAACTCTTACTTCCTGGATTTTAGAAGTCTTGCAATGAGGAGAGGCTTCTGTTGGCATACAGTGATCTTGGGGTTGTTCTTTACCTCTCTCACCAAGGTTCTTCTCCCATAATTGCTTAGTTTGGCTGGACAGTTAGGTCAAGAAAGAGTTGTGGTCATCTCAAACTTCTTCCATGTAAGGATTATGGAGCCCACTGTGCTCTTAGGAACTTTGAGTACTGCAGAAATTCATTTGTAACCTCGGTCAGATCTGTGCATTGCCACAAGTCTCTGAGCTCCTTGGGCAGTTCCTTAGACCTTATGGTTCTCAGGTGCTCTGACATGCACTCTGTGCTGTGAGTTCATATAGACAGGTGTGTGTCTTTCCTAATCAAGTCCAACCAGTTTATTTTAACATAGCTGGACTCCAATGAAGGAGTAGAGCCAACTCAAAGAGGATCATAAGAAAATGGACAGCATGTGAGCTAAATACAAGTGTAACAGAAAAGTGTCTGAATACTTATGACCATGTTATATTTCAGTTTTTCTTGTTTAATAAATTAGCCTAAGTAGCTACATTTTTTTTGTCAAGATGGCATACATAGTGTACATTAATGAGTAAAAAAGGAACTTTACCAGGACACTGACATCTCATGCACTCAGCGTTCTATGGCAGACCATAGCATTCCCTCACTCTACAATAGATTCAAGTCTACCAGCTACCACCCAGTTCCCTTAACTGGCTGCTTTTTCAACAATTGGTTCAGAAAAGCCATGGGGCCAGACTGGAATCCAACCTGCACATGGATGGAATATCACTGTGGATTTATTTAACCTGTTTTGAAAAAACTACACCTGTTTGAACTTCAGCTGGACCATTTGTATTTCTTATAACTTTCTGCCAAAGTCTAATTTTCCCCTTCTCTAGATTGAGTTTGATTTTATGGAGCTGTGCTTTTATTTAACCATCTTCTAAGAAAATTCTGACACTGCTATTTGATGATGATATTTTCTATTTTGGAACCTATCATGGACTATGGTGTCATGGAGCTTGTATGAATTAAAATCTGCATCCACATACATATGAAGGCTATTGTACACAGAACACATTTCGCTAATCTGTTGACAATGGTGCACATTTACTTACCAGGTCACACTTCTTAAATACCTGTGCAAGCAGTTTTAGCCATGAAGAATGTGAACTGTCCCATTAAAGTGCATTGCAAAGTGGCGCAAAGCCCTTAGTGAATGTGCCCCAATGTTTTAAGCCCAGGACTAACACCCTACTTTATTTAAATGACAATACCATGTCACCTTTAGTACCAACCAGATGGAACATTCAGGTTTTCACAAAACCAGCAGAATTATTTTGCAGATCACATTTTGAAAATACAGCAATCTAAAGTTATATACCAAGAATAGAGCACATCACAAATGTTCACATAATCAGAACAGCTGCAAACACATAAACATGCAAGCGTAAAACAGCTTGCTTGTATAGGATGCACATCTATCACAGTTGAAAAGATGTGCTTCACTTAGCTGTCATAGCCTTTCATAACATAAACTCACTCCTACCCTCCCATTTGCCCTTCATAATTGGGATAACGTGTCCCATCTGTTAGGACCCGGAAATCAAAATTCTTAACATCTTGTTTAATTTTCTACACACATTATTGAACTGAAAATATCCATGACAAAATCAGCAGTGTATTGAGACAAGGCTGAGCTCTGCTACTTTTCCCAAGGACATCTACTGTGTAGTCATAGATTAGCTGTAATTAGAGATGGGAGATTAAATTCGAATCAACCTGGTTCGCTGGTTCGCTTAATTTTCAGAAAAAATTTGATTTGAACAGAATCAAATCATAACACATCCCGACATGTGATGTAACAGTACGTCACATGCCGGGTGCATGGAGAGGGCTCATGGAATGAGCCCTCATCATAGCCGGTAAGTCTTTGCTGCATTTTGCAGCAAAGGCTTACTGGTAACACCCGTGGTCGGTGCTAGCAAAAAAATGGCTTAAAAATAAAATGGCTCAAAAAAATGCCGTCCAACGTGCCGAGGATTGTCGCTCCCCGTGACATCATCGGGGAGAGGCGATCCATCACCATGACAGCCTCAGGTCTTCCAAAGACAGTGAGGAACACCACGGCCATACAGTGAGGAACACTACGGCCAAACAATTAGAGACACTACCGCCATACAGTGAGGAACACTACCCTCATACAGTGAGGAACACTACGGCCATACAGTGAGGAACACTACGGCCAAACAATGAGAGACACTACCGCCATACAGGGAGGAACACTACCCCCATACAGTAAGGGACACTACCTCCATACAGTGAGGAACACTACCTCCATACAGTGACTCCATACAGTGAGGAACACTACCGCCATACAGTGAGGCACACCACTCCGATACATTAAGGGACACTACCGCTACACAGTGAGGAACACTACCTCCATACAGTGAGGAACACTACAGCCATACAGTGAGGAACATTACTAGCATCCAGTGAGGAACAGTACCGTCATACAGTGAGGGACACTACCTCCATTCAGTGAAGAATACAGCCATATAGTGAGGAATACTACGGCCATACAGTGAGGAATACTACCGTCATACAGGCGGAACACTTACCCCATACAGTGAGGGACAATACCTAAATACAGTGACGGAACACTACCATATACAGTGAGGAACACTACCTCCATACAGTGAGGAACACTACCGCCATACAGTGAGGCACAGCACTCCGATACAGTAAGGGACACTACCGCTACACAGTGAGGAACACTACCTCCACACAGTGAGGAACACTACCTCCATACAGTGAGGAACACTACAGCCATACAGTGAGGAACATTACTAGCATCCAGTGAGGAACAGTACCGTCATAATGGGGACACTACTCCATAGTTGAAGAATACAGCCATATAGTGAGGAATACTACCGCCATACAGTGAGGAATACTACCGTCATACAGTGCGGAACACTACCCCCATACAGTGAGGGACCACCTACCGATACAGTGAGGAACACTACCTCCATACAGTGAGGAACACTACCTCCATACAGTGAGGAACACTACTGCCATCCAGTGAGGGACACTACCTCCATACAGTTAGGGACACTACCTCCATTCAGTGAAGAATACAGCCATATAGTGAGGATTTTATATACCAAGAATAGCGCACATCACAAATGTTCACATAATCAGAAAAGCTGCCAAACACATAAACATGCAAGCGTAAAACAGCTTGCTTGTATAGGATGCACATCTATCACGTTGAAAAGATGTGCTTCACTTAGCTGTCATAGCCTTTCATAACATAAACTCACTCCTACCTCCCAGTGCCCTTCATAATTGGGAAACGTGTCCCATCTGTTGGACCCGGAAATCAAAATTCTAAACATCTTGTTTAATTTTCTACACACATTATGAACTGAAAATATCCATGACAAAATCAGCAGTTGTTGAGACAAGGCTGAGCTCTGTATTTCCCAAGGACATCTACTGTGTAGTCATAGATTAGCTGTAATTAGAGATGGGAGATTAAATTCGAATCAACCTGGTTCGCTGGTTCGCTTAATTTTCAGAAAAAAATTTGATTTGAACAGATCAAATCATAACCATCCACATGTGATGTAACAGTACGTCAATGCCGGGTGCATGGAGAGGGCTCATGAATGAGCCCTCTCATAGCCGGTAGTCTTTGCTGCATTTTGCAGCAAAGGCTTACTGGTAACACCCGTGGTCGGTGCTGCAGCAAAAAAAATGGCTTAAAATAAAATGGCTCAAAAAAATGCCGTCCCAACGTTGCCGGGATTGTCGCTCCCGTGAAATCATCGGGGAGAGGATCCATCACATGCAGCCTCAGGTCTTCCAAAGACAGTGAGGAACACCACGGCCATACAGTGAGGAACACTACGGCCAACAATTAGAGACCTACCGCCTTACAGTGAGGACACACCTCATACTGAGGAACACTACGGCCATACCGTGAGGAAACACTACGGCCAAACAATGAGAGACACTACCGCCATACAGGGAGGAACACTACCCCCATACAGTAAGGGACACTACCTCCATACAGTGAGGAACACTACCTCCATACAGTGAGGAACACTACCTCCATACAGTGAGGAACACTACCGCCATACAGTGAGGCACACCACTCCGATACATTAAGGGACACTACCGCTACACAGTGAGGAACACTACCTCCATACAGTGAGGAACACTACAGCCATACAGTGAGGAACATTACTAGCATCCAGTGAGGAACAGTACCGTCATACAGTGAGGGACACTACCTCCATTCAGTGAAGAATACAGCCATATAGTGAGGAATACTACGGCCATACAGTGAGGAATACTACCGTCATACAGTGCGGAACACTACCCCATACAGTGAGGGACACTACCTCCATACAGTGAGGAACACTACCTCATACAGTGAGGAACACTACCTCCATACAGTGAGGAACACTACGCCATACAGTGAGGCACAGCACTCCGATACAGTAAGGGACACTACCGCTACACAGTGAGGAACACACCTCCACACAGTGAGAACACTACCTCCATACAGGTAGGAACACTACAGCCATACAGTGAGGAAATTACTAGCATCAGTGAGGAACAGTACCGTCATACAGTGAGGGACACTACCTCCATTCAGTGAAGAATACAGCCATATAGTGAGGAATACTACCGCCATACAGTGAGGAATACTACCGTCATACAGTGCGGAACACTACCCCCATACAGTGAGGGACACTACCTCCATACAGTGAGGAACATTACCTCCATACAGTGAGGAACACTACCTCCATACAGTGAGGAACACTACCGCCATACAGTGAGGCACACCACTCCGATACAGTGAGGAACACTACCTCCATACAGTGAGGAACACTACCTCCATACAGTGAGGAAAACTTACTTGCACATCCAGTGAGGGACACTACCTCCATACAGTTAGGGACACTACCTCCATTCAGTGAAGAATACAGCCATATAGTGAGGAATACTACCACCATACAGTGAGGAACACTAAGGCCATACAGTGAGGAATACTACCGTCATACAGTGAGGAACACTACCCCCATACAGTGAGGAAAATTACCCCATACAGTGATGGACACTACCCCGATACACTGAGGAACACTACTGCCATACAGTGAGACACACTACCGCCATACAGTGAGACACACTATGTGTCTATGCCTATGTGATTTTCACCAAGTTGGCATGGAATATTAAATACTGTCACTGCAAAGTGCAATTTGTAAAGCAGAAAACAAGCCCACAGCTCTATACATAAAAAATATAAAAATTTTTTAATCTGGGGATAATAAATGAAAGCACAAAAATGAAAAAGGGCCTTGGTGGGAGGGGTTAAAGTGACTGTGGCACTCCAGGGAAGGTTAATTCCAATTATCAGGCCAGTTCATTTGCCATATGGCCAAGTTATAGCTCAGTTCTAAGTTAATGCCTGCTCATGTCCCACGCAGTAATTGACACCTTTGATACAAGTGAGTTAAGTAAAGGAAATGGCTGTTGGTTGAGTGCACAGTTCTGAACATGACCCCAAGCTACATTAGAAGTTCTTCCTCCCACAATTAACAGCCATAATGCTGCACCGATCACAGGTATTACTCTTAAAATGCCACTGGCAAAGTTACCATTGCCGTATAAATGGGTGCAGCCACGTGCTGGCTGTAACCTGGGCCAATGGTCCCAAAAATGGTGTTGCGCAATGCCGACGACATGTTAGTGCTGATGTGCAGGTCCTGTAGTATAAATGCTGCTGACATTTAAACCCTTAACAATGATCAGTGGCGGCATTAATTACAGGTGTTAGGCGGGTGACACACCTGACTTTTTTTGTGTTTTTTAATTGTGTTTTTACATCCTTGAAAAACGAATCATATTTGCATATTGGCTTTTCCAAAAACTCAATATTTCAAAACTCAAATGTAGGCAAACATTTGAAAAACGCAAGCGTAAAAGTCACAGCAGAAATGCGACAAGAATGCCACTTGTGTCACCAACTTTACAGGTTGATGTCTGTGCAGGCTCGAGTGAGATTTATCAAAGAGGTCGGTGAGCAGATCTGTTCTAGTTGCCCAAGGCAACCAATCTGAGCTCAGCGTTCATTTTCCTGCAGCTGTTTGATGTACTATTACGCTATTATATTTCCATGCAAAATGTAATGCAAAACAATTGCTGGGTGGCATAGTTATAATGTGCCTTATGTCTCTTTTAAGGATATATATAAATGTTTTGAGGGAGTGGCTTGCTGCAGGGGTGGCATCCAAGACCCCACATATCACGATAACAAGTGATCAACTGTTTGCAATAGTTGAGAAAGATTGCACATATTATATGGTGAGTTCTCTCAGCACTTACCTGAAAGGGGGTTGAACGACAACAATCCAAAATACTTCTACATCTTCTTAAAGCCAGAGCATGTATTTACTTTATGTCTTTAGAATAGATAAATTGTACTAAACTTCTAATAGAAAAATATATCTTTCAATAAACATGCTATCAAGTTACTCCAAAAAAACCTTTGACTACAGGTTCTCATGCCTCATATGCTAATGTGCTAAGATGATTCAATTGTAGCTTCTGTCTCTTAGGGAAGACTTTTCTTTGGGTTTTTTTCCCCAATAGTGATCTCTCCCTACAGGTACAGATTGGTTTTCTCTTCCAGGTTTCAGTGACTTTTCTCTGATACCTTACTAAACCATTCTTTTCAATTAGCTTTTTTACACGTTAGTTTTTACCACTAACCTGTTCATTTTGTGTTCATTGGCAAAATTGAAATGGGGGCGGGGTGGACCTACAGTAAGAAAAAGCCAATTGAAAAGATCAGTAGAACTTTTTACACCATTGACCGGCCATCATAATTTTGCTTTGACTAGTCATGAAAAGGTTAAGCATATGACAGGTAAAACTGTGATAGGAAACCAGTTATGTTTGTCAATAAACATTAAAATCGGTGTAGATACATGTAAAATCGATGACCAAGCGGAGCAGTGTTACATTAATCTGATGTGCAATATGTAGGTTGTGAATCAAGAATGGATTTCACTAAATGAACTTTAATTAGCTGCTCATTAGTTTATGTAAACGATGTCATACAACATAACATATTGCAGATTGGTTGACTAATGCATGATATGTAGCAGGACCTTCTCATATATAGCACAAGATGCTCATCATATTATTGCTTTTCAATACTGCTTTCGTATACTAAACATTCCATGCAAAGTTCTATCTGCAGCTGAATCTAGATAAGTGAATGCACTGTATCATTTTAATTGCTGCCGATTGACATCGCTGTGTGTCTCTAAATAGGAGTGTTACACTAATGTACTGCAGGTTAGGTGCGTCAGAGCTTCTGTCACTTATTCAATAAGTAATGTGACTCTCTAAAAAAAGAATTGCCTGTTCTAATGTAAGGCAATAGAATCTGTCCCTGCTCGTTGCCATTCTTCTTATACTTTGCTGATCCTCCCACATCATCATGCTGTCTGTTCCTGGGTCCTAAATGCCCATGTTAAAATCTCTAAATTGTCCACTACTTATTAGAGTTCTGGTTCCGGCATTAATATGTAGCCACATTAGGCAAAGAAGATTGAATGTTCATGATCTCATTTCTCATTAAAAAACTGTTGCACAATTTAAAGAACATCTTCCACAAGGATTAACAATTGTATGCAAATGAGCCCGAGGGGCTCCAGGCTCCATTAACACCTATGGAGCCTAGAGCCCATTTGATACAGTCCTTCATCCTGGTGGTAGGTGCCCTTTAAGACGATTAGAGAGCACGTGTGCTCTCAGTATGCTCTGGGTAGGAGAGGGTTAATACCATAAGGTCAGAGGCTGTCTTCCTCTGACCTTTGGCTTGTTGTTTGGAATATACTGTTTTGCTGCCTACTATGAACACCAGACTATCTTTGACTATGCTTTGGCTGACACCAGGTGTTAAGCCCTGCCTTCCCCAGACCAGCTGCTGAACCAGAGGCACCATAAGAGGTAGTGGCCCTGCAATTTATCTGCAGAAGAGTTCGGATCTTTATATAAGGGTCAAAGCATGGTTACTGTAGAGCTTAAATGGTAATGCTCTTGGTGATGGTGGAGTGAAACCATCTGGATAGCACATTGGGTCAACCATCTGCTGTCTCTATAACATTTCTGCTCCCCCAGGGCACAACCCAAAACTGGGCACAACACAATCCACTCATCATAACAAAGACAAACATCGGGCACATTAGAGTCTTAGATATGAAGGCAAACCCTTGGGCCAATGTTTTTAAGTGCACATGTTCCTTTAGGCCTCTGAACAGCAATAGGAAAATTGTTTCGACTGCAGCCTGTGTAACTTTTATTATCAATCCCACCAGAGCTGTGGCTCTGCCTCTTTCTTCTTGTGATTTCACTGCCTTAACATAAAAATCTCTGCCTCATTTAAAAGATTCAAGGACATCATATGTACGTAGAGTAACCATAGACTGCTGGCAGAATAGGGAGGGACTGTAATGGAGAATGGGGTATTATGACACAACCACATGAGAGTCTGTCTATTGATATCCAACTGAAGATGTTGGACAATATTTTGGTGAATATACACATGTGGGTTATGTATGAACTCCTCACATCTTACTGTTTTTAGGAAAATACATTTTCTTTATGTCTGGACTTGTACTTTTAAATTATTTTTGCATTTTATCACTCCGAAGTTGCATTAAGGTGGTTGTGTGAATAACTGAAGTTATTTTTGTATACATGGTATACAAAATATTATTTTTACATCCCTATTTGTGAGTAAATCTTCTCTTTGATGTAAGCTTTATGTTGAAATATATCTTTTCATTGCATTGTCAATGGAGGTTTTTTGAATTGGTGTTACTTTTCAACATTGCAATTTAAGGAGATTTATTGATAAACTTGTAATAGCACTTTCTGTGAAAGAATGAATAAAAATATGACATTGTTATCTATACAGTAACTGTCATTCTGAGCAAAGAAAAGCAAAAAAACATAATTCTGCTCCAGGTGTCCCTGGGAATCATTCATCAAAGTATTTTGCCTCTCAGTCCCCATTTAGTACTTTTTGGCTCGTTGCAGCAATGGCTTCCAGCTCTGAAAAGAACTACAATCAGCAAGATGGAGGGGCTGAACCTGCCACCTGTGACATCATCACAAGCACCTGCTGCTGACCAATGAGACCATAGCTTGTGCAGCTGAGACATACCAACACAAGCAAGTGTGGAGCTTGTAGCTAAGAGGCTGAATAATATACATACGTGAAATGTGAAGGTTTATTCAATGGCAAGAAAAGTTTCAGTATTTCAACATTTGCAACTAGAGAAAAGTGTAATAAGGTGCACATGGATAAAATCAAATAACACCACAAAAAAGGAAACAAAAAACTAAATGTAGAAAAGAAGCACTTTGTTAGATCAATTAAAACAAATCCATTTAAAAAGACAACATAGATAGAAAAAGCCCACCAATGGTCAAATAACTAAATTTACATGATAAATAGATCACAGTAACTGCTTGCTAATTTTTTGTGTTCGGTTTCCTTTTTTGTGGTGTAACTAGAAAAGAGTGTAATAACGCCATACCCCTCCACTACATCTATCACACTTTATATCTTCTCAATTATCTATCTATCTAGTCATCCATCACAAATGTATCTCATATCTATCTATCTATCTATCTATCTATCTATCTATCTATCTATCTATCTATCTATCTATCTGCAGCAGAGCACACGGGGCAGATTGAAAACTTAGAAAGAACAAAGAGCATATTATTTCTGCTCTCTCTCCTCTACTGTCTGCCATTTCCTGCTGCAAGCATGAGGTGAATGGGAAACAAGAGATTGTCTACAGAGAGCTGCAGCTTCTTTCTGTGTGGATTATTTGTTTATATACAAGTATAGGAAAAGCTTATTAGGAGAGACATGCTTGTAGGTGTTTTGTTATTTCATTAGTTAGCGCTCCTGGCAGAACATGAGTGCTTGTAGCAGCCATGAAGTAATCAGCTGAGAGCAGAGCAGGGAGAGAGGAGGTGTGGATGGGAAATGAGTAGCATCGGCCATCTGAGGCATCACTGACAGAGGCTGATAGCAGGAGGAAAGCGGCTGAATAGCAGTGAAAGGAGCAAGATTTAGGTAAGTAATCCAATTGCAAAAGGGCTTAAAATTGCAAGCTCTACAACATATCTAAGGCTTTTTTTAAATGACGGTTACTCTTTACGTATAATTATTTGTGCCATTTACTATGTACAATAATCAAGATGTTACCTATTTTATCAGCATAATTGTTGTTAGTTTTTTTATTTACATGTTTTTTTATGTTTACTGCCTGCTGTTATAATGCAGGGATCTGATGATGATAGTTTTCCTACAGAACAGGAATTTGTTATAGCTAACTTATAATCCAAATACCATTGATGTCCGCTCCTGGGCAAGAGTTTGTAGGTCGCCTTCAAATATAGACTCCCCAAGAAACAGAAGCACCATAAACACAACAAAGTGGTAGACTGCAAACTGCCATTTTTATGCGATGGGTTCAGGTAAGGGTTTAAATTTTCCAAAGAAAAGGCACTTTCCATTAAATAGTTATGGAATTATCTTCTTGATATATATGTATATCCAATCACTACGATTTTGAGATGCTCCTTGCAGCAACTTTTTTGCTCCTAAATCTTGCTTCTTGAGCTATAAAAAGACAGAACATGACAACGTACAATATACACTCACCGGCCACTTTATTAGGTACACCTGTCCAACTGCTCGTTAACACTTAATTTCTAATCAGCCAATCACATGGCGGCAACTCAGTGCATTTAGGCATGTAGACATGGTCAAGACAATCTCCTGCAGTTCAAACCGAGCATCAGTATGGGGAAGAAAGGTGATTTGAGTGCCTTGAACGTGGCATGGTTGTTGGTGCCAGAAGGGCTGTCTGAGTATTCAGAAACTGCTGATATACTGGGATTTTCACGCACAACCATCTCTAGGGTTTACAGAGAATGGTCCGAAAAAGAAAAAACATCCAGTGAGCGGAAGTTCTGTGGGCGGAAATGCCCTGTTGATGCCAGAGGTCAGAGGAGAATGGGCAGACTGGTTCGAGCTGATAGAAAGGCAACAGTGACTCAAATCGCCATCCGTTACAACCAAGGTAAGCAGAAGAGCATCTCTGAACGCACTTTATGTTAAACTTTGAGGCAGAAGGGCTACAGCAGCAGAAGACCACAACGGGTGCCACTCCTTTCAGCTAAGAATAGGAAACTGAGGCTATAATTTGCACAAGCTCATCGAAATTGGACAGTAGAAGATTGGAAAAACGTTGCCTGGTCTGATGAGTCTCTGCGACATTCGGATGGTAGGGTCAGAATTTGGCGTCAACAACATGAAAGCATGGATCAATCCTGCCTTGTATCAACGGTTTAGGCTGGTGGTGGTGGTGTCATGGTGTGGGGAATATTTTCTTGGCACTCTTTGGGCCCCTTTGTACCAATTGAGCATCGTTGCAATGCCACAGCCTACCTGAGTATTGTTGCTGACCATGTCCATCCCTTTATGACCACAATGTACCCAACATCGAATGGCTACTTTCAGCAGGAAAATGCGCCATGTCATAAAGCTGGAATCATCTCAGACTGGTTTCTTGAACATAACAATGAGTTCACTGTACTCAAATGGCCTCCACAGTCACCAGATCTCAATCCAATAGAGCATCTTTGGGATGTGGTGGAACGGGAGATTCGCATCATGGATGTGCAGCCGACAAATCTGCGGCAACTGTGTGATGCCATCATGTCAATATGGACCAAAATCTCTGAGGAATGCTTCCAGCACATTGTTGAATCTATGCCACGAAGAATTGAGGCAGTTCTAAAGGCCAAAGGGGGTCCAACCCGTTACTAGCATGGTGTACCTAATAAAGTGGCCGGTGAGTGTATGTTTGGCTAAAACTTTAAAGGGGTTGTCCACTTTCAGTAAATAATTGATATGGGTTAGAAGGAGAAGATATACAATTTTCCCATATACTTTCTGTATCAATTCCTCACAGGTTTCTAAATCTCTGCTTGCTGTCATTCTATAGAAAACTTTGATGTATACTTCCACTGGATAGAAATCTGTCCAGGTCTTGTGATAGACATGCAGGTACATGGCTCATTATTATCACAGAGAGTAATCAGAGCCGTGTGATAATAACGGCTCCTGCACCTGCACCTCCACCACATCACATGGACAGATTTCTATCCAGTGGAAGTACATATAGAAGTTTTCTACAGTAGGAAAGCAAGCATAGATTTAGAAAACTGTGATGCATTGATAAGGAAAGTATATTGGGAAATTGCATATTTTTTTCATTACAAAAACATTATCAAATCTTTGCTGAAAGTGGACAGCCCCTTTAAGTTTGTCTTAAATTAAACCTGTCCCCTGGCCCCAGGGTAATTTGTTGGGGACATCCTGTAACAACCAGGAACCCAGCTATCATACACTTCCTGTGGGTCTTAGATAAGTGTCAATAGTAAGAAATCCCCTTAAAGCATTTACTGTATATAAATTTGTGCTTATAATGGACACCTGGCTAGGGATGGTATGGTAAACTTTATATGACATGTCAGGATTTATACTCATATATCACTAAAAGCTCAAAGGATTTGTCCCTGTTATAAATAAATGCCATACGCTTCTAGTACCGTGCACTGCTTACATATTGTAGGAGTAAGCCAACAACACATGACATAAAAAGCAGTTTGTTTGCTAAAGGCGATCATTTATTATATTTAGGCCACTATAAATTACACAAAACCTCCTGGGGCTCTCCTGCTCTGGAAATTTGTCATGTAAAGCCATACAGAGTTACTACATTTACATTTTTTCTAAAAATGCTCTGCACTTTCCATCGTTGACCCAGATTCACTTTCCGCTTGTTTAGGAGAAAATCTATACTATTATTAAAGGCTATTTATTTCACATTGTGTTTATTACTGGAGGGTCTGTAGATGCTGTGGAATTAATATCATTTCCCATGAGCAAGACCTTCTAAAAGCCTCTCTGTAGGACGATAGTCCCTACCTGTCAATTAGTCCCTTATGGTACAATCCTGAGAATTATTTTGTGAAGTAACCATAAAATTATTGTAAATATCTATTAGCCTTTTAATTTTCTGATAACAGTATGAGATATGATAACAGGACAATAGATCATCCATATCAGATTGTATTGTGCTGCTTTAAGTAGTTGCCGCGTAGTAGTTACACTGTCTGTTTAAAGGACATCTACCACCAGGATGAAGGACGTATGCAAGCTCTATAGGTTTTAATGGAGCCTGGAGCACCTCAGGCTCATTTGCATACAGTCTTTCATCCTGGTGGTAGATGTAAGTTTCTTTATCCAGTAGCCATCACTCCGTTAGATATAACAAGGCTTGGAGAGACTGCAAACAACATTTGCATTTATCACCAACATTTGGCTGGTTCTGTCGCCATTTATGCTCATTGCATCCAAAGCCAAGTCATTTTATTTTTCTGCTGAAACATGTGAGCATTAGTGATGAGTGGACCTGTTAAAATTTGGGTACAGCCAACTGAGCACAAATTTTAAAAATCTGTCTCGGTTCCGTTTCAGTTTCCCGAACACCTGCCATTGACACCCATGATCGGTGTTGACATCGATCAAGGATCTTAACTGTTTAAATGCTGCCGGAAAAGTTGCCTGCTGCATTAGTAGTTCCGGATCTGGGTCAGGTTTCCCTCAATTACCCTGCGTTGTTAACACACTTCATCAGTGCACCCATTTCACATTTAAATGCCGTTGCCAAAGTCGCCAGCAGCTTTTAAGTCACTGCACGTCTTCGCACTTTGTTGCACTTTGATTTAAATGCCACTTTATGGCAGACACCTGGACTCTATGGAAAGGGCTTATCCGATGACATCCTAATTGACACTAAAATTACAGGCGGTCCCCTACTTAAGAACACTCGACTTACCTAGAACTCCTAGTTACAAACGGACCTCTGGATATTGGTAATTTATTGTACTTTAGTCCTAGGCTACAATGATCAGCTGTAACAGTTATCACAGGTGTCTGTAATGAAGCTTTAGTGTTAATCCTGATTCTTATGACAACCCAACATTTTAAAAATCCACTTTTAAAAAACACTTTTAATTGTCACAGAGACCAAAATAGTTCTGGCTGGGATTACAATGATAAAATATACAGTTCTGACTTACATACAAATTCAACTTAAGAACAAACCTACAGACCCTGACTTGTATGTAACCCGGGGACTGCCTGTATAATGTCATGTAAGATTTAAACCTAACACTGACTTTTCCCTGTGACTGCTTCTGTGATCTGAGTTTCCCATTTTATTACTGTAATTCCCCTTGTATTCTGGCTTTGGCATGTCTAACTGAATGCATAAGTATATGGTTTGGTTATATCAGTGCTCTACCACAGTGGGTATAAATATCATGTAGTAGGTAATTGGCTCAGTTACTGTTTGTGTCTTGAGGACCAGGAACTTGAAGTTATGCCTCTACACTACTTTATGAGTAAACATCCACTCAAAACATAATTGAAAGGGATGATACTGATATTGGCAGTACTGTTTGATATCAGTAATCAGATTGCCTATTCAAGATATCATCGCACAGTTCTGAGCTGTGTAAGGTGTTTGCTCATGTTTCAACAAACTAGCAGTGATGACAAAACATTCACAACAGACCATTGATTTGAAAATGTCCTCCACCAGTAACACTGGTGATTGGTACTGGAAAAGTCCCGGTGGCATTTGAATAGGAGCATCGGCTGTTCACCGGCACTAATATACACATGAAGTAAAACTTTGTGGTTCGGGTCCACTCAATAGTATTCACAACTCTGTGATGGTCAAAGCAAAACAAAAATGCAATATAGTAATCTGATCGCTTGCAAAGGATTTCATAATGACTTCACAACCTAAGAAATAACAACATATCAACATATTTGGGAATAATAGTTTTAGTAAAAATTACGCATCCCCCTCCAAGTCCAAATAGCGACAGAGAACTCTCTCTCTCTATATCTCTCTCTCTCTCTCTCTCTATATATATATATATATAGACTGTATATATATATATATATATATACACATATCTACTTATGTATAGTAAAAAAAATTGGGAAAGCAGGACAATATGAGTGGGTACAAAGCCTAGGGTTATGATTCAGCCTATCAACATACAAAAACTAAAGATTTGCAGCAATCCAAAACTTAAAAAAAATATAGAGTTTGTTTTATATCAAAGTGTCCATGTAACATTTCAGCTCCTACACAATGGAGCCTTTCTCAATATATGCTTTTTTCTATAAAGATTACATTATGTATATTATATGAATTAGAACAATCATAAATGTAACTGTAAGTTGATGTAATGTAATTATCTATTTCTTTAAAAGAATATTATAATCAGAATTGCTCTCTTTGCGAAAGACGTTTTACGATATGGGAAAATGTGAATTCCCAGCAGCTTTCTTGCTCAGTAATCGGAAAGCTTCCAACTGTAAAGGGTATTTGAAGTATATTAGAGAGACTTGATATTTATACAATTCTCTAATATTTTAGTATAGATTCACCAAATGTCAAATATTCCCTTTTCTTACATAAAAAGTGTACATTTTATAGTAACCCGGCAACTAATATTCCTTTTAGAGGATTTAAAAGAACTTTAAAAAAATAGAAAGGCAGAAGGTGTTTACTACAGTAAACAAAGATAACACTTCAAAGATCTACCTACTTGCGCATAGCATATTAAATTCTATGAAAGATCAGCATATCTGATGTTGGTTTTCACTGGAAGCTTCTTAATCCTTTTAGTGCTGCAGAGGGTAATCTTAAATTACATTATATGTCTAAATCCTGCTGAGTTGTATATTGCTATCATTAAAAAACTCAAAGCAATTTCAAGAAAACATCTATAAATCTGTATCTAGCTATTCTTATCATTCTCACGGTAAGTTTACAAAGCCAAATTTGAAGTCCGGTTACAGTTACATAATTCTTTACAAAATAAACAATATGTGATGTCTGAATAATAAGGATTCTTCAGGATGATGAAGCACACATTCCTCAATCTTATAGATATTTATGGTCCTGTGGTGATGATCCCTATATTTTCTAGGAAACATTGAATAATATATAATAATAGACAGGGTTGTAGCTAGGAAATGTAGGACCCCATAGCAGGCTTCTGAATTGACCCCCCTCCCGCTTAAAAAATATACATATTGGTATGCTCAAATGCACAAATGTGTATGCAAGTATATACACACCATAGATACATACATACTGCAAATACAAACATACATACATACAGTGCCATATACACTCATGTATCATATACACCAACATACAGCTTATACACATCACATATTGACACACATATAGAGCATATACACATACATATACATACAGAAAATACACAGATACATACAATACCATATGCAGCTTATACAGAAACATACAGTATATACACAGCACACACATACAGCATTTATACATCATATATACACACCCAATACCCCAGATTCTAGGGCCCCCGGCCATTATGGGTCCCATTGTAGCTGCTATGGCTGCTTCCCATGTAGTTATATCCCTTATAATAGCAATATTTGTTTATTTTTCACCACCATATTATTCACCACTTAATCACAAGATAATGGGGGGGGGGGGGCATTTATATATATAAAATATCGCAGAGAAAAAAAAACATAGTCATATAAAACAATAGGATAGATGGTCCTGCTGTCAAAAGCTTACAGTCTGTGAGATATAAAGCATCCTACAATGGTGGACATCTTTGCAAGGAGAACCAGTAGTATCTAGGTCCCAATTACTTTTCATTTAGTCGACCAGCACCCTGCTTTGTACTACCAATAGAAATGCTTAGTATTCTAGTTATACCTGTAAGCGTACTTCTTTCAAGTTCGGTTAAAGGGTTTGACATTGACTGAGAACAAAGCTATCTTCCATAAATAACATAAGAGCTACTTGCATATAGTTATGTACATAACTTTTCTTTTTCACTAGGAAGTAACATCTGTCCCAAAAACACTTCTTATTCCAGCTGCTGGTGGTCTCGCTCAGTAAATCTAGTGCCCCTTGAGTCTGATAGAGAGGTACATATGGGTTAATATTGGAGAGAATGCAAAAGTGAATAAAAATCCAAATTCAATTCACAAGCAACGGTACCAAAATAATTTGAAGTCCCTTAAAACATATTTTTGTATTATACTATGCCCTACCATACTGCCATACATTGTCCAAATAACAGTACCATCTAGGGTTTTAAGTGCTTTTCCATTAAATTTCTTGTAGCTGCTACAGAAATTTTAAGTGGAGCTATTCAAGCAGCTTAGATACGGCTGACTCCCACATGCAGGCTGGACTTGGTTGATATCAGGTCATCTTCCTGAGAAAATGAGGGTTAGCCCAGCACTTTGAATTCCTTTTAGCAAAAATAAATTAAAAAGTGCACTAACTAAAAGGGATTCCATCTGAATTTAATTTGCAGTGAATATAAATTGTAGGCATGGAGTCAGTGCACACTACAGAAATTAAAGAACAAGCCCAAAACATTTTATAATGTTCTCACATTATTTATTTATATGTATAAAAGTCAGAATGCATGTATTTTGTATCTGTTTGTTGTCCTACAGTTACAACAAAATCTCACAGTTCAGTAGATAGACATCTAATGCAAATGGACCATGTTAGAGATTTTATCCAGGGCTCCAACTACCCTTCCTCATTTGTAAGGTCATCTCCAAATTAGTTCATTTAGGGAAAACAAAAAGACCGCCAGTGCTACAGAGTATAACAGAAGACACTCAGCTTGAATGTCGTGGTCAGCACGACCGCAACATTTAAACTGCATTCTGGGTGTCTCTGCCCCACGATCCCCCCTCCGCACCATCTTGGAGGGTCGATGATCAAGATGTGTGCATAGGCTGACACAGATAATACCCTGCAATACATCAGTATTGCACGGTATTATCATGAACAAGCAATCAGTTCCCATGGTGGAACTAGTAAAAAAGTAAAAAAAAATGTTATTCAAGAAAAAATAAATTAATAAATCAATAAAAATGCCCATAAGACCCATAACATATAAAGAGACAGTCTAAATCATAATAGAAACCTCACATATATAGTATCACCGTGTCTGTAAAACAGCCCATATAACAATAGTAAATAATTATTGAACCAGCACGATTAATGCCATAGACAACTGTTAAAAAAATTATGATTTTTACCTATTTAACCCCACAAAAAAATGCAACAAAAAGTGATAAAAAAACATATGTACTTCAGAATGATACTGCTGTAAAGTACCATATGTCTCGCAAAAACAAGCCATCAACCAGCTCCATAGCCAGGAAAAAAAATGTTATGCCCCTGGAAGATGGGGATGAACAAATGATAGATTTTCCCCACATTAGGATTTTATTTGCAAATTTAATAAAACATATGAAAAAAAATTCAAGTCTGGTATCCCTATAATCGTATTGACTCACAGAATAAAGATAACATGATAATTAGGCTATACGGTGAACACCAAAAAAAAAGTTACAAATCCAGTTTAGAATTGATGCTTTTCTTTTCCTGCCCTCAAAAAAAGTTCATAAATTTTCAACAATAGGGAATACCAACACCAAAATGGTAACACTGGAAAAAGCATCTCATCTTGCAAAAAATTGCCATCATATAACCCCAATAACATAGCCTACAAAAGGGGCCAATAAGAAAACTAAAATCCTGGCAGCTGCAGGGTGCTCCTCCCCTTCTGCGTCTCGCTGTGTGCCCATAAAACAAGTAACGGCCCCATGTGGGGGGGTCTCTGTACTCGGGAGAAATTGAATAACAAATTGTAAGATCGGTTTTCTCTTTTTATCATTTGGAATGTGTAAATTCTAGGGCTAATTGAACGTATAACCAACAAAATGTGACCATTCTAAATTCCCCCTCCATTTTTATTTAATTACTATGAAGATCAAAAGGGGTTAACAATCTTCCTAAAAGCTATTTCTGATAGTTTGAGGGGTGCAGATTTGAAAATGGGTTGATACATACAGGTTTTTAAAATGTGAAATATTTTAAATTTCATTCAAAACAGTAAGTATCTCCAAAATCGTCAATTCTGAAAATATAGAAAAGCGATATTCGATTTGTAATCCGTGTGACATCAAAATAAAGTATCCAAAAATTATAAAAATGTAAAGTAGACATATGGGAAATTTTGTTGAGCAACTTATTTAGGTGGTAAATCTATCTGCCTGAAAGGGCAATGATTTCGAAAATGCTATTTTTAAAAAAAATTCATATTTTTTTTCTTTTTTTGTAAATAAACTTAAAACTTATTAGCCAAAATGTAGGTCTGAAATGAAGTAAAGTACAACATGTGAGGAAAAAATCATCTCATAATCTCTTTGATAAGTAACGGTGTTCAAAAATGATAACCATATAAAGCGACGCATGTTAGAATAAAAAAAGTTGGGCTGAGCCTTAAGCTATAAACATGTCCTTAATTGGTTAAAATGGCCATGAGCATGCTCCCATTTTGGGGAAAGTCGAGAAATTATTCTTCCCCAAAATGACAACGCTCTGTGCTGCCAGCCGCACCAGTTTAGATGCTGCTGGCAACTTTGTGATACAGACCTGCTCAGCACTAGTTATGACGATGTCATAGAGGCTCAGAGTTGACAAAACATTTAGGGCATTTGCCTTTATTTGTTAAAACAGTTAAATTATATTGAAATTAGCTTCCCTATATTAAAAGTGTTTTAGCTGCTTTGCATATGCTTTTAAAATACAAATCTCACAACCTCTTAGAATCTTTCTTCCCTTAAAGCAAAACTCTTGGGATATTCATGAAGCACAATCTTTCCTAATAATCCTGTTCTATTTTAGAATTGTTTAATTCCAATGAGAATTACAAGTATAGTGGGTATATTAAAATGTAACATTTGATTAATTATCCCTCCATCTAATTTATTTTCAACATTGTGGGACAAGCACATGTTATTTTGTGTGTGTAAAAATAACATAGATACAGTATAATTTGACAAGTAGGACCTCAAGGTATATATAGATTGCCATAAGAACATTTCAAGCTATCTCCTAGAGAAAACGCGGCAGGTTCTTTTATTGCACATGCTGCTTGTATTTCTAACCTGTTTCATTTGGAGTTCTACTATATACTTGATATGTCACATACTTTATATGATTTTTCAAATCAGCCAGATCTTGTGCAGTGAGCTCTGCAGATTTTTGTGGCAGATAACTTTTAAAAAAGCATTAGCAAAGCGAGTGTGTGAGCTTGGCGGCGAGTGTGCATTGATCTGAAGTGTGTGCAGTGTCTTAAGTGTGACTTACGTTTAAGGGACTTAAGTTTGAGGGGCTTTAGCAGGTAACTTCTGTGTTCTGTGTTACTTTGACTGTAAATTCTTCTTTCTGTGCATAATTCTATTGTAATCCCCATTAGAATAATAGACTCCATAAGTGGCATTGCTACACGGTGTACATCCTGTGCCATGTATGCTTTCCTTGAACAGCCGTTCGAGGGGGAATACTGCTGTGTGGGGTGTGTGAAAATTGCTCATCTGGAAGCCCAGATTCTGGATCTAAATGAGCAAGTTTCAAGGCTACGGGCAATTGATAATATGGAACGAAGTTTGCTGCTCCTGGAGCACAAACTCTCTGGGGAAGATGGTTGTGGGGAGGGAAGTATGGAGGTGCAGAGTGAGGGGGCAGCTAGTTGGGTAACATGTAGAAGGCGGGGTAGAGGGAAGAGTTGTAGAGAGTCTAGTCCTGATCTGGTGCACCCCAATAAGTTTGCCAGGCTGGCGGATGAGGGGGATATCAGCTCTGGGGTAGCAATGCTGCAGAAAGACGTGGCCGCTAGCAACCAGGGGACTGTCTGCTCCAGTAAGAAGGGTAATGGGAGCACAGGCAAGGTCAGACAGGTGCTGGTAGTGGGAGATTCGATTATTAGGGGAACACATAGGGCAATCTGTCACAAAGACCGTGCATACCGAACAGTGTGTTGTTTGCCGGGTGCTCGTGTTCGGCATGTTGCGGATCGGGTTGATGGATTACTGGGAGGGGCTGGTGAGGAACCAGCGGTCATGGTCCACATTGGCACTAATGACAAAGTAACAGGTAGGTGGAAGGTCCTTAAAAATGATTTCAGAGATTTAGGCCATAAGCTCAGGGCAAGGACCTCAAAGGTAATTTTCTCCGAAATACTGCCTGTACCACGTGCCACACCAGAAAGGCAGCAGGAGATCAAGGAGGTAAATAAGTGGCTCAAAAGTTGGTGTAGGAAGGAGGGGTTTGGGTTCATGGAGAACTGGGCTGACTTTTCTGTGGGCTACAGGCTCTACAGTAGGGATGGGCTGCACCTCAATGGGGAGGGGGCTGCTGTTTTAGGGGAAAAAATGGCTAGAAGGTTGGAGGAGTGTTTAAACTAGAGACCTGGGGGGAGGGCAACTACACTTGTGCAGGGCAAATAGACGGTGTACATAGAGAGCTGGGAAGAGCCATAGTCCATGGGGGAGGAAGGGGGGCTGGAATGAGATTGGGGAATAAGGACAAAAGGAATACGGACAGGGAAAACCATATAAAGTGTATGTACACAAATGCCAGAAGCCTCACAAACAAAATGGAGGAACTGGAACTCTTGATGTTGGAACGGAAATATGATATAGTGGGTATCAGCGAGACATGGCTGGACAGTAGCTATGACTGGGCTGTTACTATAGATGGTTATAGTCTTTTTAGAAAGGATCGTATAAATAAAAAAGGGGGAGGGGTTTGTTTATATGTGAATTCTTGCCTCAAGCCCGTCTTGCGAGATGACATCAGTAACGCAAATGTGGAGTCCCTATGGGTGGAGATAAGAGGAGGGAAAAATAAAAATAAAATATTACTAGGGGCTTGTTATAAGGCTCAAAATATAATGGAGGCAGCAGAGGAAATGCTGATAAGTGAAATGGATGCGGCTTCAAAACATGGTGAAGTACTTATCATGGGGGACTTCAATTACCCAAATATTGACTGGGGGGCAGAAACCTGCAGGTCCTTCAAAGGTAGCAGGTTCTTGTCAACAACAAAAGACAATTACCTGTCGCAGCTAGTCCTGGAGCCAACAAGAGGGGGGGCAATGCTGGACCTTATCCTTACCAACAGACCTGATAGGGTATCAAAACTACAGGTTGGGGGGAACCTGGGGAATAGTGATCATAATATCATTGATTTTGTATTACGCTTTACTAAGCACGTTAGTGAAGGGGCAACCAACACTCTAAACTTCAGGAGGGCAAATTTTTCATCAACTAAGGGAAGACCTTAAAGGCATAGACTGGGATAATGCTCTCAAAGACAAAAGCCCCCCCAAAAAATGGGACTTTTTCTCAGATATTCTGAAAAAGTCCTGTGAGAAACACATACCTTATGGGAAAAAGCATAAAAGGAACAAGAAAAACCCTATGTGGCTAACTAGTCTTGTAAGGAAAGCAATAAGCGAGAAAGATAAAGCGTTTAAGGTGCTAAAACGTGAAGGTAGCGATGAGGCATTACAGGATTATAGAGAGAAAAATAAATCCTGTAAAAAACAGATAAAGGCCGCAAAAATAGAGACTGAAAGAAATATTGCCAGGGAGAGCAAAAATAATCCCAAATTATTTTTCAAGTATATAAATGATAAGAAACTAAAAACAGAGAGTGTGGGACCCCTTAGAAATAACATGGGGGTCATGGTGGAAGGAGATGAGGAAAGGGCCAATCTACTGAATGTCGCCTTCTCAACTGTCTTTACCCAGGAAAATCCCCTGGTGGAAGACACAATGAGGAATAATGTAAATTCTTTTTATAATGTCAACAGTTTAACCCAGGAAGAGGTACGGCGCCGCCTCGCAACCACTAAGATAGATAAATCACCTGGGCCAGATGGCATACACCCCCGGGTTCTGCATGAATTATGTACGGTGATAGACAGACTGTTATTTTTAATATTTGAAGATTCACTGAGGACTGGTTATGTTCCACAGGAATGGCGCATAGCAAATGTGGTACCAATATACAAAAAAGAATCAAATAGCGATCCTGGAAACTACAGACCCGTAAGTCTAACTGCTGTGGTGGGGAAAATATTTGAGGGGTTTATTAGAGATGCTATCCTGGAGTATCTCACTGTGCACAACCTTATAACCCAGCGTCAGCATGGGTTTATGAGAGATCGGTCCTGTCAGACTAATCTGATTGGTTTCTACGAGGAGGTAAGTTCAAGACTGGATCTGGGGGACGCTGTGGATGTTGTATATCTGGACTTTTCAAAGGCATTTGACACCGTGCCACATAAAAGGTTGGTATATAAAATGAGACTGCTGGGAATAGGAGAAAATCTGTGTATCTGGGTAAGTAATTGGCTTAGTGATAGAAAACAGAGGGTGGTCATTAATGGCACATTCTCAGATTGGGTTGATGTTACCAGTGGAGTGCCATAGGGGTCAGTATTGGGGCCACTTCTTTTTAATATTTTTATTAATGGCCTTGTAGTGGGTTTACACAGTCAAGTTTCAATATTTGCAGATGATACTAAGCTGTGTAAAGTAATAAATACTGAGGTCGATAGTTTAGCATTACAGAGGGATTTGTGGAAGCTTGAGGGATGGGCAGAGAAATGGTTGATGAGGTTTAATGTAGATAAATGTAAAGTTATGCACTTGGGCCATGGAAACAAAAAGTATAATTATGTTCTAAACGGTCAATTACTTAGTAAAACTGAAGCTGAAAAGGACTTGGGCGTATTGGTGGATGGTAAACTTAATTTTAGTGACCAGAGCCAGGCGGCTGCTGCTAAAGCAAATAAAATAATGGGATGTATCAATTTAATATTTAATTCTTGAAGGTTGGACTTGATGGACTTGCGTCTCCTTCCAGCCTTATATACTATGATACTATGAAATTAGCTTGTGAAGTCATTTTCAATGGAAAACAGAGGGTCTTTGTGAATTTAACATTCTGAATGCTACAAAAGCTAAACTGTACGCTGATGCCACATCTATGTGTGGTAAAGCATTGATATTGATGATGTTTACTATACTAGAATAGTACAAATGGTAATGGAACACAATTCATAATAAGGTTAATTTAAATCATCAATTGAATCATTTTCTGACCAAAGAAAAGAAGATGGAGACGGAATTGGTGACAATTTTAAAGCTTCACTACATTGTTACATTGTTATGTGCTGTAATCTGTAATCAGAATTTAACTTTTAAAGATGGGTAGTAAAAAGTTTTTACTGTAAAATATTGGGATCTATTTGTAATATTTCACAGTAATAGTTCATTAGTATTGAATCATTAATTGATTGCATACTATATATATGTTTTCCATTTTTATAAAACCTTTCCCAACATTATTTACATACCAAGTGCTGCCAACTTACATATATTGTCACATAATGATGTATCTCTATCCATATCTTTATAGGACACATATATATGTATGGAGGACCCTTACTGTGGTTCATAACAGAGTTTTCATAAGCAAGGAACTAAGGCCAACCATGTATTATAAGGACAGTCATTTATCTTGATGGTCACCTGGTAATCCAACATTTTTCCTACAGCAGCTCTACAAAATGAGTAAGAAAAGTTACTATAAGTTATATGTGGTACAATAGAGAGTCTGCCAGGCTAGAGCTAGACAACACTAGTCTATTACTAAGCCAGATTTATCACTGTGATGATAAATTCTTCATATATATATATATATATATATATATATATATATATATATATATATATATATGTGTGTGTGTGTGTGAGAGACACTGAGCGCAGAGACTTCCTGCTTCTGTGATAACACCCTGTCTCAGGGTGATGAGTGTGTCGCGCCTTGGGATCCCCACCCGCTGACATCACAGGACCAATTTGATTGGTCCTGCGATGTTGATTGCTGAAACTGGCCACTGCAAACTGCAAACTATACTGCAACAGCACTTCTAAGATTTTAATGCAAACTATACTGAGAGTACACTGAGCAAACTAAACTATAATGAGACTGTACCTTTAAGATATGCCTGGGTGATGATGGAAATACTGTTAGTACGAAGTCTGGTTCTGTGCTAAAGCAGCCTATCAGTAGTTTAATGCAGTTCTTCACAGTGCCCTAAAAAGGGCAATTATTTCATATTTCTACCTATCCCTAATCACAGCAAACTCCTGTAAAGGGCAATCGGTGGTATTTGAGAAATTCCTGTATGTCTGACTCACCCCAAGAAGAGCAGCAATCTCTCCAGAACACAATCCCAAAGCACAAACGGCAGCACCATTTTGGCTTTCGGGGTTGTGGGTATCGAATTCACCAAATTCGCATCAAACTGAATTTGGCAATTCAGACCCGCTCATCAATACTTTTGCTTTTATTTTTTAGTGTAAGATATTTCGGATGTAAACTGATCTCTGGTTTACATAATTATTAATAATGTTTCCTTGAACATGCACAGGTTTGCTTTTAGTATTTTTTTATAATACTGCAGCAATCTCCTGTCATTATAAAACACTTGACAGAGCATATGTAAAAATAGCTCCAGCTCGAAAGCTAGAAGACATTGTACATTGATCTGTACGTTTTTCATTTAAGCTTCACATTATATTTATATATAGATCTAGTCAAATCACAACACATTTTCTATGTGAATAAAGTTACACTAAATGAAAATTATTACTTTTTAAAATACTTTCTTATTATTCACCACAAACAAGCCTTGTTTCTGGGAATCTTATGGTCACAGTGACCATCAGATTCACCCTTAATACACCTTCACAAAAATTAGATATCTGGGATTTAAATATTGTCTTTCTATTGATTGTGTCATACCAATGATTGGCATTGACCCATAGGGAGATCTGTAACAAATAACTTTAGAAGTTACAGCTACATTAATGTGAAGTGTACTCCTCCAAATATGGAGCTTTTAACAAGCTGGACCGGTAATAATAGATGCACTTGACAGGCACAGTAACGTTTAACCTCAACTCGAGACTTTGCAATAGATAGCAGTGTTATAAAAACCACATTATTTAACCAGTTTTTTCTATGCAATGATCAACTGAATTAAAGAATAACTATTATCTTTGGAACGTAACCTCAAAAGGATTTGTTCAACTACGAAACATTGAAATGCAACAACAGTTGCCCTTGAAACGGCTAAGACATCTATAAGAGGAGACAATAAGATTTTATTCAAAATCTCAAAAAGACTTGCAAAATTAGCAAAATTGCATGCATTCAGGAGCTTAGAACATGTGACACTCAGAAAACTGTCAAAGTGTCACTTTTTTTTTAAGGCAAAACACCAGTGGGCTACTGCAAATTCCTTTATCACTCAACACAAATTGCTGCATGATAAAAAATGTCAGGTAGGGGCATTTTAATATGGCTTACTGACCCAATTCTGAAGTAAACATAAAATAATACTTTTATTTTTTGCGCATTGTAGAAGCTGACAGCTAGTCAGAAACATCCCCCTCACTGTATGGTGCATAATGATTTTATTGATGTTCATGGTTGATGGAGATTAGGGAAATATGCAAAATATGTATTCCTGGACAGGACAAGGAAAACCACACATCTTTTTGCTACCTTGAAAAGAACCCCCTTAACATCATGCATGACTTTCAGGAAGCCTAATGACAAGATGTGGGATTAGAGCCAAACCAGTATATCCAGAAGCAACAGATTCCCAACTGTAGACAGCACTGTTTGATGTGTATTTCCCATTGTGACCTCGATTCCATTCCTGACTTCACTCCTCTGGCACCAGTCCTGACCTTCTGCCTTGTTCCTGACTCCGCTCCTGTCCTGCCTGTCCTGACCTCCTGCTTGACCACGACTCCGTCTCTGTCTTACAATTCTGTACCTTACCTTGGTCACCACCATGAGCAACGTCACGCCTATGGAGCTACCCGATGTTACCACGCCGCAGCAAGTCCAACCCGCTTTGCAGCAGGCTCTGATGGAAACCAGTTGTCACCCCATATGCATTTATTTTACACAGGTTAGACAAGATCTCTTGATGCTTTTGGGGTTAAGCATAAAAGCTGTTATTATTCTTTAAGTTGCCCCCTATTCCCTAGTGCTACGTTTAATTATTTTACATATTAATAACTTCATGTACTGCTAATACCCTCCAACATTTCCATATTCATATTCATTCCAGGCCTATGCAATTCCTAGCCTCAACCAATTCCCTCAACCAATTCCCTGATCACCTATATGCTTCATTTGATCTGTATATAATTTAAGTTTAATTTTATGTGATCAATGTAACATACAGGTTGAAGATCTGTAGTCAAGCCGGTTTTCTCCTGAGCCACCTGACTCAATCAATGTTCTTGACGTATTGGCCCAGTGACTCTTTCCTGAATTACCATTTAATCTTAGTTGACTGGAGCCTAGGGTAAGAAAAAATTTGACAGAGCTGTCTGTATTTAGTGAAATGACATCTCTTTCTAAATGTATCCTTATATTATTGGCTGGCTTATTGCAATGTATTTGCCAAGTAGCTGTCAGCATCTACACTGAAACACATAAAATTTGTATTTTTCTGTCACATTCATGATTACATTTTATTGTATTACAGTTCTGTTTTAGTAGGTATGTCCTGTGCCATATTTTAGGCTAAATTTAGGATTTTACAGGGCAGAAATCATAAGTCCAATTATTTTGGAGTTCTGCTAATGATATCTACTCAGCTGTCAGATTCTTTTTTTTATTTAGTAGTTCATATTTTAGCATGGTATGAGAGTTTTATATTTATTTTATGCCTTGAGTCAAAATAGTAAGAAAAAACCTGCCTTGACGCATCACTGCAGTTTATTATGTGAGTTTAACTTTTTTTTTATGTTATTTCATGGTTATTGTTTGGTTAGGAATTTGATTTAATGTTAGTAATTGTATTTAAAATATCTGGTGAAAATATTCTTAAATTTAGTCTTTTATGTATCAGAGAAGGTGGTAAAAAGTCTGTTTTTAAGAAACCTTAGACTTTGACTGGGCCTTAGTAGCACCTTAATTCTTTTCTTTTCACCCTTCAGGTAGTAGATTTTCTGGGGGGAGAGGGGACGCTTGCATCATTGTCTTGTAGCAAGACCCAGTTCTGACTAAACTTAAGCTATTGGCCAAACATTTTATTGTTATAAATTGGTCATGGTGAGATCATCGACTACAAAGTTTTCAGAAAGTTTTCATGATTTTCAGAACTCAGTGGCTTAAGGATCAGGTTTTATGGAACACTGAGTGGTAATATAGGTGTTGGGTCTTATCAAAAAACCTGGAGGACCATAGGAGTTTCAGCCATAAATCTTCATGGGAATGACAGGGAATGTTTTTCACACCTGGATTTGGGGATCATCTGCCATTATTCCTTGTAGATCCTCTTCAGTTCCTTCAGGTTGGATGGAGAACATTGATGGACAGCAATATTCAAGTCTCTCCAAAGATGTTCAATTGGATTTAGGACAGGACTTTGGAAGATTTGTCACAGAATGGTCACAAAGTTGTTCTGAAGCCACTACTATTTTATTGTAGCTGGACCCTAAACACAATGTTGGAAGGTGAACCTTCGGCCCAGTCTGAGCTTAACTGGATCAAAGAGTCCTAAATAGGTATGTGCAATACTTTGATCGTTGGGATACTATGCTTATCCAAATAGATATGGAAAGTGTTCCTTTTTTACTATTTTTTTTTATATCCATAGATTAAAAAAAAATCATTACCCATTTATAAGTTTACATGCACATGCACACTTACAAATTGAAGGTATACTCCTGTATGTATCTTTAGTCTGCTGGCAATATAGTTATTTGGAGTTCTATTCTTGACTTGCTTTTATGTATTGTTTGTGATATATGGCTTTTTTCATGGAACATTTAAATAAAAGTTGATTTGTTGGACTATATTACTCTGGCTGTTTTGGGATTTGGAGATTATTTGATAGAGTTGGTCCCTATACGTTGATAGGAGAGGCACTGTGTGCCATCTGACCTAGGTATAAATAATTGTCTGTAACAATTGGTTCAGTAACATACAGCTCAGGTTTGTGTCCTGGCTGCCATGGTACCTGACAATGTCCTTGGCCACCTAATGGGCTGTATCATATCACCTTTTTGCTGCAATTTCCACCCAGAGCAGCCCAGGATAGATATAAGAGACATATATAATATGCTCAATAAATTTACAGCATTTGCAGTTCAGATGGTCCTTTGAGCTATTTTTACTGGTCAGGCAATTTCTCTGACTTAGAATTAATGTTGAGAGCATTTCCTCCAGAAATTCACCTCTTGTCACAGCCATTTAAAACAATGTACTTTGATAAGATGTCAGTATAAGGTGTCAAATGGGTGAATTTTGGTAGTTTTCAAAGATTCCTAGAAATTGTTTGATTTGCTCATAGGTTGAGGGAATATTGAACTGATCTTCCAGGTTCACTTAAAGGCACATCGTTTAAGATTTTTAGCCAGAAGATAACCCACTTTCTGATCTTATACTGGAGAATTATACTGGATTTTAAGCTTTTTGATGGAGTGACCATATTTATTATAAAGAATGTTTCGTAGATTGTCTTATTCCTTATGTCTTATTGTTCAATTCCTGATTGCATTTATCAACTCTTGTGTCACCCCTATTTTATTCAATGTTTCTAGCTGTCAGATTTTAAGCACAGTGGAGTTTACTTCTTTTCCCCTTTTTTTCTTTAACCTGCTGCCTTAAATAATCTTTATGTATCCTTTATAAGTAATCCAAATTTAGAATATATTGCCTCCCCATTATCATTAAAACTAAAAAAAAACTCTCTGAGAAATAATTATATCTTAGCAACTTGTATTTTTTTGGAGATGACATATTCACTTTCCAGACAAAGTTGTTGTAGTCAGAGAAATGGACCCATAGCCTCACTATAGCTGATGGCTGATCAAGAGTTTATCTACAATGACTATGCCAATATGTGCATGTGTCCTGTGCCTCAAGGAATGGTCTGTGAAATCTTTTTTCCACAGTATGTTGGTTAGTCAAAAGTCATGTCATTTTCAAGATACAGTGCCTTGTGAAAGTATTCGGCCCCCTTGAACTTTTCTACCCTTGGCCACATTTCAGGCTTCAAACATAAAGATATATAAAATGATTTTTTTGGTGCCGAGTCGACAACAAGTAGGACACAATTGTGAAAGTCCGCTCACCTGAGGGCACAGCTTGTTTGTTAGCTAGAAGTTCCAAGCACGGATATATTTTGTTCCAAGTCCGAGATATGGAAAAATGCAGAAGAAAATCCAACTGGCGGAACTCCAAAGAATGTTAGTAAAAGCAATAGTAAACTTTTATTTCTTAGCATTTAAAAACATAGATGCAAGAAGACAGAGGGAAACGATCCTTGAGCTGTGGCCGTGCATTTCCCTCTGTCTTCTTGCCTCTATGTTTTTAAACACTAAGAAATAAAAGTTTACTATTGCTTTTACTAACATTCTTTGGAGTTCCACCAGCTGGATTTTTTTCAGCATGTATTCCCAATTGTGAAGTAGAACAAAATTTATCAGATATTTTAAACTTGTAAAAAGTAATGAACTAAATAGTGGGGCGTGCAATATTATTCACTCCTCTTTACTTACAGTGTAGCAAACTCACTCCAGAAGTTCATTGGGGATCTCTGAATAATCCAATGTTTTCCTAAATTACTGATGATGATAAATATAATTCATGTGTATGTTATGAAGTCTCTGTATAAATACACCTGCTCTGTGATAGTCTCGGGGTTCTGCATCATGAAGACCAAGGAACACACTAGGCAGGCCTGTGTTACCGTTGTGGAGAAGTTAAAAGCCAGATTTGGATGCAAAAAGATTTCTCAAACTTTAACCCATTGGAGCATAAAGAAGTACATATATGTTGGAAGATGCGGTCTGTTGCCATATCCCCAAGTACATGTGCATCTTTGCGATTGCCTGGGCTCAATAGCAGAGCTTGTGTGATCTCTGTGGGAGTTCTGCTGTATGTGAAAGCCAAGCTCCCACACTAAAAGCTGGTATCACGATAACCGGCCATAGCCATCGTGAGCAGCTATGAAGAACCCTGGGGCTGCTTGCAGTAGTTGCCTGTCAGCCTTTCATCAGGATCTAACACAGTGCCTGTCAGCCTATGCAGAATGAATTTGAAGTACAATGTGTGACGGTAAAACAATCTCAAGATTACCTAGATATGTTAAAGCATTTGAAAGTTATAACCACAGGGCAGAGACACAGGGGAGATTTAAAATTCGGGTTTGGTCCAGAAGCACAAAAGGGACTTGGTCTTTAAGGGGTTAAACATCCAAAAGAGCACTGATCATATTGAAATGGAAGGATATCAAACCTCTGCAAATCTACTAAGATTTGGTCGTTCCTCTAAACTTTCAATGTAAACAATTAGAAGACTGATCAGAGATGCAGCCAAGAGACCCATGATCACTCTGGATTAACTGCAGAGATCTACAGAGAGTCTGTTCATAGGATAACAATCAATCATACACTGAACAAATCTGGCCTTTATGGAAGAGTGGCAAGAAAAAAGCCATTTCTCAATATATTAAGACATCCATAAAAAGTCTTGTTTTTGAGTTTGCCACAAGCGACCTGGGAGAAACACCAAACATGTGGAAGAAGGTGATCTGGTCAGATAAAGCCAAAATCAAACTTTTTGGCCACAATGCCAATTGATATGTTTGGTGTAATAGCAACACAACTTATCACGCTGAACACACTATCCCCACAGTCACACATGGTGGTGGCAGGATATGGTTTGGGCATGCTTTTCTTCAGCAGGGACAGGGAAGATGGTTAAAGTTGATGGGAAGTTGGATGGAGTTAATTACAGGGCCATTCTGGAAGAATATTTGTTGGAGTCTGTAAAAGACCTGAGACTGGGACAGAGATTTATCTTCCAGCAAGACAATGGTCCCAAAAGCAAAACCTAAAGCAAAATCTACAATTGAATGGTACACAAATAAATGTATCCTGGTGTTAGAATGGTCAAGTCAAAGTCTAGACCTGAATCCAATATGTGAAAAGAGTTTAAAACTGCTGTTCACCATCCAACCTCACTGAGCTCCAGCTGTTTTCAAAGGAAGAATGGGCAACAATTTCAGTCAATTTCGTTGTGCAAAACTAATAGAGACCTGATACCCCAAACAATGTCCAGCTGTAATTGCAGCAAAAGGAGGCGCTACAAAGTATTAAATTAAAGGGGTCAATAATATTGACTTTTCAATTTATTATTTTTTTTACAAAATTTTAAAATATCCAATAAATTTCGTTGTGCCCCACTTGTTGTCGATTCTTTACCAAAAACTTAAAATTTTAGATTTTTATGTTTGAATCCTGAAATGGGGCAAAAGGCAGAAAAGTTCAATGGGGGCAAATACTTTTGAAGGCACTGTATGTGATCTATTAATGGAAAGTTAAGTAGTGTCAAAAGACAGGTTGAATTGAAATCACAATATAACACAAAAACCTTTATGTCTTGACTTTTTTCAGTAGTTTCTTTAGAAGGGCCTTTTGACAGCTAAAAGAAGCATACACGTTAACAATTATATATGCAATATTATTAATACTGCACACAATTATTATATAACAGCTAAGAGGGTCAATCTCAGAATAGGAAACAGTTATAGGTAAATTTGAATGCATTAAGGAACCCCATTAATAGACAGGAAGAAATATAAATCTGCAACAACATAGGTTTATAGGGAGATTAGCGAATCCTATATGTGTCTCCTGTATGCATAAAATATCCCATTTTACTTTCACAGCCAAATTCCACATTAATGAGCACTTAAAGGGACTGTTAAGTCCTTTCACATTAGGTGATAGAAGTGTCACACCCATGGAGCAGCAGATGATATACCACCATTGTCTTTTTTGTATACCAATTTACAAGACAATAATATCGAAACACAACTGTATTGGAAGCCCACAGTTGGCAACACTATTTTAAGATCAAACATCTGAAAGATCTGAAAAGAATTCCAAGCTACAGATAGCATGTTCTACCTCTGAATCTTAAAAGAAAGACTATAATTATATTGTCACTAAACTAATTATATTTATAATAGGGAAAGAAAATACAAAAGTCACCACACTTATCTTTTGGGTCCTGGTAAACAAAAACATAATACAGAGAGCATGCCTTTGGTGTTTTCTACACCCTACAGTTTACATTTTGATTACCTCAAATGTATATTTAAAATCAACCATCCTATATTATACCAGGATCCTATTTTGTTAAAAATATTGCAGGGAGGGTTTAGACACATTGACCAGAAGAGGTCAATTTCATCATTACATCACACTGACATCAATTAATTTAAGTGGCTTGCCTATAAGGTTAATTATAAATTTGGTGACAATCGTACAATCTGCGAATATATGACTAGGTCAATATCTTTTATATCCACAAAAACAGTATAACATCACACTTGAATTGTAACAGTGTCATTATCATATTTGGTACTTCATAGCTTGTACACAATGTAATCTGCAGTAAATCAGAACAAATTCAAGGTGCTACTCTCACCAATGCCATACAAATTACTTAAAAAAGATCTGGTTGTTCAAGACGTTTCAAAGAATTTTGTTATGTGGTTTTAATGAGTTAACTAGAGATGAGCGAGCACTAAAATGCTCGGGTACTCGTTATTCGAGACGAACTTTTCCCGATGCTCGAGTGCTCGTTTCGAGTAACCAGCCCCATTGAAGTCAATGGGAGACTCGAGCATTTTTCAAGGGGACCAAGGCTCTGCACAGGGAAGCTTGGCCAAACCCTGGGAACCTCAGAAAAGATGGAACACCACGAAATGGACAGGAAACCAGCAGGGGCAGCATGCATGGATGCCTCTGAGGCTGCTTAATCGCACCATTATGCCAAAATTATGGGCAACAGCATGGCCATGACAGAGTGACCGAATGAGGCTAGATACATCTAAAAACCATAATTGACCCCTGACACTATAGGGGACGCATGTCAGAGGCGCAGCAGCAGCGGGGCTAGAGAGTGTCATGGCAACATACCCTAAATGGACTCAGGCTTCAACCAATGGGTGGCAGAGAGGAACCAAAGGAGGTGAACAAGAAGCGCTCAAATAATATCGGTACATGATAAAAGTGTGCCAGTATATTTGTGGGATTACACAGCAGGGTGGCGACAAAGTTAACATGGAAGCCATGAAAACATCCAAAATTCTGCTGAACACAGCTCGTTTGATAAGGGGACCATGTATGAGCAGTGAACTAGTATAGTAAAGGTGCTGCATTAAACTATGTTAGTTGGATTCTTGGGCATGAGCTGGACGCTCCGCTGCCAGGCGTGGCTTACACAGCACAGGTGGCGACAAAGTTAACAAGTTTGATGTGGAATGCCCTGTAATAGCTCTTGGGCGTGTGCCTTTTATCACCTAGGCTCAGCAGTTTGACACAGCCTGCGTCGTCTTAGCGACGGCACGCTGCTGTGCCTAGAGCTACCGCTGATGGCGCCATGCCCAGGGATGGTAATTCGGAGGAGGAGAGTGGAAGGGGGGGTGGAGGAGGAGGAGGCATAGTAGGCGCCTGAAACACCTGGACCGAGGTAAGGCCCGCATCCTCTGCGTCGGCAGTATATGACCAGCCCCAGGGTCAGACTCGGTCCCAGCCTGCACCAAGTTAGTGTAGTAGCGTTCTTATAAGTTTGGAATAGGGCGGGTGAGGGGAATGTAAACAGATGCGCAAGAAGCGCTGAAATAATATCCGTAAATGGTAAAAGTTTCCAGTATATTTTGAGGATTACACAGCAGGGTGGCGACAAGTTAACAAGTTTGTTGTGGAAGCCATGAAAACAACCCCAAAATTCTGCCTGACACAGCACGTTTGATAAGGCGGCCATGTATGGAGGCAGTGAACTAGTAGTAGATTAAAGGTGCTTGCATTAAAACTATGTTAGTTGGTTCTTGTCATGGAGCTGGGCGCTCCGCTGCCAGGCGAGCTTTCGCCAATCCAAGCCCTGTCTCTAGGCTACTCCCCAAACAGCACTTCTAAGAACCTTTTGTATAAGATCAAGTGTAGTATCGTTCTATAAGTTTAGGATATGGCGGGTGAGGGGAATGTAAACAGATGCGCAAGAAGCGCTGAAATAATATCCGTAGATGGTAAAAAGTTTGCCAGTGTTATTTTGTGGATAACACAGCAGGGTGGCGACAAAGTTACACACTTTTGATGGTGGAATCCATGAAAACAACCCAAATTTCTGCCTGACACACCCGTTTGATAAAGGGACGATGTATGGAGGCAGCTATATGGACGACTTTGGAGGTAGCAATGGGAGACAACGTGTGGAGCTGCTATGGAGACAAATCAATTTGGATAGTTGCCTGTATGTGGCAGTCCAAAAAGTTTTCAAACCAGAGGAGCAGGTAGGTGGCCTTCCATAAAAATGGAATAGATTGAGTGCCTGTATGTGGCAGTCCAAAAAAGTTTTCAACCAGGGAGGTCAGGTAGGGTGGACCTCCAGAAAAATGGAATAGATTGAGCCTGTATGTGGCAGTCCAAAAAAGTTTCAAACCAGAGGAGCAGGTAGATGGCCCTCCAGAAAAATGGAATAGATTGAGTGCCTGTATGTGGCAGTCCAAAAAGTTTCAAACCAGAGGAGCAGGTAGGTGGCCCTCCGAAAAATTGAATAGATTGAGTGCCTGTATGTGGCACTCCAAAAATTGTTTAAAACAGAGGACCGGGTCGGTGGCCCTCCTAAAATTAAATGCATAAAGTACTATAGCTAAGGGCCAGTGGCCCTGTCAAAAATAGCCAGTTTCCTCTGCTTTACTGTACAAAGAGGAGGAGAAGGAAAAATGAGGAGGAGAGAGTGGATAAATATTCAGGTTGAGCTTCCTCACCTGGTGGAGATTGAAATTAGGAGAAATCCAGGCTTTATTCATCTTGATAAGCGTCAGCCTGTCAGCGCTGTCAGTCAAGACAGCGTGTACGCTTATCGGTGATGATGCCACCAGCTGCACTGAAAAAACCCGCTCGGACAAGACGCTAGGCAGGGAGGCAAGAAACCTCCAGGCGTACAGCGCCAGTTCGTGCCACATGTCCAGCTTTGAAACCCAGTAGTTTGTAGGGACTTGTGTGATCATTTAGGACGATGGTATGGTCAGCTACGTACTCCCTCACCATCTTTCTGTAAAGATCAGCCCTACTCTGCCGAGGACTGGGGCAGGTGACAGTGTCTTGCTGGGGTGAATAAAGCTGGCAAAAAGCCTTGTAAAGCGTACCCTTTCCAGTGCTGGACAAGCTGCCTGCTCGCCTACTCTCCCTCGCTACTTGTCCCGCAGAACTACGCACTCTGCCGCTAGCGCTGTCAGAAGGGAAATACTTTTCAGCTTGTGCACCGGCCTGCTGTTATTCTGCATTCTCACAACTCCTTTCCTCTCCAGGGATGAGAGTGGAAAGATTTGCTTGTACCGTGGTCCAGGAGAGTGAACACCCCAGTCATCGGTGCTGGAATAAATTCTTTGAACGCGGGTCACGGGATAGGCAGCCTAGCATGAAATCTGCCATATGCCCAGAGTACCAACGCGTAAGAATTCACTCCCTCACTGGCCTGACTGTCCATTTCCTCCTCCTCCAACTCCTCCAAACTCCTCTTCTTTCTGCCCTAACACGCTCAACAGTGAAGGACTCAACATGGTCCCCTCTGTGTTCTCGCCAACATTCCCTCCTCTTCCTCCTCATCCTCCTCCACCTCCACCTCCTCCGATATGCGCTGAGAAACAGACCTAAGGGTGCTTTGGCTATCACAAGGGAATCTTCTTCCCCCGTCTCTTGTGAGGAGCGCAAAGCTTCCGACTTCATGCTGACCAGAGTTTTTCAACAGGCCAAGCAGCGGGATGGTGAGGCTGATGAGGGCGCATCGCCACTGACCATCTTGTTGACTCCTCAAAGTTACTCAGCACCTGACAGATATCAGACATCCCCGTCCACTCCTCATTGTAGACTTGAGGAAGCTGACTGACCTGACTACCAGTTCTGGTGGAAGTTGACATCTGGCAGTCTACAATCGCTCGGTGCTGTGCTGGTAAACTCTGGATAACATGGTCAGTGTTGAATTCCCCTCGTGGGCACGTCGCACAACAGTCGGTGAGCGGGCAGTTGGAGGCGGCGCTGCGCGGCCTGAGAGTGGCAGCATCTGTGCGGACTTCCTGAAATGCGCACAGATGCGGCGCACCTTCGTGAGCAATCAGCACGATTGGGTATGTCTTGAGAAACGTGAACTACAGATTAACCACGGGCCAGGCATGGCACATGTGTCAGTTCTGCCGAGTGCAGAGCCGCCACCAGGTTACGGCCATTGTCACACACAACCATGCCTGGCTTCAGGTTCAGCGGTGCAAGCCACAGATCAGTCTGCACACGTGATGCCCTGTAATAGTTCTTGGGCGGTGTGCCTTTTACGCCTGAGGCTCAGCAGTTGAGCAAGCCTGCTGTCGCTTAGCGACGGCACTGCTGCTGTGCCCAGAGCTGCCGACTGATGCGCCATGCCACGGATGGTCGTTCGGAGGAGGAGGTGGAGAGGGGTGGGAGGAGGAGGAGCATAGTAGGCCTGAAACACCTGGACCGAGTAGGCCCCGCAATCCTCGGTCGCAGTATATGACCAGCCGCAGGTCAGACTCGGTCCCAGCCTCCACCAAGTTAACCCAATGTGCCGTAGCGTATATAGTGGCCCTGCCCGCAGCACTCTCCACGTGTCCGTGTCAGGTGGACCTTGTCAGTAAACGGCGTTGGTCATGGCACGGATTATGTTGTCTTACACGTGCTGTGCAGGGCTGGGACGGCACATCGGGAAAAGTAGTGGCGGCTGGGGATCCGATACCAGGGTGGGCCCGCGCCATGAGGCTGCGAAAGGCCTCGGTCTCTACTAGCCTATAGGGGCAGCAATCCCAGGCTTAGCAATCTGGAGATTTGCACATTAGGGCTTGGGCGTGCGGTGGGTTGGCACTATAATTTGCGTTTCCGCTCCACGCGTCTGGGGTATGGAGAGCTGAACGCTGGTGGTGCTGTGGAGGATCGTGGAGGCGACGATGGGGTTTTTGTGGCAGGGTCCTAGGGCAGGGGGCTACATCAGCTGACACAGGAAGGAGCAGATGGTGTGCACCCGGAGGCGAACGCGCTTGTTGAACGAGGGGGTGTTTAGCATTCATATGCCTGCGCATACTGGTGTAGTTAAGCTATTAGTGGTGGAACCCGCGCTGATCCTGGTTTGGCAAATGTGGCCCACCACAGTCCGTCGGTCATTCGCGTGTTTCCTTAAAGAACCTCCAACTTCTGAAAATCTAGCCCTCCGCAGGAGCCCTCGCCACGGGAGCTTCACTAGTTGACACATTTGGCGCTGATGCACCAGCTCTGGCCCCCTGCTCTCCGTCTGGCCCCACCACTGCCTCTTCCATTACCTGTTCTGTCGAGGACTCGCCTCCGTCTCAAAAGCACTGTGTTCACCGGCCTCTCAAACCAGCTTGGGTTTTGTCACCTCATCATCCTCCGATCCCCTCAGTCTGCTCCCCCCTCGGACTTCCTGCCACTGACAAACAACTTCCCCACTGTCTGACAACCGTGTCCCTCATCGTGGACACCTGCTTTCACACTTACTTCCAGTACGTCACAGTCATCATCACCCACAGACTGCAGACTGGTGGAAAACCTGGGCATCGGAAATTGCTCATCATAACGGACAGTGTTTGTGACTGTGGAAGGGTCCAGAAAACAGTTCTCAGATATGGCGGTTTCAAATGGCAAATTTTGCTGAGGGGCAGACTTGGTGGGGGGAGGAGGCTGAGGTGCGGAGCTGGAGGAGTGCCGATTCGGTGACATGGTTACTGCGTGGAAGACTGAACGTGGACAAATTGCTCGAAGCATTGTTCGGCAATCCACGACTCACCCTGTTCGCACTGTTTGGCACTCAACGTGCTCTACCGAGCCCAGTAAACTTAGACATGAACCTAGTGGAGTGTAGCTCTGTGCTTACCCTCCCCTTAAATCAGTTGGTGACTCTCCCGCCCAGGACCACGGCTCTGACCCATGCAGTAGTTGGAACGCCACTTCCGCGCCTATCCTCTACCCCTAGCCTCGGTTTAACATTTTGAAAATAGAGTTATAACTTAATTTTTTTTTTAAACTTTTTTTGTGTTTTTTTTTTTTTGTGTATGCTTTTTGTTTTACAACCCCTTCCCGATGCGCGCCGTACTAGGTACGGCGCGCGCCGGGTCCCGGTGCATGAGAGGGCTCGCGGGGCCGAGCCCTCTCCATACCGGTTAAGTCTTGCTGCAATTGCAGCAAAGGCTACCGGTAACACCCGCGATCGGTGCTAGCCTGGCGCCGCCATCTTGTTGTGGATCGCTGCTCCCCGATGACGTCACGGGGAGCGCGATCCGTCCCATGGACTCGGGTTGTTCCGCACACCCGAGGCTACTTCGTTTTAACCCATGCATTACATTGCTAAGTCACATGTAATGCATGGGGAGTAAAATCCACATAACTGCCATACTGTATTTGAGTATATGATAGGATCGACAGACTACCTAGGTTAGAGTCCCTAGGGAGTCTGAAAAATAAAAAAAGTTAAAAAAAAATTATAATAAAAAACCTAAAAATTCAACACCTCCCCGCCCTTATCCTAGAACTGATATAAAAATAAATAAACAGTAAATAATAAAACATTGGTATCTCCGCGTACCGAAAATGCCCATCTATCAAAATATGATATGTTTTTTCACTATGTTAACCTGTTACGAAAAATAGCGTGCCAAATGTCAAAAATGGCATTTTGTTTGCCATTTTGAAAAATATAAAAAAATAATAAAAAGTGATCACAAAGGGGTCCACAGTCCCAAAAATTATAGTAATGAAAACGGCATCAAAATTCGCAAAAAATGACACTATCCACACTCCGTACACCAAAGTATAAAAAAAGTTTGGCCCCAGAAGATGGCAAAAAAAAAAATATTTTGAACAGGAGGTTTTAATTTTTTTAAATGTATGAAAACATTATAAAACCATACAAATTTGTATCCACGTGATCGTACCGACCCAAAGATAAAGTAGACATGTCATTTGGGACGCAGAGTGAAAGCTGTAAAATCCAGCCCACAAGAAAACGTCAACAAATGTGTGTTTTTTTTCACCATTACACTGCATTTGGAATTTTTCCTGCTTCCAGTACACCATAGAATATTAAATACTGTCACTATGAAGGGCAATTTGTACGCAGAAAATAGCCATAACACAGCTCTTTAATGTGGAAAAGTAAAAAGTTATAGATTTTTGAAGTTGGTGAGTGAAAAATGGAAGTGAAAAAACTAAAAAGGCCAAGTCGTTAAGGGTTTAAAACCAAACGATGCTATCCATGCTATGGCTATTTTCTAGCCAAGTATGAAAGCACACTGCTATGCCAGATGAATGACAACTGAGTTATTAAAAAAATAAACGAAAATAAAAAAGGAAATGCAGACTGTGCCTAATTGAAATACAACCCGGCCCTAATAAATTTTTCCCACTTCGGTCTTTGCGATGGATTGTGCGTCACTAACGCAAAACACAGTGGTCGCAAGTCCACTCCAAATTGCTCACATTTTGCTAGAGATCACTGCAGCAACTACAGCCACCGCAATCAACCAGAACTCAATATATGTAACGTACTGTAGGCGTAAGTAAGCCGTTTGGATGCTCCTATGGCTTTTTCTAGCCAAGTTATTAAAGCACCCTACTATGCCAGATGAGATGACGCTGATTTAGAAAAAATAAACGTAAAAATAAAAGGAAATGGCAGACTGTGCCTAATTGAAATACAACCCCGGGCCCTAATAATTTTCCCATCGGTCTTTGCGATGGATATGTGCGTCACTAAGCGCAAACACAGTGGTTGCAAGGTCTCACTCCAACTTGCTCACAATTGCTAGTAGATGCACTGCAGCAACTACAGCCACCAGCAGATCAACCAGAAATCAAATTATATAACGCTACTGTAGGCGTAAGTAAGCCGTTTGGATTCTCCTATGGCTATTTTCCTAGCCAAGTATTAAAGCAAACTACTATGCAAGATGAGATGACACTGAGTTATAAAAAAATGAAACGTAAAATAAAAAAACTGGCAGACTGTTCCTAATTGAAATCAAAACCCTACTAAATTTTCCCACTTTGGTGTTTGAGGTGGATATGTGTGTCACTAAGAGCTAAACACAACGGTAGCAAGTCCCCCTCTATTCCTCACAAATATGTATAGCTGCACTACTAGTGCCAGCAAGCCCAGCCACAAGCAAATAAAAAAAAAAAGTATAACGTTATTGTAGCCCTAAGAAGGCTGTTGGTTGTTGTGAATCACCTCCTGCCTACAGTAAGCTAATAGAACACCCTAACGCTTTCCCTGACCAGCAGCAGCTCTCTCCCTAGCAGCATCCAGACCAGAATGATCCGAGCAGGCCGGGCAGCGGCTAGTCTATCCCAGGGTCACCTGATCTGGCCAGCCAACCACTGCTATCGACGTGTAAGGGTACCACGTCATGTGGGTGGAGTGCAGAGTCTCCTGCTTGTGATTGGCTCTGTTTTCTGGCCGCCAAAAAGCAAAACGGCGGGAGCTGCATTTTCCTCTCGAGGGCGAAATACTCGTCCGAGCAACGAAGTCGTTAGTACGCTAATGCTCGATCGAGCATCAAGCTCGGACGAGTATGTTCGCTCATCTCTAGAGTAACCAAAAAATCATCGACACATTCATTTACATTTTTGCAATGAATCGATCACAAGTAATGCATCCAACAGGCATTTATATTCCTACTTTTTTTTTCAATATGCAGGTAATTTTTCTAGCAATAAAAATCTCAAACATCAAAACAAAGATTAATTCTTCTCAATTTTATTCTCAAACATAATCAAAGAACTAAAATTAGTTACATTGGACACATTTCCTTCAAAAAGGGTTTTTAGAGAATAACAGAGGAAAAATGAAAGTAACAAAAGGTCAAGTGATAAAATACTGAATGGCACAGTTAATTTTACTGGTGCTATGCCCCTGATCAAACAGATGTTTGTTTACTTAATATGAATCCACCAAAATATTGCCCCCAGAAGTTTGGCTGTGAATGAGTTCCACAAGCCAGGGGGATAACCTTTTATTTTCATCCAGCAAATAGAGAAACACCCCCAGAAAATAAAAAAGTAAAGGTTACTAGCCCCCGGGCAAGTATAGACAATGTACATATAGGCTTTTATGGGTCATATCTTTTTACAGTTGGACATATAAAAATACTTTTTATGGGGGAGGGGGGGTTTGAGATGAAATAATTATGTCATTCATGCTAGCAGGAAGGAAATCATGGTGTAGCCCAGATGCTACATTTACTAATAAGGCCCAGTCCATATAATTTAATAAAAATTAATGTGAATATTGAGGCCAGTAATGGACTATTGTAGTCATGTGATGGGAAGAGCATCTGGTCCCGGGCAGCTCCCACCCCTCTCCACCCAGCAGCACTACTGGAGCTTCTTAATATTGAAAGATTAATTCCTTTATTTTTTTTTCTTTTTCTATTTTAGGGCTTGTTAATTTTTTCAATAGTTGGACCCCCTTAAATTAAGAGTAGCCAATGTTGCATCTGACACACAGCAGCAGCAGGCATCATGAATAGAATAAAGGGTTTTACATTTATAAATAATAGGGTAAACAGTATTTATATAAAATATTTCAAAATATTCTCTAAATTGAGCCCAACTTCTTTAAGGGGTTGGCCACTATTTAGATTACTTTTTTTAATGACTTTCACATGTGGCTGTACTGCCTAATTGATAATCCCTGAAAGATCCCTTAAGTGATTCAGCAATCTTGCTACTTACTTTTGTACTTGTGCAGACCTTACATGCTTCTTTCCTTATATATCTGCTCTATTGAATAGGTGGACCTGCAGCAGGTGAATATGAGTCATTCTGCCCCTTCCTCCCTTTCTCCTCCTAGTCTCTGTCAGTATGGATGGACTGTGAGGAGAGAAAGGGTGACGTCACATGAACGACCTGAAGCAGAGACAGAGGCAGCAGCTGTGAGTGTGTGCAGAGGCAGAAAACTGAGAACAAGAAAGACTACAACTTGTGAAGGAGGCACAGAACACAGGTGAAATGCAACAACCCCTTTATAATGTACTGGTTTTATAGCCCAAATAAAATGATATGAGTCAGGAAACAGAGCCAAATATGAATGGAAGCCTTGGTAAAGTCCATTATTAAAGCATGTTTGGTTCTGAAAATAATTAAGGTTGTATATGGGATTTGTTTTTGTGTTTCCACTGTAATTATGAAATCTTAGGTTGGTTCTCAGAAAGTATATATAAAATCTGCACCCCCATATGTGAAATATCTACTGTATGCACATCCTCAGATTAACCCTATGGGGAAATCTTACTCTCATTCCACTTGACTGAGCTTAATTGCAGTAGAAGAAATTGAACGACAATCCAACACCTGCTGTAATTCATCTAGAGGCACACGTTACAACAAAAATCAGAACAAAACAAAGAAGACAGCATACAAAATTGTAATTATTATGGAGTTGAATAAAAAAGCTAGGAAAAATGCTGAATGCATTTTTATTCCAATGGAAAGGAACGAGCCTCTTAAATCTGATGGTGTCAGGTGACTTGTACACCACATAAAAGGAAATTATTAACACAAAAAAATCCCCTTTCTAAATTACTTTCTTATCTCGGTGGTAACATTTGATTGTGTCATTAGCAAATTAACATCAAATAATGCAATGGACACTTATTTTTTGTTCATGATGTTGTATCTGTATAGAAAATAGTCTGATACAGTTATTGTCCTATATGAATAATAACATAGGGGGCCACAAAAATGCACATAAAAATGGGATAAGTGGGAACCATGTGAAGTCCACAATTACTTCTTAAACTTGTAAACTTTATTGCTACACAATTCATGAGAAGAGGCCATTTAATTTATCCCTCGGTTAGACTATACTTTTCTTTATATTGATATTCTATAAATGTACTGAGAATCTGTCAAAAAGGACCAAAATGGCATGACACTGGAAAAACAATGCAGTTGCACCATTTTATAATTGCTTTGTTTTAAACAGTGTGTCACTCTTCATTAAAAAATTGAAATTGAAAAAATTCCCCCTCCCCAATAATTACATGAATAATATATATATATATATATAATATATATATATATATATATATGCTAAGTGTATGTGTTATAATGTGTGTGGTATGTGTGTAACGAAATGTCCGGCTGAAGGAATCTGCACAATACAATCCTTAACGATACAAAATTTTTCACAGCCGCTCTCTGTGAGGGGATATCATAGACTGGTTTTGACGAACTGAATTTTAGCCCACATTTTCCAACACCTTTAAACCACAATCTACAGGAGCCATTGTTTCTGATCTGCTGGCTGTTGGGCAGTAACCAATCACATCCTCACGCTTCTAGCAACCACTCATGCTCAGTTTCTATGCGTGACTACTTAATATGGAGCTCTGATGTTTATTGGTTACTATAGGCATATGTGTGAGGTAATATGTGAGGTAATATGAAGTAATATAATCGAGATTAGAGTAGATAGATGTAGATTGAAATGGATAGAGATAGATAAATAGACGATCATAGCAGTACTCCAGTTCACGACCACAACTTCAATCATCTCTCTACGCACATGACTGCGCGTTGAAGCTAAAGCAGTTATTTACTATCCCGAGCTATTCGGGAGCTACAGCTAAGTGGTTAATATAAGGCAGTTATAACTTGTTTAATTTATTTTTCTGTACTGTTTTAAGAATATGCTTGCTGTCATTAATGGGAAGCTTTGTTTTTTATCTTCCAATGGATAAAACCAGTCCATGGTCATGTATAGCCACAACAGGTCTCATTAGTATCAAGAACGTATCCAGAGTGTGTGTTTACAAACGAGCCATGCACCTGTGTATTAATACATAACCATGAGGAAGAGGGATATAATATGGGCACCCATATAGAATTTTATAATATGGATACTGTCACCCCCTGTCCCTTGCGCGATCCCGTTCCGGACTCGTCCAAGGAGGATGAACTCTTACATGATTCATGAGGAATCGTGCCACCGATATCCTTGCATGTGTTGTTCCTTGATCAGGTCCGCCAGAGTTCACCTTCTTTTCCTCCCGGGTATGTAAGTGCATGACTTGCGCCACAATTTTTTAGTTAAATCCCATGGTTTGTTCCGATCCATGGGATTTTCGAAGCGCCAGCCCTACGATTGATGTCACATGAGCCCCAATATTTTGTGGTAATGATCGATTTGTGTGGTTGCTGAAAAAAGCCAGGTTCTGGTTGAAGCACTGCCCCAAAAATTCAGAAACAATATCTCTATTAAAGTTTTAATATTTTAATTTATTACATGTCAATATCAGACTACATGTCCTCGGGAGGACTTCTCCCGCTCATTAGGTCCAAGTAACGATACATGGCTAGTGGGGTTAGGGGCGTTTTAAGATGATATTGTTATGGTTGCTTACCCCATTTCCTTCTTCTATCCTCCTTGAGATGGTTCTACTTACGCATTGGAGTCAACTGTGTTAATTAAACTGATTGACTTAAGACAGAATTGTGGAATGCACAGATCTAGCCGAGGTTACAAAAGAATTTCTACAGCAATCAAGGTTCCTAAGAGCACAGTGGTCTCCAGAATCTTAAATACTTAATGGAGAAGTTTGGACGACCACAACTCTTTCTCGACCAGCATCCAGCCAATCTAAGCAATCATGGGAGAATAGCTTTGGTCAGAGAGGTTAAGAAGAACCCCAGATCCGTGACTGACCTCCAAAGATGCAGTAGAGAGATGGGGAGACAGCTCTGCATCCCCAGCAAAAAACAACCCACAAGGGACTCCCAGACTGTGAGAAATCAAGATTCTTGGTCTGATTAGACAAGATTGAACTTTTTGGTGTTAATGTTCTGAGTGGTTGTGGGGAAGAAACAGCCTGCATCATCACCTGCCAACTCCCATCCCACATGAAACATTGTGTGACGTATCACCCTCAGTATCATGAGGGTGTATTCCATATACAGGGCCGAACAAATGGTTACAATTGAAGGAGAGATTATGAATGACAACCTGTTTATTGATCCTTCAACAGAAAACATAAATTGATTTCATATAGAACAACAATCCTTATATTAGTTACTACTTAATACAGCAAATCTTTCCGTTAGTTTACTACTTTTCCAGTGTTAGCAATGAATCGACATTATTTCTTAAAACATGAAGAGTCATAGATACATTGTGCGGAAAAAAAAAAATCCGCCCTTCATCGTAACTTTCTTCCTAATACTTGAATCTTAAATATGGGCACATGTTTATTATCCGAGTCCTCCAATACGAGGAAGAAGAAAAAAAAAAAAAAAAAAAGACAGGGAGAAGGGAAAAAGAAAAAGGAAAAAAAAAAAGGAAAGGGGAGAATAAATATATTATTTTTCTATCCTAATACGCTTATGTAGTGGCCAGAACGAGTTACTATAGCAGAACCAAGGAGGTAGCTCGGTTTCCTAACGTTATATGGTATAATGGTTACTAAACCTAACCATATTGAGGTTTGAAAATTTAATTTTGAATTTGAGTTTGAGGGGGCATTTCGGGTTCATAGATTCCAAAATTAACCACGAGGCCCAATTAGTTAAACTTTTTTACTTCTTTTATTATGGCCTGTTCCCACATATACATTCATAGTGCGATAGCATCATTCATTCTCTATATTATTGAGTCTCTATTAAACTGCTAGCAGATTTCCATTGCTGCAATCGTCATTTCCACTACCCCGCACATAGCTGCTTATTAGGCCATTTCTCGTTCTCAGAAAAAACCCTCATATATATATCCGGGCAGACTGGGGGGGAGGAGGCTGAGGTGCAGGAGCTGGAGGAGTGGGGATTTCGGTGACATGGGTGGACTGCGTGGAAGACTGACTGGTGGTGGACAAATTGCTCGAAGCATTGTCGGCAATCCACGACATCACCTGTTCGCACTGTTCTGGCCTCAACAGTGCTCTACCACGAGTCCCAGTAACTTCAGACATGAACCTAGGGAGTGTAGCTCTGCGGCGTTCCCCTGCTCCCTCATCAGCAGGTGGTGTCTCACCCCGCCCAGGACCACGGCCTCTGACCCCTGCAGTAGTTGGACGCCCACGTCCCCGCCCTCGTCCTCTACCCCTAGCCCTCGGGTTAAAACCAAACGATGCTATCCTATTGCTATGGCTATTTTCTAGCCAAGTATGAAAGCACACTGCTATGCCAGATGAGATGACACTGAGTTATTAAAAAAATAAACGCAAAATAAAAAAGGAAATGGCAGACTGTGCCTAATTGAAATACAACCCCGGGCCCTAATAAATTTTCCCACTTCGGTCTTTGCGATGGATATGTGCGTCACTAAGCGCAAAACACAGTGGTCGCAAGTCTCACTCCAAATTGCTCACAATTTGCTAGTAGATGCACTGCAGCAACTACAGCCACCAGCAGATCAACCAGAAATCAAATATATATAACGCTACTGTAGGCGTAAGTAAGCCGTTTGGATTCTCCTATGGCTATTTTCTAGCCAAGTATTAAAGCACACTACTATGCCAGATGAGATGACGCTGAGTTATGAAAAAAATAAACGTAAAATAAAAAAGGAAATGGCAGACTGTGCCTAATTGATGAATACAACCCGGGCCCTAATAAATTTCCCACTTCGGTCTTTGCGATGGATATGTGCGTCACTAAGCGCAAAACACAGTGGTGTGCAAGTCTCACTCCAAATTGCTCACAATTTGCTAGTAGATGCACTGCAGCAACTACAGCACCAGCAGATCAACCAGAAATCAAATATATATAACGCTACTGTAGGCGTAAGTAAGCCGTTTGGATTCTCCTATGGCTATTTTTAGCAAGTATTAAAGCAAACTACTATGCAAGATGAGATGACACTGAGTTATTAAAAAATAAAGTAAAATAAAAAGAAACTGGCAGACTGTGCCTAATTGAAATCAAACCCCTAATAAATTTTCCCACTTTGGTGTTGAGGTGGATATGTGTGTCACTAAGAGCTAAACACAACGGTAGCAAGTCCCCCTGCTAATTCCTCACAATATGGTACTAGCTGCACTACTAGTGCCAGCAAGCCCAGCCACAAGCAAATAAAAAAAAAAGATATAACGTTATTGTAGCCCTAAGAAGGGCTGTTGGGTTGTTGTAGAATCACTCCTGCCTAACAGTAAGCTAATAGAACAACCCCCTAACGCTTTCCCTGACCAGCAGCAGCTCTCTCCCTAGCAGCATCCAGAAGAGAATGATCGGAGCAAGCGCGGGCAGCGGCTAGTCTATCCAGGGTCACCTGATCTGGCCAGCCAACCACTGCTACGAGTGTAAGGGTACCAGTCATGCTGGGTGGAGACGAGTCTCCTGGCTTGTGATTGGCTCTGTTTCTGGCGCCAAAAAGCAAAAACGGCGGGAGCTGCCATTTCTCGAGCGGGCGAAATACTCGTCCGAGCAACGAGCAGTTACGAGTACGCTAATGCTCGATCGAGCATCAAGCTCGGACGAGTATGTTCGCTCATCTCTAGAGTTAACCAAAAAATCATCGACACATTTCATTTACATTTTTGCAATGAATCGATCACAAGTAATTGCATCCAACAGGCATTTATATTCCTACTTTTTTTCAATATGCAGGTAATTTTTACTAGCAATAAAAATCTCAAACATTCAAAAACAAAGATTATTCTTCTCAATTTTATTCTCAAACATAATCAAAGAAACTAAAATTAGTTACATTGGACACATTTCCTTCAAAAAGGGTTTTTAGAGAATTAACAGGAGGAAAAATGAAAAGTAACAAAAAGGTCAAGTAGAAAATACTGAATTGCACAGTTAATTTTACTGGTGCTATGCCCCTGATCAAACAGATGTTTGTTTACTTAATATGAATCCACCCAAAATATTGCCCCCAGAAGTTTGGCTGTGAATGAGTTCCTACAAGCCAAGGGGGAATAACCTTTTATTTTCATCCAGCAAATAGAGAAACACCCCCAGAGAAAATAAAAGAATAAAAGGTTACTAGCCCCCGGGCAAGTATAGACTAATGTACATATAGGCTTTTATGGGTCATATCTTTTTAACAGTTGGACATATGTAAAAAAATACTTTTTATGGGGGAGGGGGGTTATTGAGATGAAATAAATTATGTCATTCATGCTAGCAGGAAGGAAATCAATGGTGTAGCCCAGATGCTACATTTACTAATAAGGCCCAGTCATATAATTTTAATAAAAAATTAATGTGAATATTGAGGCCAGTAATGGACTATTGTAGTCATGTGATGGAAGAGCATCTGGTCCCGGGCAGCTCCCAACCCTCTCCACCCAGCAGGCACTACTGGAGCTTCTTAATATTGAAAGATGAATTCTTTATTTTTTTTTCTTTTTCTATTTTAGGGCTTGTTAATTTTTTTCAATAGTTGGAACCCCCTTTAAATTAAAGAGTAAGCCAAAATGTTGCAGTCTGACACACAAGCAGCAGCAAGGCTATATGAATAGAATAAAGGTTTTACATTTATAAAATAAATAGGGGTAACAGTATTTATATAAAATATTTCAAAATATTTCTCTAAATTTGAGCCCAACTTCTTTAAAGGGGTTGGCCACTATTTTAGATTACTTTTTTTAGATGACTTTCACATGTGGCTGTACTGCCTTATTGATAATCCCTGAAAGATCCCTTAAGTGATTCAGCAATCTTGCTACTTACTTTTGTACTGTGTGCAGACCTTACATGCTTCTTTCCTTATATATCTGAGCTCTATTGAATAGGTGGAGCCTGCAGCAGGTGAATATGAGTCATTCTGCCCCTTCCTCCCTTTCTCTCCTAGTCTCTGTCAGTATGGATGGACTGTGAGGAGAGAAAGGGTGACGTCACATGAACGACCTGAAGCAGAGACAGAGGCAGCAGCTGTGAGTGTGTGCAGAAGGCAGCAAACTGAGAACAGAGAAAGACTACAACTTTTAAAGGAGGCAAAGACACAGGTGAAATGCACAACCCCTTTAAATATGTACTGGTTTTAATAGCCCAAATAAAATGATATGAGTCAGGAAACAGAGCCAAATATGAATGGAAGCCTTGAAAGCCATATGAAAGCATTTTTGGTTCTGAAAATAATGTATTAGGGATTTGTATTTTGTAGTTTCCACTGATCTGATGAAATCTTAGGATGTTTCTCAGAAGTATATATAAAATCTGCAACCCCATATGGTGAAATATCTACTGTATGCTACATCCTCAAGTGAACCCTATGGGGATAATGCTTACTTCATTCCACTTGACTGAGCTTAATGCAGTAGAAGAAATATGACTACAATCCAACACCTGCTGTAAATTCATCTAGAGCACACGTTACAAAAAAAGAAACAAAAAAGACAGCATACAAAATTGTAATTATTATGGAGTTGAATAAAAAAGCTCAGAAAATGCTGAATGCATTTTTATCCAATGGAAAGGAACGAGCCTCGTAAATCTGATGGTGTCAGGCTGACCATTGTACACCACATAAAAGGAAATTTTAACAAAAAAAATCCCCTTTTCTAAATTATTGCTTATCTCTGTGGTAACATTTGATTGTGTCATAGCAATTAACATCAACATAATGCATGGACATTATTTTTTGTTTCATGATGTTTTATCTGTATAGAAAATAGTCTGATACAGTTATTGTCCTATATGAATATATAATCATAGGGGGTCCACAAAAATGCACAATAAAAATGGGATAAGTGGGAACCATGTGAAGTCCACAATATACTTCTTAAACTTGTAACTTTATTGCTAAACAATTCATGAAGAGGCATTTAATTTTATCCCCTGATTTAGAATATACTTTTCTTTATATTTGATATTCTATTAAATGTACTGAGAATCTGTAAAAAGACCAAAATGGCATGACACTGGAAAACAATGCAGTTGCACCATTTTATAATTGCTTTGTTTTAACAGTGTTCACTCTTCAATTAAAAAATTGAAAATTGAAAAAATTCCAGCAAATAATTAACATTGAATATATATATATATATATATATATATATATATATATATATATGCTAAGTGTATGTGTTTATATGTGTGTGTATGTGTGTACAAATGTCCGCTGAAGGAATCTGCACAATTTACAATCCTTAAAGATCACAAAATTTTTCACAGCCGCTCTCTGTGAGGGAATATCATAGACTGGTTTTGACTCGAAATTTAGCCCACATTTTCCACACACACTTTTAACCACCATCTACAGGAGCCATTGTTTTCTGGCTGCTGGCTGTGGCAGTAACCAATCACATCTCAGCTTCTAGCAACCAATCTCAGCTCAGTTTCTATTGTGCTACATTAATATGAGCTCTGATCTTTTATTGGTTACTATAGGCATATGTGTGAGGTAATATGTGAGGTAATATGAAGTAATATAATAGATAGAGGTAGATAGATGTAGATTGAAATGGATAGAGATAGATAAATATAGACAGATATAGCAAGATACTCCAGTCACGACCAAAACTTCAATCATCTATCTACCGCAAATGACTGCAGTTGAAGCTAAAAGCAGTTATTTACTATCCCGAGCTATATCGGGGACTACAGCTAGTGGTTAATATAAAGGCAAGTTATACAGTTTGTTAATTTATTTTCTGTACTGTTTTCTAGATATCTGCTTGCTGTCATTTAATGGGAAGCTTTGTTTTTTACTTCCAATGGATAAAACCAGTCCATGGTCATGTAATACCACACAGGTCTCATTAGTATCACAGACAGTACTCAGAGCTGTGTTTTACAACGAGCCATGCACCTGTGTATTAATACATAACCATGAGGAATAGAGGGATATAAGTATGGTGCACCCATATAGAAGTTTATAATATGGATACTGTCACCCGGTCCCTGCGCGATCCCCGTTCCGGACTGTCCAAGGAGGATGAACTCTACCATGATTCATGAGGATCGTGCCCCCGATATCCTGCATGTGTTGCTTCCTTGATCAGGTCCGCCAGAGTTCACCTTCTTCTTCCCGGTGTATGTAAGTGCATGACTTGCGCCACAATTTTTTAGTTAAATCCCATGGTTTGTCCGAATCCATTGGATTTTCCGACGGCCAGCCCCTACGATTTGTGTCACATGAGCCCCAATATGTGTGGTAATGATACAGATTTGTGTGGTTGCTGAAAAAAAGCAAGGTTCTGGTTGAACGCACTGCCCCAAAAATTCAGGAAACAATATCCTATTAAAGTTTTAATATTTTAATTTATTATCAATGTCAATATCAGACTACATTTCCAGGGATGGACTATCCCGCTCATTAGGTCCAAAGTAACGATACACTGGCTAGTGGTGTTAGGGGCTTTAAGATGATATTTGTTATGGTGTACCCCATTTCCTTCTTATCCTCCTTGAGATGGTTCTACTACTTCATTGGAGTCAACCTGTGTTTAATTAAACTGATTGAACTTAAGACAGAATTGTGGAAATGCACAGATCTAGCCGAGGTTACAAAAGAATTTCTACAGCAATCAAGGTTCCTAAGAGCACAGTGGTCTCCATAATCCTTAAATACTTAAATGGAAGAAGTTTGGGACGACCACAACTCTTTCTCGACCAGGCCATCCAGCCAATCTAAGCAATCATGGGAGAATAGCTTTGGTCAGAGAGGTTAAGAAGGAACCCAAGATCACTGTGACTGACCTCCAAAGATGCAGTAGAGAGATGGGAGACAGCTCTGCATCCCCATGCAAAAAAAACCCACAAGGGACTCCCAGACTGTGAGAAATCAGATTCTTTGGTCTGATTAGACAAGATTGAACTTTTTGGTGTTAATTCTGAGTGGTATGTGGGGAGAAAACCAGGCACTGCTCATCACCTGCCAAATACAATCCCAACAGTGAAACATGGTGGTGACAGTATCACCCTCAGTATCATGAGGGTGTATTCAGATACAGGGACAGAACAAATGGTTACAATTGAAGGAGAGATTATGAATGACAACATGTTTATTGATCATTCAACAGAAAACATAAATTGATTCATATAGAACAACAATCTTATAGTTAGTTACTACTTATTACAGCAAATCTTTCCGTTAGTTACTACTTATTCCAGTGTAGCAATGAATCGACATTATTTCTTAAACATGAAGATGTCAATAGATACATTGTGGAGGAAAAATCCTCCCTTCATCGTACTTCTCCTAATACTTAAATACTTAAATATGGCACATGTTTATCCGAGTCCCAGATACAGAGGAAAGAGAGAAAAAAAAAAAAAAAAAAAAGGAAAGGGAGAAAGGGAAAAAAGAAAAAAGGAAAAAAAAAGGAAAGGGGAGAATAAATATAGTATTTTTCTATCCTAATACGCTTATGTAGTGACAGGAAGCGAGTTACTATAGCAGAACCAAAGGAGGTATCTCGGTTCCTAACTTTATAGGGTATATGTGACTAAACACTAACCAGATTGAGGTTTGAAATTTAAAATTTGAATTTGAGTTTGAGGGGGCATTTCGGGTTCATAGATTCAAAATTAACCACGGGCGCCAATTATGTTTAAACTGTTTACTTCTTATTATGCCTTGTTCCCACATATACATTTCATAGCGATAGCATTCATTCATATTCTCTATTATTGAGTCTCTATTAAACTGGCTAGCAGATTTCCATTGCTTTGCAATCGTCATTCTCACTACCGCACATAGTCTGCTTATTAGCCATTTCTCGTTCTCAGAAAAACCCCTCATATATATATCCAATAAAGCAATGGCGGGGCAAGGTGGGGTATATGTATTCCTTATTATTGAAATAAGATCAAAAGCATAGTTCCATATATGCACCACTCGGTCACAGGTCCACCACATATGTAGAGTTGATGCTATGTCCGTACATCCCCTCCAACAGTACTCACTGACATCTTGAATAGCCTTTGCAAGTTTTTGGGGGGTTAAATACCACCTACTCCTGATTTTAAACAAATTATCCATGTGATTTGTGCATCGCAGATTCCTATTTGAATCCTCTATTGCCTTCCTCCACTGTTCTTCTGAGAAGGACAGTCCCAGTTCTTTTTCCCACCTTACCATATACGGTAATTTGCCCCTACTATATCGGTGAATAAGATCCCTATAAGCTGCAGAGGTGCCTCCCTTTGGTCTAAGTGCCTTAATATATGTTAAGAATCTCAACCTGGTGTAGGCCGAATCCTCTAAAAAATCTTTTAATGAATGAGATAGGGATTTTAACCTGAGATATATAAACCAATCCGATTGAAGGAGAGATGAATGCAGCTAAGCAAAAAGATATTCTGGATGAAAACCTATTCCAGAGTGCTCAGACTGGGGCTAAGGTTCACCTTCCAAGACAATGATACTAGACACACATCTAAAATAACAAAGCAATGGCTTCAGAACAAATTTGTGATCATTTTTGACTGGCCCAGCCAGGACCCAACCTACACCCAATTGTACAACTCTGGAGAGACTTGAAAATGGCCCTTACCAATGTTAAACATCCAAATTGAGGGAGCTGCACAGGATCTGCAAGGAAGAATGGCAGAGGATCCCCAAATCCAGATAGGAAAAACTTGTTGTATCATTCACAAGAAGACTCATGGCTGTACTTACGCAAAAGGTGCTTCTTACTCAATACTGAGCAAAAGGTCTTAATACTTATGGTCCTGTGATATTTAAATTTTTCTTGCTTAAGAAATTAACAAAAATATCTATATTTCTGGTTTTATTCTGTCAAGATGGGATGCGGAGTACATGAATTAGCAAAAAAAAAACCTGCTTTTTTTCGACATTTCTTTAATAAAATGATGAGAAGCAACATCTGCTTAGGTCATTGTGTTTGGTAGATGTCAACTTGAACCAGATCCTTTCGATAAATGGGAAGGGTTTTCATCATAGAATAAAGGTTCACAATGACACAGTTTCTGCTTCTGGGTGTTTGCTGCATTGCAGATCAGCCGGCAAGCAATGTAACTGAAAAGATTGTTTGTAGTTAGCAATGATGCAAGTTTGTAGACATCCTCAAGGCCAGTGTTCAAATTATAAATAAAACAGTAATAACAGATTCTGACAAGATTGATGCAAGAACCTCATTTTATTCTCAAATTTTTGACCGTTCTAACCATTTCCATTGTACATTTGTTCTTTGAGCTAAACAGCAGTATCTCTCTTCTGAGTGAGAGACAAATTGAAATGCAGACGTGATGAGAATGTATCATGGTTGCCAAGGATTTAGTTTCCCTAGTAACTGCATCCATATAAAAGCTTAGAAAACTTCTGAAAAGTATTTTTTAAGTACTTTAGGTTAGATAATTATTTCTTTGAGAATTACACAATAAAGAATTCGAACTGTTTAAGATAACACAAATTGCTGTAAAATGTAAAGTAATTTAAGACTAATTATGCCTTTTTAAAGGCAAAGTGTCGTAATGAGGACAGCTCTCTGCAGTCAACAGTTCCCAGCACTTCATCAATGTTTTTTGAGGATCACTCTAGATACTAGAGATGTTACTCAAGAAACATAGGAAGGAGATAAGAGCCTTCAGTGCTCTCTGTTTTTCTTTCATTTTTCGTATAAAGCATACAAAGACAAAGGACAAAAAGACCATTGTACATAGAAACATCCCCAATCCCACCGAACTAACCCAACACAGCAGGCAGTAAGCAGTCCAGAATGCATTCTGTAGCATAAGACAATGAAACAAAGCACGATGAGGAGATCAAATGAGTGAAGCATGAATTATTTATACATGCATAGTAAAGACAGTAATACCCAGAGTCCATGCAAGTGATCTGATATCTAGTGCTATCTAGTCAATAACTGAGACTTCTACATAAGTCTAACAACCCCCATTAGGCAGGCCCAGGGTATACATCTAGTGTATCCATAACACGCTCCCCACTCAAGTCTAATGATGTTGTTGGTCATATTTACAAATTCCTTGAGAAAAGGAGCAGAACTCTGGATTCATCTGATGACAATATTTGCAGGCGTGGTGAAACAAATATTTTCAATATTATCTAGTTGTATAATACCCTATAACAAATGAGCAATGCTTGTAATACATCAAAGTTTTACAAATCACGATTTTCTTTGTAGGTATTATTGTTCATTTGTTTCAGTTCTTCTGGGAACCCTTTCAGGTCCTTATGTCTTGGGCCGGGGACAAGTAAGACTGTGGGAGTCTAAACGGCTTATTCCTCAATTGGCCCTAGGGACGTAAGAGGATAATTTTTTAACAGATTATGAGATGAAGAATTTTAATCTTTTTTTCCATTTATCTGCATTGGTGCACAGCTAAGAGGGGCAGTGCTGTCATTGGAAAATTTGGTCACATGGACAAGAAAAGGACATTTCTTTAGTATTTTTACCAGGTCTCTGATCCCTGAACTCTCCATTACTCTACATTAAAATCAAGAAAAACATTCCCTATTTTCTTTATGCCTTTTCCTCCTGCACTCAAGTTACGAGTTATGGACAAATAAGAGAAAGAGAAGTGGAAGGACAATGTGAAATTCAGTTTGATATTATTTGAATTATGAACACATCAAGGGGGTCATTTATCTTTATCTTTTTTGGGGGTATTTTGGTGGGGGTTGGACTTGTTTGATTTATCTTAGAGGTTGATATATAAGGTAGCTGAATCTGTGGCGTTTTTATTGTGTTTTAACGCATTACAACAGGAGAGGTGATTTGCCTAATTAAATTACTGTTTACAATGTGATAATGCAAGTGTTAACTAAACAAATGTTAACACATGCATTAACATTACTTTAGCAATGCGTTTTCTAAACGCAAATGTTAACAGTAATGCAATTAGGCAAATCAACTCTCTTCAGCTGTTGTAATGCCTTTCAATGAAATGCAAGCCAAAACACAACATGGAAATGCTCCATAAAAGTCACATAAAAGTAGCAGACTTTTCTATAACCCCTTCTAAAATTTGATTGGACCTGGACTATATTTGCGACTTTTTAAACACGATTTGCACCAAAATTGAGCCATTTTATATGGCCACATATGGATTTTAATGATATATCTGGGGCACACTGAAAAATTCTTGCGCATTGACCCTTTGCTAGGTGTGTGGAAAAGTCGCAAACTTTGGTCCATATATGCAAATGCTTCAAAAATAGTCGCTAATATATAAGAAAAAAAAGAGTAATGTAAGGAGGGTGGCATGGGTGCAGGAGTATAGACAGGACAGTGAGCCTCAAACTGAGCGCACCTAACTGTCACCTGCCTACTTACGGCCTCACTCTAAGCATTGAACACAGAAAGAGAGGTCAGGGGCCCGGGCCACAAAAAGATAAGAAGTATAGTACAGCATTGCAGTCCATAAGTTGTAGTCAATAGTACAAACTAGATCAGAAAACCAGAGTAAGCAATAGAATACAAAAGCACAAGCGATAAAAAAAAAGCTGAGAAATGTAGTATAACCAGCAAGGTCTCGGGGCGCATTCACACGTTGCGTTGCGTTGTGCGTTGCATTTTTGACACATTCCACTGGCTTCAGCCTTGATTACATGCTAAGGTTACATTTAGAGATGAGCGAGCACTAAAATGCTCGAGTGCTCGTTACTCGGGTCGAACTTTTCCCGGTTCTCGAGTGCTCGTATTGAATAACGAACCCCATTCAAGTCAATGGGAGACTCGAGCATTTTTCACTGAAAGAACACATTGAAAGAACACTAAACAAGAACACATTGCAGATGTTTGCAGATGTTTTCACTGAAAGAACACATTGAAAGAACACAGTCAAGAACACATGTTTCCATACATCTGCAATGTGTTCTTCACACATATTGTTCTTCACATACGTATCTTCCGATAAGTTAGCAGATGTACGGAACATCTGCAATGTGTTCTTCACTGTGTTCTTTCAATGTGTTCTTCACTTAAATGATCCTCTGTTCACTGTTTTCATTGTATTCTTCACTGTTCTTCACTGTGTTTTGTGAAGTAAATGCTCGATCTCGAGTCAGCGAGATACTCGTCCAAGCAATGAGCCGTTTCGAGTATGCTAATACTCGAATGAGCATCAAGCTCGGACGAGTATACTCGCTCATCTCTAGTTACATTGTGTTTCAGCAGATGCAGTGGAAACACAATGTAACCTTAGCATCTAATCAAGGCTAAAGGCTAAGTGATCACAAAGAAGGTTACGTGCTATGAATAAGGACTCATCTAGAATACAGGCTTCAGTCATGCTGCGTCTATGAAATAGGGCTTGACTATTTATAAACAATTTGCACATGCCAAAAGATTCATAAATAAATAAATAAAGTCAAAGACACATTAACTGTTGTTCAATTTCCAATACAGAAATAAGAAAAAACTTGTATAAATGCAAAATATGGGGAACAAACTGGTAAACTTAATATAAATGACAGAAATGTTGTCAGGGACATACGTTTTCTTTCAAAAGTATTTTATCTTTCTGCTCTTTGTAAAAATTATTATTATTCAAATGACTGTAAACGCTGCTATTGCAGACAAAAGCCACAGTAAAACATCCCATTTTTCATAACTTCCATTATGTCAGGATTGAAGCAATGGGAAGAGCGCTGATAGCTATATTGCTTGTCACAAAATCTATTTTCTGTGTTGGCTGTTCCTAATCATTCATGCTTATGGAAATATAATTGGGTTCTCTATAATTCTTTCCACTCTGCCTAAAAATAAACAAATTAATATTTTTTTCAATGTCCTAGATGTATTTCTATCGCAGCAGCGAGCTCTCTCAAGAGTAAAATAAAGGACCTCAGTGTTCATTTCCTGCTATTTGCTCAATTCTCATATGTTGAAAATTGTTGATTTGTTTCTGGCATTTTCTGCTGATCATAACAGTTCCACTCTCCCAGTAATCATTTGTTATTTCCAGTACATTATAGAGCACTGGAGGCACTTTGACCCAGGTTCACATAGTCATCCATAGCATGGGATTACAAACGTCTCAAGTCTTTTTTAACACAAAAATGTTATTTGAGCTGATTAGAGGAATTTAAGCATAGTGGATTATTTTTAGGTCTGAGTCAATAATTTCTGACCTAAGGTTATTCATGCTTTACAAGCTACACACTTAAAATTATGGGGCACCTAAAGTTTTCCATTACTATGACCTGAGAAACTATGCTATACAGACTTACAAAGCTGAGTTTGGAGCAACATAATGAAAAAGCTAAGATCTTGTCCAAAAGATCTGTCAGGCTTCAATCAACCAGACTCATTGGTTGTAGAGAATCCACTGGTAGAGAAAGCTCAAGGAAGCAGCACTCCAAAAAAAGTATAAATTACTATTTTTTACTATTACTATTAATTCACCACTGGTACAAAGTAACAGCATCTCAGCTTATCAATTGAGCAAGTTGAAAATGGCTCTACTGATGAGCTAAAATGTTGATACTTTATACCATGGGTGAATTAATTACTACTATTTTTGGAGTGCTGCTTTCTTGTGCTTTCTCTACAAGTGGTATACACACTTATTCATAAAGATTAAAAAATCAATAGATGAACACAACAAGGTTTCATAATAAAAAAAATGAACAAAAGAAACCCAATTTGCATGTACTGTTTTCAGTCTTTACGATAAAACTTTTCACATGATAAGGTAGGAGTGGCAACCTGGTCTGATGATTCCCCCATTTATTTAACGATTAACCTGTAACCTAAACTTCTCCCTACAAGAAGGTGGAGGAACTCCTTCCATTAAGGCCATAGTGAAAAGGGCCATGCTTGAATTCTTTTCTACTATTAATGTAGACAATATTATGCCTGAAGAATTATGGGTTGCTCATAAAATTATCATTAGGGGAACACTAATGCAGATTAGCACCCTGCTCAATAGGGCCAAAGAAAAGAAAGTGGAAGAATGTATCCAAAGCATAAGATCCATTGAGAAAGCTCTACAAACTAATTTCTCTGCTGATAAATACTCAGAGTTGACAGTAGCCAGGCAAAACATGACAACAGTCCTTATGTCTCAGTACAATAAACAAATGACCTCCCTGAAGGCCACTTACTACTCCTCATTTAATAAACCTAGCAGGTTGATGGCAACAAAATCTAAACCACAAAGAGTTATAATTCCAAAAACCCCTTCGTGAAGTAGTCCCATCCGCAGGCCATAGTGAATATGTTTAAGTCCTTCCATGAAGATCTTTATAATCTCAGATCTGATGAGATGCCTTCTTAGAGCAAGTCTGTGTCCCGACTACATCTACTAGTCAACTTGAATCCTTAAATTCACCCATTACTATCACTGAATTAAATGAAGCCATTAGAAACACTAAAAGGGTAAAGCTCCAGGAACTGAAGGGTTTGGCAATGAATATTACCAAGCTTTCTCTTAACTTCTAGGGCATCACATGTTAACAGTTTTTAAGAGAGCTATGTCCAGAGGCACCTTACCATCAGAAATGATGGAAGCTACAATAGTGACTCTAAGCCGGGCAAAGATCCCACTACCCCGTCCAATTCCAGGCCTATTTCACTGTTAATTTGTATGCAAAAATCCTATCCAATAGATTACTTAAAATACTAAGGGATGGCAGACGTCTGATGGTACACAGAGGGTTATTTATATAGTTTTGGTAATGGGGTCCTCTCGGATGCCTTCTCTGCTCCTTACTTTGGATGCGGAGAAGGCATTTAACAGGATCTATCTCTACTCCTAGGAAATTTGGCTTTGAGGGTCCCATTTTGAGTGCCATACAGGCATTGTACTCTGCTCCCTCAGCAAGGGTCCTCGCAAATGGCTACCTGTCTGATCCACTGACCATATCTAATGGAACACATCAGGGGAGGAGTAAGAGAAGTTCAAGCCTCAGACAGACAACTTAAGATTGGACTGTTTGCAGATGATGTTGTCCTCATGCTAACAAATCCCTTAAATTCCTTAAAAGAGGTAATGCAAGTCTTGGAGGAATGTGGAAAAGTCAACTTTTATAAAATAAATCTGAGTAAGTCCCTCCTTCTAGGAATTAATATACCTCAAGACCTACACATAGATAGGTCAGATAACAGAGCCCTACCCTTTTCAATGGGTGAAGGAAGCAATCCCATACTTAGGGGTTAAAATCTGTTACCCATTAACCAATCTTGCTAAACTAAACATGGCCCCCCTGATAAGCGATATCCAAAAAGAACTCAGAAGCAAAAGCTAAGGTTCTTTTGGAAAGGACAGAAAAGCAGAGTTTCGTGGACAATTCTATAATCCCCCAAGTTTGAGGGGGGTTTGGGAGTTCCCAATATTTGGGTTTTTTACAAGGCTTTTGTCATCCAACAATTAAAAGTATGGGGAGGCACTTATCCTCACTCTAGTCGGATAAATATTGAATAACATTTAGCAGGAGCCCTTTCATTAACAGGGACTAATATACAAAAAAGAAAGAAATCTCTACTTTCCTTGCAAAATCTCTCTACTCTCGCTAGAGTTTTGTCCATTCCTATAGATACCCTTAAATCATTAACCCTGCACTATCTGTTAAGCATTGTTTTAATTGAAAATAGTTAAATTTTATCTTTATCATGTTGGCATCACAATGGGATTAAGATTTAGAACTCACTTTCAAGGGCAAACCCCTTTAAAGAGATGTCTGGGATTGATTTTAAGTAATATAATAAAACATATTCTAAAGGGCATACATGCTTACACAATTCTAAAGGTCATACATACTTTCATTGACCTTTATGAAGGAGAGGCTCCAGCCTCTTTCCAAGTTCTAAAGGATAACTATAACTTACAAGCAGCTGACTTTCTACTGTATGCTCAAATTAGAGCGATTCTGATTAGAAATCCTACACCTAATTTGTTCCTACCAGAGCCATTAGCAAATCTGCTGGAGGGCAAACCTGGCAGAGTTTTGAAATCAACTAAGTTAATCTATGCTACTCTTAGAAAAAAGAAGGCTAAGGAGGGCACTATCACACTATAAAAAGTGGAATGCAGATCTAAGTAGAAAGGTGTCCCAGGAAGAGTGGGCTTCTGCTATGCATTGGTCATCCAAGGCCTCCTGATGGAGGTCCACCATAAAATACTGACAAGATGGTATCTCACTCCCAGCAAATTGACAAAAATTTTCCCTTGTACCTTAGGAAGGTGTTTGAGACAATGTGGAGAGGAGGGTTCATCATCTCATATATTTTGGGGGTGCCCACCATTGTCCACATTTTGGATCAGTGTCTTTGAACTGTACTCCAAGGCGTCTGTTAAACCTGTGAGACGGGTGGCTCTGGTGGGAGTGGGGATAAAGAAGGTTCACAAACTGGTTATTCACATATTGATGTCTGCCAAACTCTTAATAGGAAGAAATTGGAAATGCCCAGCTCCCCCCACAGTCTGAAAACTAACCGACTTATTAGCAGAACACTGTGCGTTTCATAGACTGCTTACTTATAAGGCGGGGACCTCCCAATTATAAGAGGATAACCACAGTCCAGGTGCCTGGATCTTTGAGTATGTGCCCTTCATTTTTATGTTTAATTTTATTGGTGGATTTCCTTCAAGACAAACCTACAGAACCTATAGGTATACAGTATCATTTGGGTCTCATTTTGTAAAGGTGTATAAAAAATAAATATTGTCATTGCTTTGATTATAATTATACAGAAGTTAAAATAAATTATTTCTTAAATTATCTTGTGAATGCCATTGAAAACCCCATCACAAAACAAAAATACTTCAAGTCCCATAACCCTCAAAATGGCCTGAAACCTTCATCTTTTACAAAAAATAAATTCATTGTGACAATGTATCAGTCCCAGGATTTGCAAAACAAATATTTACTCCTGAAAATCACTGACCAAAATCCTGCAAGTGAAAATCGTCTAATTGCTTGTTCTAATTACCACTGATTATGAAGCTATTATATTCTACATCACCATTTTCTAACCGGATACAATTAGAGGACAATATTCTTCTTTGCACAAGTTCCATGCTATTTAAAACATGATGTATAAATGTGGCCTGCCTGATACATATTGATAGCACATATTGATCTAGAAATATATAAAATTGATATATTTTGACTGTAGGAAGAGACCTCTCACAACTTTTGTTTTTCCTTTTTAGTTTTGTGTAATTTTCTAAATTTCTATTTGATCCCGACCACCCACTGATGAAACATGTCAGTAGGCCTTATCGGTCTTAAATATGCAGCAACATATTTCGATGTTGCTGCAGACACAGCCAGAGACCCTAGGGAGAAAGCAGGTCTAGTATGACATTGCCTGCCTCCTCTCTCCACCTTTACTCATACTCAAGCTAATTTCTCTCACTTCCAATTCAGATATCAGGGCTTATTGCAGGGGGAAGAAATAAATAGGAATAGGAGAGTAAGAATAGATTTAGATCCATTCGGATCTACCTGAATCCTGCACTGACTTTTATTTGAACGGCCATTCCAGGCTGTACTTTCATCCTACAAAGATCTCTGTGTGGGATGTGTTATTAGAAAACATTACCCTCATAGAATGTTTTATGAATGAATATTTTAATTTCTATAATTTTTTTAAAGTAAATTTGTTATGACTATGTTTCTAGCCAGTGATTGTGTTTTATAGCATTTTACTAAAATAGGAATACTTTCTGAAGATACATTCTCATTTTAGTAAACTATATGCCCTCATCCTTTCGAGATTGCTGTCCTTGGATACGACCATTTCTGGAGTGAATGCACAAAGAAACAAATAGCTTTTACATATGAAATGGCCAGAAGTTACTGCATGTCCTGCAGCCAGCCTGTGTTAATGAAAGCAGAATCCAGATGGTCAGGCATAGGCTCTCAATGGCCATTGCTGACAGGGGTGGTCGAATCCAAGGACAGCTATCTTGTTCCTATGGGACAGCATGACTACATTTATGGAAATTTATCCTCACACTAGAAAACTTTTTTAATAATATCCAATTAAAGTAGTGTATATATAGCAAGTGAATTCACAGATATGACTATCCCTTTAACTATTGTTTCTGATGTAGCTGGTGCAGGACATGATATGAGGTTCATGACAAATCTCTTTGGCTAGCCATGGTTTTCTTATTCAAAGCTTATATTACACAGTGGGGTAGACTTACTAGAATGGAGAAAAAATAAACTCAAAAAACAACCCCATCAAATAAGAACTAAGAATTGGAGTCAAATAGTTCATGTAATGTATTTCCAGTTATACCACTGAAATTAAATTGAAACACACACTTTTACATTTTATATGCAGCAATAATAATTCCCAGCCCAGTGAATATTTATTTAAAATACAATTTCCATGAATATGAACCTTTTTTCTATAGTATTGACACAGACCTTGACGCAGGCTTTTCTGTACGTCTGTTATTTCTCTGTCAAATTAATGTAACATGATAATCATGTAGTTTCAGTGGTTAAATTGGTGGCTTCATTGTGTTGTTCAAAAATGCATTCCATTGCACAAAAATGAGCCATCATATGGCCACATTAACAAATATAATATATATATATATAATTTTGTAGTTTATTATACTAATTGTAGTGCACCAATGAAAGCCCCGCAAAATTTTTAGCTTCTTTGGAGCAACACTGGCTACAGCATGGAGGGAGATTACATAAGAATATGGATTATGACATTTACAAGGGAAACAAAGGAAATCAAGGGGAAAACAGGAATGACCCCCAAAATTTCTAATCCTAATCCTTGGAGGCAAATTACTACAATTGGTGTACAATTTGGTGTCCTCAGTTTATACTACAATATACCAATATACTACACAGTTTACATATTCACTTTCATTGTAGTGGTGTATTTTCTGAGTACTCCACTGTCACCTAATAAATCACACAAAAGCAACAAGTTATACACAACCAAACTGCCTGAATTAGAACTCCAAATTACTTTTCAGCTTCTAGTGACAGAAAAACACAAGAGTTTGAGATATAAATCAGATCTCTTATTTTTCTGGAGGCATCTCTTGGGTATGCCTCCTAACAATTCTTGGGGAAAAGATTTCCAGTTCATGAGTTTTTTTTTTCTAAAAATGGGGTCACTTTTTCAGGTTTCCTTTCAGAATTGTAGAACTGACTCAGACCCTGTTAAATCCAATTTGCATGCCTGGTTCCATGCCTTGTTCATCTTAATGAACGTTAAGGTGTCTACATTGTCTTAATTGCAGTTGTTTCTCTGCTAATCCTTTCTGACTGTCTAAGGTCTTCTCCCTTCAGCTCTACATTTTGGTTGCCAATAAGAAGACTGCAGGGTAACAAGGGGTGGAGCTATGCAATGTTTTGGTTCCTGTCTCTTCTCAGTTATTACAGGAAGCAATGCCTTCATGTTTGCATTTACCCGTCTATAGTATGTCCTTATGTTCCCATGCATAGTCCACCTTGTCTTGCTGCAGCTGCAAAGTTTAAAAAATAACCTAGTCTGCAGAATGTCATCCATAAGCCTTCTATGCAAAGTACCTCCAAATCTATACATGGCTATAATCAGGGCAATGAGGAGAATGGGAGGAACGGACAGCACAGCAGTTTTATATACAAGATGAAAAGTGAATCAGAGGAGAGTTCAGAGTCAGGGGAAGTTAGGGAATCTACTCTGGCCTTAGTGCCCTTAACTGATGTCACAACCAGGAAATGCCCACCTACTTAAGGGGAAGCTGAAGATGATTTTACAAAAAGGGCTGGGTGGAGTATATTAATCCATTTTGGCTAGATTTTTGTCATCATTTACGTAAAAGAAACTGGGCCACATGTACGAACAACTGTGTAAACTTCACTAAATGCAATTTACCTGTTTAGTGTGCAGAGGGCGCCATTTGACAATTCTGTCAAACTTTGCATGTTAAATCTGGCTCAAGGACCAACTGAGCACCGGAATGCCCCCTAATTTGTGCCTTATGATACCTAGTGCAGCCGCGCCACAAATGTGTCACGTGTAACACAAATGTGGTGCAGATACTTCAAAAATACCTATACAAGCAGTTTGTACTAATAAAATGTGCAAATGTGTGACAGAAAACTGGCCTATGGCCCTTAGTAAATGTGCCACACTGTACAACACCTTATGCTTATAGACTTTTTTTGACACTTCTCTGACTAAGAGTATAACCTCTGAAAAGGGGGTGTGGGTGATGTCTAATCGTCTGTGTGCCCTAAAAATAGACTGCTATGGCACATTGTGCAACACATTCTACTTCTGAAGGGCTCCTCTGTTCCATTTTTCTGCTACCTTATTCTCCTTTAGTGAGCAGTCTTTCTGAAGTACACTTCTCAAAGTATTGAAGAAGATTTTTTGTAAGTTTTCTACCTTTTGATTTATGCTGTTTGGTAAAAAGTTTAGTAACTGTTTAATCGGGCCCACGCACTCATCCCTTATAGAAAGTGCTTTTATAGTAGTGCTCCTGTGCTCCAGTTTAAAAAGTTCCTGTAACAGTATCAGTCTAAGGCCCCATGAACACAACCATAGGAGGACGTATGTATGGCCGCAACCTTGGGGCAATACATGCGTCCCCCATAGACCGGCAATGGCCACACAGAGCGATACGGTGCCGCACACGTATGGCCCCATACCGCTTTGTACATGGGAAAAAGATGGGAAATGTCCTATCATTCCCTGTGTTATGGACCATGTGCTGTGGATTGCTATGGAGAGGGGAGGGGTCACCCCTCTTCCTCTCCATCACGGATGACGTATGCCCGATTGGCCTGTGCATGTAGTCTTAACTAGATTTAATGCCATTCATTGTCTGCGCGTGAGTTTTATCTGAAATTTTAAGTCTATGAATGAAATGTTAATAAGGTATATAATATAAATGATAGTTTCTTTATAAGGTATTATACAAATGATTTAGTAGCATTTCATGATAGTTCCTTAGGCCTCTTAACTGATTGATAAATTATATAAGTGTGGAGGATATTCTATTATTCCAAATGACTAACATTTACCTGTCACAAAACAGCATGTCCAGGATTGTGGCTGTTCGTTACTGCTGTATAATATACATTTGTTTTCCACAGCACTTTGTTAAAATTTCTAGCCAGAGGCCAGGAACTTAAGCAGTCATTTAAAATATGTTGCTGCTATTGCTATAGCGCTAGAGAACCTAGAGGGTAATGGCCCCAAAAATACATTTTACATATATCACCATCTACTCACAGTATAAATACTGCAAAATCTGTCTTTGTAACCTACGCAATTTATTGTATCTATGGAAGCTGTACATTCATGAAATGAACTAAATCATAATCACAGAACAATTTACTTTCATTACGAATAAATATCCCTTACTAAATTATGATACAGAATCAGCCTTCATGTCAATTAAGATCTTGCTTACACTTATTTATTCTCTTTAGTTAGCACCAATAGAAAGCATATTCACATAGATTCAATTATTTTATTTATAGCTTTGAACTTCTGGACTTCTCTTCAAAACAATTTAAAAGGAGTAATGCACTAGTTATTTTATTATGATTTTTTTTTAATTTTTTAATACCTGTCATTTTTTTAATTTTTTTTAATCAAAATGCCATATTCTGACACATTCAAGCTTTTTACTTTGTAATACAAAAATCTCATTTTTTTGTGGGAGCAAGTGATGTTTTCATTAATACCATTTTGAGTATAACCATATCTCCGAGGCAGCAGACCTTCTGTGTTGGGGCGGTGCTGTATTCTAACCTCTTGCACTTTACATTCTATTACTTGCACGCTCAAAAACATTTCCAGAGTCTACACAGTTCTCACAATGGAAACCTCTAAAACCCTCATTGATGCTCTGATTCACTCTTGTATCAACTACTGTAACTCCCTACGAAATACTCTTCTACTTACTAAACTCCTCTTCAATCTATGTTAATACCCTTCAGCTCAGGCCAATTTTTTGTTATCAGACAAGTGAATTTGAAAAAGCTTTTTCGTCACATGTTGTACTTTTACAATAGTGATCCAAATTTGGGTTTGGCTAAATGTAGACAAACTCAAATTTTAACAGGTCCACTCATCATTATTAGCCAACAATACCAAGTCACACAAACTGTGGACAGGTGTGACAATATTATTCGGGCAGTGCATGGCAGCCATTGTATCAAGTATTTAAGATCCAAAACCATTAGTATATGATGATCTATTCAGTTGATGTAGTTTATTTTTTAAGGATATGGAACATAAACTTGTAAAGCTCTTTAACATATACAAAAGAGTACATATTGCTTCTGCCAACAGATTCTTTACTAGAAAATACAATACCTTCTCAATGATGAAAAGAAGAAGATGCACATATTGGGGCTCATTTACTAAGGGCCCCGCCGATCGCCCTTTCATTGGACATCCCGACGATTTCCGTTTTGTGCCACTGGGACAGGGATTTAAAAGGGGTCTTTGATGCACGTGATTGGATTTTGGCACAATCACACCGACTTTCGTGCGTCACAAATTGGGCGGCGGGCCGTCGGACGATCCCAAGGATTCGGACAAACTGCAGGATTTAAGGTAAAAATTGTATCACAAGCCATGCACTTACATACACCGGGAGAGAAGAAGGTGAACTCCGGTGGACCTGTTCGGGGAAGCGACACATGCAGGATATCAGGCGAACGATCTTCATGTATTGCGGCAGAGATCATACTCGTCGGACAGTGGGGATCACGCAGGGGCAGGGTAAGTAAATGTGACCCATTGTGTTCTACAAAAGAAACTCGCTTAGTTCGTTCCGCATTTGTGATGAATCACTTATGCTAGGATCATATAGACTGCACAATGCTTTGTAAATACAGTAAATTGTATTAATAAAAGTTTGTATATTTGCATGTATATTTATTTAATACATATAATAACATATATTTAATACAGTAACGTAAAATATTGAGGAAGACTCAGTTCTTGAATGCTAAAAGCATGACGTGGGAATTTCAATGTAAATATATAGACTTGCAAATTCAGAATGAATGAATGTATTATTCTTCAGCAGTACAAATAGATGCCATTAGTGATGATTCAGCTAATAAGTGGTTTACATAGAAGTGCTGATACAAAGAATAAAAAGCGCTGTCTGCCTCTTCAGATCCCTGGTTTGGTACACTGAAGTCTGCCGGGAGAGAAAAATACATCCTTGCCAGTTTGGTAAATATTTGGTAAAAAACACTGCTGTAGCTCATTCATTATCCTTCTCTGTATATTAATTATGGAAACATTGATTCACTTTCACTTATTGTACTGTAAATAATTGTGAAGTATGTTTATGTAATGGTTAATTGGCCATACGGAGGTCACTTCTTTTATATACTTGGACGTAACACTTTGATATTGCTTGACAATGGCTTTGATAGAGGCAGGAATATTGCGTTGTGTTAAGAATTAATCCACTTGAATATTTCTTATTTGAAATTGTGGTGTACTGCCTCTTTTTGTAATATATATATATACACTCACTGGCCACTTTATTAGATACACCATGCTAGTAACGGGTTGGACCCCCTTTTGCCTAAACTGAGGCTACAATTTGCACAAGCTCATCGAAATTGGACAGTAGAAGATTGGAAAAACGTTGCCTGGTCTGATGAGTCTCGATTTCTGCTGCGACATTCGGATGGTAGGGTCAGAATTTGGCGTCAACAACATGAAAACATTGATCCATCCTGCCTTGTATCAACGGTTCAGGCTGGTGGTGGTGGTGTCATGGTGTGGGGAATATTTTACTTTGTGCAGAACAGAGTACAAATATGTCATTCATTCAGATCTAGGATGTATGATTTGAGTGTATTTTTTTGAACAGTGTAGTTGAAAATCTAAAAAATAAACAAATATAAATGACCCCAAAAACGTGGCATGGTTGTTGGTGCCAGAAGGGCTGGTCTGAGTATTTCAGAAACTGCTGATCTACTGGGATTTTCACACACAACCATCTCTAGGGTTTACAGAGAATGGTCCGAAAAAGAAAAAACATCTAGTGAGCGGCAGTTCTGTGGGCAGAAATGCCTTGTTGATGCCAGAGGTCAGAGGAGAATGGGCAGACTGGTTCGAGCTGATAGAAAGGCAACAGTGACTCAAATCGCCACCCGTTACAACCAAGGTAGGCAGAAGAGCATCTCTTAAGGCACAGTATGTCGAACTTTGAGGCAGATGGGCTACAGCAGCAGAAGACCACACCGGGTGCCACTCCTTTCAGCTAAGAACAGAAAACTGAGGCTACAATTTGCACAAGCTCATCGAAATTGGAGTAGAAGATTGGAAAAACGTTGCCTGGTCTGATGAGTCTCGATTTCTGCTGCGACATTCGGGTGGTAGGGTCAGAATTTGGCATCAACAACATGAAAGCATTGATCCATCCTGCCTTGTATCACGGTTCAGGCCTGGTGGTGGTGGTGTCATGGTGTGGGGAATATTTTCTTGGCACTTTTTGGGCCCCTTGGTACCAATTGAGTATCGTTGCAACGCCACAGACTACCTGAGTATGGTTGCTGACCATGTCCATCCCTTTATGACCACTATGTACCCAACATCTGATGGCTACTTTCAGCAGGATAATGCGCCATGGCCCACATGCTAGTAAGAGGGTTGGACCCCTTTTGCCTTCAGAAATGCCTCAGTTCTTCGTGGCATAGATTCAACAGGTGGCTGGAAGATTTCTCAGAGATTTTGGTCCATTGACATGATGGCATCACACAGTTGCACAGATTTGTCGGGCTGACTCCATGATGCGAATCTCCCATTCCACCACATCCCAAAGATGCTATCTTGGATTGAGATCTGGTGACTGTGGAGGCCATTTGAGTACAGTGAACTCATTGTCATGTTCAAGAAACCAGTCTGAGATGATTCAGCTTTATGACATGGCGCATTATCCTGCTGAAAGTAGCCATCAGATGTTGGGTACATAGTGGTTATAAAGGGATGGACATGGTCAGCAACAATACTAGGTAGGCTGTAGCGTTGCAACGATGCAATTGGTACCAAGGGGCCCAAAGAGTGCAAGAAAATATCCCCACACCATGACACCACCACCACCAGCCTGAACCGTTGATACAAGGCAGGATGGATCAATGCTTTCATGTTGTTGATGCCAAATTCTGACCCTACCACCCGAATGTCGCAGCAGAAATCGAGACTCATCAGACCAGGCAACGTTTTTCCAATCTTCTACTCCAATTTCGATGAGCTTGTGCAAATTGTAGCCTCAGTTTTCTGTTCTTAGCTGAAAGGAGTGGCAACCCGGTGTGGTCTTTCTGCTGTGTAGCCATCGCCTCAAAGTTCGACATACTGTGCCTTAAGAGATGCTCTTCTGCCTCCTTGGTTGTAACGGGTGGCGATTTGAGTCACTGTTGCCTTTCTATCAGCTCGAACCAGTCTGCCCATTCTCCTCTGACTTGGCATCAACAAGGCATTCTGCCCACAGAACTGCCGCTCACTAGATGTTTTTCTTTTTGGACCATTCTCTGTAAACCCTAGAGATGGTTGTGTGTGAAAACCCAGTAGATCAGCCGTTTCTGAAATACTCAGACCAGCCCTTCTGGCACCAACAACCTGCCAGTTTTGGGTCATTTATATTGTTTTATTTTTTAGATTTCAAAACACTGTTCAAAAAAATACACTCAAATCATACATCCTAGATCTGAATGAATGACATATTTGTACTCTGTTTGACACAAGTAAAAAATTCCCCACACCATGACAACACCACCACCAGCCTGAACCGTTGATACAAGGCAGGATGGATCAATGTTTCATGTTGTTGACGCCAAATTCTGACCCTACCATCCGAATGTCGCAGCAGAAATCGAGACTCATCAGACCAGGCAACGTTTTCCATCTTCTATGTCCAATTTCGATGAGCTGTGCAAATTGTAGCTCAGTTTCTATTCTTGTGAAAGGAGTGGCACCCGGTGTGGTTTCTGCTGCTGTAGCCCATCGGCCTCAAAGTTCGAGTACTGTGCATTCAGAGATGATTCTTCTGCCTACCTTGGTTGTAACGGGTGGCGATTTGAGTCACTGTTGCCTTTCTATCAGCTCGAACCAGTCTGCCCATTCTCCTCTGACCTCTGGCAACAAGGCATTTCCCACGAAAATGCCGCTCACTGGATGTTTTTTCTTTCGGACCATTCTCTGTAAACCCTAGAGATGGTTGTGTGTGAAAACCCAGTAGATCAGCAGTTTCTGAAATACTCAGACCAGCCCTTCTGGCACCAACAACCATGCCACGTTTTTTGGGGTCATTTAATTTGTTTATTTTTTAGATTTCAAAACACTGTTCAAAAAAATACACTCAAATCATATATTCTAGATCTGAATGAATGACATATTTGTACTTTGTTCTGCACAAAGTTGAATATCGTGAAAACAAATTTACAAAAAAATCATCATCATCCATGGAAATTAATTTATTAACCAATGGAGGCTTGGATTTGGAGTCATGACAAAATGAAATGCAAAAAAACAACAGGCTGATCAACTTTGATGTAAATCGGTAAAACAGGACAAAACAAGGCTCAGTATCGTGTGTGGCCTAACTGCCTCTGTGACCTGCCTACAACACCTTGGTATGCCCTTGATGAGGTTGCGATGGTCTCCTGAGGGATGTCCCCCAGACCAGGACTAAAGCATTATGTCCCAGATGTGCTCAATCAGATTCAGGTCTAGGGAATGAGCAAGTCAGTCTAAACATCAATGCCTCATCTTGCAGGAACTGCTGACACACCAGCCAATGAATTCTAGCATTTTCCTGCATTAGGAGGAACCAGAGCAGGAAGAAGATTGCATCCACTATGTTTTCAGACTCGTGCGTCTGTCATATGTATCATTGTGAACTGCTTTATCTGTGAAAAGCACAGGGGGCAGTGGTGATTTAGCCAATCCTGGTGTTTTCTGGCAAATGCCAAGCGTCCTGCGTGGTGTTGAGCTGTGAGCACAACACCATCTGTGGATGTGGACCTCATTCCACACTATGGAATCAATTTCTAACCTTTTGCGCAGACACATGCACATTTGTGGCCTGCTGGAGGTAATTTTGCAGAGCTGGGCAGTGCTCCTGTTTTTTATGCACGGTGGAGGTAAGGTCCTTCATCAATTGTGTTGTTGCCCTCCTAAAGCCCCCTCCACATCTCCTGGTATCCTGGCCGTCACCACGTAAGAGTCTCTGGACACTACGCTGACAGACAAGCAACCTTCTGCTACAGCACATTGATGTGCCATCCTGGATGACCTGCACTATTTGAGCCACTTCTGTGATTGCCGAGGCACTGAAAGGGAGGTCCTACAGGCATGTGGAGGCCACATATAATACTCATTGTGTCTTGTTTTACAGACTACATAAAAGTGGGATCAACCTGTAGTGTGTTTTTGGGTGTAGTGATTTGTGCCAGAAACAAGCCCAAAAAATAGAAAAGCTTCCAGAGTTAGATAAATGCCCCCCCCCCATGTGGTATGACTCAGGCCTAATATGTAAAACTATTAAAGACAAAAGTGAAAGGCCTATAGTAACTTATAAGATATTTTCATGAACTTTCTATCCTGTAAGTCTAAATTAATTAAAACACATTTTCTGGATCCAAAGAACCACAGTTTTTGAATAATAACAAAAAAGTTTACACTTATTCAGTCTCCTGATAATCACTGAAAAAGCTCCAAAAAGGTGCCAGTGATTACATTATTGGGCTTAGTGGGCACAACATAAAATGATGACTTCTTTAATGTTCAGTTCATACTACATGAATGGAATAACATTGACTGTAATTAAGAAACTGTAAAATGACATGCTCAAGTAAACAATATTAGTTCTAATCAGCCATATGACTATACAGTATGTATTCCAAACCCACTGATCAATGTGCTATAGTTCAGCAAATGACCATTTGGTGATATTGTTGAGACATAAAAACTGTATTTATTATCTTAATATGCAAAGCCATATTTTATAAATTAGGGGAAATGAAAATGTGTTTTAAGCGGTCTTTAATTCCATGCAAATAATGTCTTTCATATGGCTAAAAATTTTATTGATCTAGATGTACATTTTCAGTTAAATAAATCTGTTACAAATGCAAATATTGTTATTTCTGCATCAAAAACGAGCATAAGATTACATGATGAAAGATGAAATGACCAGTCACTGTGAATACACATTAAAATACAGCATCAGCCTTTGATAGCTGTGTACAATAAAGATTCATTTAAAATATTTCCCACACAATGCACAGAAGCGATATACGCTGTTTCCCAGAAAATAAGACACTCCCCCATAAAAAGACTAGTGGGATTCATTGCTACAGCTCCCTCCTATACCATAATAAGTAGATCATTTAGATACTGCAAGAGGTTGTGACATCAAAGATCCATGGGATAAATAACTGACACCTACACTGCAAATGCTACAAGCAGATACCTGGACAAGTGCTCATTCATGGAGTAAGATTGCTAAACATGAGAGATTGGGGCAATTGATTCTAATACAAAGAGAGCCACAAGGAATTCAGCATGAAATTCAGGGTGTGGAGAGTTAGAGAAGTTGTTGACATGAAAAAATTTAAAGGACATCCTAAGGATGCCCTTTAAAGTAAGACATAACTTTTATCATAAATATGGGGATCATCAATCTACCATAGATTGTTGTTCAAGGAAATAGAGTCACAAGAAATTCAGTATCAGGTTCGCTGGGGGAGAATGCTGGGACTTGGTTCTTCTGGTGGTGCTAGCAGCTTCTTCGACCTCGGTGCGTATCCGCGCAAACTCCACCTCTCATCGCTACAGCGGTCTCTGGAGTGCGCCCAGGGCAGCAGTTGCTAAGACCTCGCACTGTTTAAGGGTTGTGTTCTGGATGCTGGGAGTTGGGTCCTCTGCATGGTGCCTGCTCTTGCTGGTTATTCTGCACCATGAGGGGTAATTCCCAGAAGTTGTCCAGCTCCTATCAGGTTCTGAGGGGGGTTCTGGCTGCATAATTTCAGCTTCACTAGTCACCTGTGCCCAGTGTTTGAAATACCTTTCTTCACTGCTTCTGCATAGGTTTGACTTGCTCTGTACTGAATTGTTGTGACCTGGCTAGTTTTTTGACATTGACTCTTTGCTTTGATTTGCTCATGACGTACCCTCTCGTTGTGACTCTGGCTAGTTACCAATCTTTGTGTTTTATGTTTTAATTACCAAAACCGGTAACGGTTGGTCAGTATCTGAAGCAGTAGACCATTGGACATCAATAATCACACTAGATATCTATCAGAAATAAATCAACAGAAAGAAAATAGTCCATTCATGAACTGATCTATAAACCAGGCTGAATCCAGTTAGCAGTCATTTATCAAAATACTGATAACCTTGTATAAGAGGTATAATCATTGCCATGTTAGACTGTCTATAAAGAGTAGTATTGTATAAGGATAAAAAGCATAGAAGTAAAACAGCTGGTTGAGGTTCAATGGTAAAGTCTAGTGAACGTTTGTGAAAACAGAGCATCCATCTAAAGAGTAATTGTAAAGTCTTTTGTTTTCACAAATCAATAGCTCTTTGGATGTAAAACTTTGCCTATATTTTTGTTACCTATATCCAGCAGTTTATTTGCTATACACCTCAGATTATCTAAGTGCGGCAGTGGCTAGGAGTCCGTAGTATAAAACAAACTCTACGGACTCCTTGGAGGGGAGGGGCTGCTCTGTGCTCAAAGAGAAGGGTTCATGTGACAGATCTATGTAACAGTTTTCAAGACTGTGGATACAGATGTTTCTGCACAGAATAGTGAGGTAAATCTCCCCTGTTCCCTATAAATTCCCCATCCGAGTCTGTCATTCTACAGAACTTCTCTGCTCTCTCTTGCACCTCATGCTTCAACCCCCCCACCTTGCAGTCCAACATTTGTGCACTTTGCAAAATGCTATTAATCCTTGTGCTCACACAGCACAGGCTTTAGACTTCATGTAACTGGTTTACTTATGATTTATTCACTTTATATGTTCCCTGCTTTTCCATGTATAGAGCTGCCATGCTGGTCAAACATATACATCCGTGGGTTCAGTGGATTCATTTGTGGGAAACTAAATGGATTACTTTGAGAGAGAACACAAGGCATCATAGGCCAGCTAACTGGCCCCGCCCACTTCCACTCTGGTAAGAAAGATTTGTGCAAACACTTTCAGAACAGAAAATGCCTTAATTTTGGAAAGAAAGCCGCCACAGCATATAGGACATCATTCTATTTGTTTTTAAGGGGGATCACATATAATAATAATTTGGTGAAATCATTTTAACTTTACAATTACGTTTTAATTTTGGTCAAACTTATTTAGGGATTGGGATTCTGTAAATAATCCTAACATGTACATTTGACCAAAAACTTTGATCATTGCTGCATAGTCGTCACAGAGATGCATATAGCATAACACATGATAACATCATGCTGGCTGTCTTGTAAAATACACCTTTGTCATAGAAAAGATAGGACACGACTAAATACCATACAATACAATACAAGAGGTGGGAGTCTCACTATTACTTTCCGAAATTAAATCGTTCCCCGATCACGTCCACTGGAGTTCACCTTCTTCCCCCAGTGTATGTAAGTGCATGGCTTGTAACAAAATTAATTTGTTAAATCATGCGCGTAATCTGCATCCGTCAGACGGCCGACGGCCCATCCCCCGGTTCCCTGGCGAGATCCCCAAAAGTTGGGAAACCGACGAAAATGCAGCTGTGGACCTTAGTAAATAAGCCCAATTAGACATGGAAGCCATGCTGCATGCTACTTGGCAAGGATCTTCATTACTTAAGTCTTTTGGATGTTTGATTTGTTACTACAAAAGTCTAAGATAGTCATGAGAGTTTCCCTTCAACTTAGGGACCAGTTAAAAGCATTTGGATTTTTGAGAGTACAACAGTATGAGAGTGTACAGATACCTCATGTGTTTAAGATGTTACAATGGGTTAGGATCCTCATTTTGTGACCTACCTTTGCCTAGTATTTGCCCAATTTTCTGTCTAAGTATATATGGGTGTAAAAATTGGAAGTTGGGAATTTACATATGCACATTCATAGGAGAATAAAATGTGCATACACTTTTGTTGCGAATGTAAAAGAAGTGAAGGTCTCCCTGTGCTTTTCAATGGGATTAAAAAAAGAGGATAAAAAGATGAACACTTCTTAGAAGTAATGGTTTCAGTAAAAATCTAAACTAAATTTACTAATGTATGAATACATTTGATTGATTGTGGTTGATTATTCTGAATTAAAGTCATTTGAATTTATCCATGATCCATGCTGCTGATCAAATATGATCAATATATCCTTTAGTCCAGAGGTTATATATAGAAATATTTTTAAATTATCCTGGTTAACCTTTTAACCATGTCATGAGCTTATATCAATCCTGAAAATTATGACACAATATGTGCATTTATCACGGAAAGAAATATTGCATTTCTTTATCTAATTTCCATGAATGAGATCCATCCATCAAGATGTGAGTATCATTCATAGCATTAAATGAATGAAGAAATGTAAAAAACAACGCAGGATTTTAAGACCTGAGAAATATGATCCAAACTAAGTGCTAGAGGAAACAAAACCTAAAATTTAGAAAAGCATAAAAACATTAAAAAGAGACAAAATACACAGAAAAAGTTAGGTCAAATATCAAATTACATAATAAATAAATTACAATAAGCCTCTATAGATTACCCAGAGGAATAACAGAGGACAAGGATACATACACAGTTATAAACAGATCAAAGGTGGACACCACCTGACCATCGGCCATTGGTGGACTTTTTCTGTGTGTGGTCTTTTTAACCGCCGCTGAGCGCGGTGCTTAGTGTCAGGCAGATATCACGTATGCCGACTGCGACATGTACAGGCTACCGCCTATACCAACCCGACCAGTAACACCTGCTCCGAGACGGGTACCGATAATGCAAGTCGTGCAGCACCACTCTGGCTTCCATGATCGATGACCCCCCACCTCGCCACTCGGGGAGCGACTGTATGGCACCTGGAGTCCGATTCTTCCCTTACAGCGGTAGTTAGCTAAATGCTTACCAGTGACGAGAGTTGGCGTGGGGTCACAGGACCAGGAGATGGGGGGGAAGGCAGCAACGGGCAGCCTCACCCACTTCCATTCACGTAACGACCTTTACTTATACTCATCTATGGACCTGTCTCAACGTGATCCATCGTCCTTTATCATCCGCTACCCTTTTTCCTCTATACCCTCACTTCAGAACACTTTCCCCCGTTGGCCCTAACCTCCCAGGGATCACGTTGGCGGGTCCGGTCTTTCGTGTAGGGGACGGCAGGATGGGCACGATGTTGGTCGCGGTGCAATGACACTTCAGGAGCCAGTGTGGGGTCTTGTGTGGAGCTCTTAAACACTCTAATGATAAATACAATAAATACAGTATGTGTTGTCGTAAGTATGGTTCATATATAAGGTGCCTGGACTATAAGGTGCACCTTGATTTTGAGAAAATATAGGTAGGATTTTACCTTAGTACACCACTTTCAGCAAAGTGGATTTTTCTTATGTTACCTCATCAGAAAGGGAATATTCAAAATACCCAACTCTGGAGCACAAATCTTGTAATTCCGGTGTTGCAATGTTGCATTCAAGCCATGTTTAATCAGGGTCAGAGGATTTGATTAGGGACTTCAGCAGTATAGCACATTCTGAAACCCTCTTGAGTTTCATGCTGGCTGAATAAATGTTGGAGCTAGGTTTTTCAAAGCACCCAAGGAAGGAAAACATTATAGAAATTTATAGCAAGAAAAAAAGCTTAAAATTCTGGAAATACAGAGCTATTGAAATCATTCTTCCATTGTGAGCACAGAAGCCTAAAAAAGCAATGGACAGAATAGAATTCAAACCATCATGTGACTTAACACCAATGACCAACATGTGGTATAACACATAATAACAGGGAAACATGAGAAGAGAAGAAAAACTTTGCTTCATGGAGGTAACTATCCGCTTCACCGATGACATCCCAGCATAGAGCACCCTGTCCAGGTCGTGGCTGCATTTGTAATGTGTACATGCTATACAAAAATCCGACACCCCCTTGACATGTGAAATACCTCAAGATAACAAAAATACACCAAGTACCTCAAGTATTTTGATCCAAAATTATTTACAATTTAAAAGGCACATATCTGATCATCGTCTCTGTGGGTCATTTTACCCTTCAATCACATAGGGAAAGCCTGTGAGGTTTCCTTCATAAACAATTTCAAAATGTTTGGTTACATTGATAGATAAAGTTTTAACTGAGGATTGACAGAATAAAACCTGACGGCCATTTACCGTTATTGTCTTGATGAAGACTCCTTTTGGTGTAAAACCGACTCTAACTTCAAGAAAAGGATTTGCCAATCAATCAAACCACAACTCTCAGCCGTTCATCTCTACCCTGGAGCCCAATTTTTACACAAATTTAGATTGTATGAATTAAAGCATTAGTTATATTGGATGTCGAGGTACCAATCAAAGATAAAAATTTGGTAAAAATTCTGTAAATCTAAGGGGGAAAAATATCTGGCTTCACTTTAGTGGGTATATTTTACCAATTAGAGGTGGAGATCAGAGAATAACCTTTTTACAATCATAAAGAAATTGTATTCTTATGATAAACGCTGGCTTTTTTATGTCCTAATATGAAATTGATCTCATTTTAAATGACTGATATTATACTACTTGTATATGTTTTTAGACATAACTTGAACAACAATATGACTGTACTTTTTGTAGGTAGAACGTCATAACTTTATGGGGGCATTAAGGGAAAATAAAAAGTTGGGTTACTTTGTGACAAAATTATAGTTTTTCTGCAATTAGTCTCTAACATACTGGTCACCAGCACATTTGGTATTTCTGTTTCTTAGTATTGGCGAGTTTATCTAAGGATTGAGTGAAGCTGGTATGAATCTTTCTGAGAATCCTAGGGTGAACATTACAAAGAACTACTAGGGGAAACCTAGGAAACAGTATACTATTAGTGTAAGGGGTAACAATTGATATAAATTAATACAAATTACACAGCAAAAGCGGATGTGTAAATAGGAAAATTGATTTATTTATCAAAAAATGACATTAAAAACATTTTAAAACCCCAAAAAAGTATAGGGTAATAACAACCTCTGCAAACCTTATGATTGGCAGTGAATGAAAATCTTCTAGGCAATATGTCAGATGTGATAAGCAGCGGTACAACTCTACAACACTCAAAAATATAAAAATACAATCAAAATGTAAATCAATGAGAAAAGGGTCAAATGCCACAGTTAAGCACCCCAATATAACCACCACCACATGTAAGAAAGATACAAGATAGATTAAGCCAGGAATGAATTACATTCCCGCTTGTGTAAGCCACAAAGTACGGGAGGATTAGAGCCCCACACTTAATGAGGCGCTTCAGGGGACACTGGCAAGTGAAGGTCGACCTAAATATGGTAGCACAGCTGGTTGATCTCCAATGTGATGGGGGACTGGCTGGTAACCAAGTACCAGAACCTTCTGACCTTCCGATTGAGAGCTCTGATTATCTTACATATAGGAGTTTTCAGCAGCCTGACCCAAGGGGTGTAAAGCTAGGAACCTTACCAGAGATATCCATAGAGGGGTATTTTTCTTGGGCAGGTATTGACTTCTGGGGGAGGTATGCCATAAGATTGTGTAGCAGGAAATTAGAAACCACTGGCTAAACTCACCTACAAATTATTGCATGTACTGAGACCCAAATCCAAATGTAATGACTTTGTTTTATCTGCGACAATACTCGTACTAACACCAGTATTTGCATTTGACAGGTGTTATATGTATTTCCCTTGTGTACGTTGTCTTTGTCAGTGGCTCATAAGGCAATTAAAACCAAGTAAACCTTGGCTGATTTTATCTCAATTCCAGAACCCACACACCCAGTGTTCAAGCCAATGTTGTATGGGGACCTGTTTCACTGCAGTACTGAGAGGGGTCTCATTGCCTGTCAGGATTGTGAGCAAGTATTATGGACATACCAAAGTTTTTGTGGGGCTCCTTCTATCACACTGCATATGTGTGAGTGTGCAGACAAGGGGTGTCTGTGAAATCAAAATTACCTTACATTTCACCACTGGAGTGTGGAACATCACAGAGATTATTACAAAGTAATAGTTTTTATGAAGTAAAAATGAAAGATATTCTATTTATAGGTAAATGGTTGGAATCCAAATGGGGGGCTACTTGATTTGAATAGTGTTCCTCCTGTATGGGGGAAGTGACCTCACTGTATGGCCGTAGTGTTCCTCACTGTATTGCTGTATTCTTCATGTATGGGAGGGTGTATTCACTCTATGGGGGAGGTTTCCCTCACTGTATGGGGTTGGTGTCCCTCAAGGTATGGGGTGGTGTTCTCAGTATGGTGGTAGTGTTCCTCCCTGTATGGGGTGGTGTCCCTCACTGTATGGGGTTGGGTCCCTCACTGTATGGTGGTGGTGTCCCTCACTGTATGGTGGTGGTGCCCTCACTGTACGGGGGTGGTGTCCCTCACTGACGGGGGTTTTTGTTCCTCACTGTGTGGGATAGTATTCCTCAATGTGGTGGTGGTAGTGTTCCTCACTGTATGGGGGTGTGTCCCTCACGGTATGGGGGTGGTGTCCTCACTGTATGGAGGTAGTGTTTCCTCAATGTATGGGGGTGGTATCCCTCACTGTACGAGGGGGGTTTCCCTCACTGTATGGGGGTGGTGTCCCTCTGAAATGGGGGTAGTATCCTCACTGTATGTGGGTTGGTGTCCTCATTGTATGGGGTAGTGTCCTCACTGTATGGGCTGTATTCCTCACTGTATGGGGGTAGCGCTCCTCACTGTAGGGGGGTAGTGTTCCCCCTTATGTGCGGAGTGTTCCTCACTGTATGGGAGTAGTGTCTCTCATGGTATGGCCTAAAGTGTTCCTCTGTGTATCGGTAGTGTCCCTCACTGTGTGGGGGTGGTGTTCAGCAATCTCTTTTTATTTTGACCATTTTCTGGCGCTAAATAACTTTTTAATTCTTTTGTTGCGCTTTTCATGAATATGAATATTCTATTCATTCAGATCAGAATGAATATCAAATTAGGGAAAACTTAAAGTGGCCAGTAAAAGTACTTTCAAATAGAATACCCTTGACTTTGAGGAGAAGAATACAACATAATAAATTAGACAAGTAGGTTTAGTGCTTGTATATGATCTAAGTTACCAATTTACTGCACATTTTTATACATTTGAACAGTTATCTGATGGTATCCTTTGGTTCCTCAATTAATTACTTAGGTGTCATCAAGCTTTGTTCTTAATTCTTTTGCCTCATGAATTATGCCTAATGATTAAAGATAATTTAACTTTATTTTGTTGTAATAAACCAGTTGTTTGTCAAACGAACATGAATAATATTTCATGATTTAAGAGAGTAAAACAAGTATCTTCACATGGAAAATAATATAATATCACTTAACTCAATTTCCTAAAATACAAAACTCTTCACTGTATGAAAATTCCCAACTTTCTAGCAGCCGAGAGAGTAAGTGCATTACACACAATGACAGAACAATAATGAGGGATAATGAACAAAAAATATGTAGAAAGACAAAAAAGAGAAGGCAGCAGATTGGTATTAGTCATACATATAAATATTAACATATTATTTCCATAATAAATACAATATAAATATTACAATAAATATTACATTAGAAGAATTACTAAATAGCTACAACATCCAAAGGGGGAATATATCTGTTGGTGTTGTGTGCCGATGTATGATAAATGCCACATCCCCCCGTTGCAGCAGATACAAGCATAGGGCTCTTGATGCATCCGTCAGGTGGCCTACCACCAGGCAAAAAACTATGTTCATGTCTGACCTGGCATGTTTAAGTAAAAACCGCAAACTAATGAAATTAGAAGCTTTGCAGACACAGGACTGGTGCACCCATTTCAGCCTACTCTGCCGGCAGCAGATACATGCCCCAATAGTGCTCTGTCACTTGTTTTTTCACAGACCATGCCTGTACATCGGGTCGATCTGAACGTCTCGTAATGATGGGAGTTCTTCATATTGAAACAGTATTATATAATATGACACGATTTTTAGCCTTTAACCCCAAACCCCTCATCCTGAAATGTTCAAGCAGTACAAAGACTTAATATAGTGTATATGGCTGTTCTTACTTCGGGTTAATTTGGCAGCTGGTGAACTGTATGTTACATTTCTTACGGTAGTGCAGGGATTGCACAAAGAAACAAAATGTTTTGTATATGAAATGTCCTGGAGTTACTGCATGTCCCACAAACCGTCTGGTAGTATGATTGCTGAATCCAGGTGGTCAGGCAGGGCTAAATAGCACATGTCTGGCAGAGTGTGGGGCGGTCGTATCCAGAAGTGAATTTGTTTTTAAGGGGAACATGGCTACCTTTATTACAAATTATTTCACATAGGAACATTGTTTTTAATTACATCCATTTGAAGAAATGTTTCCACATAGCATATGGATTAAATCTGACTGATAGGGGGAATACTCCCTAATATGAAAGTACTAAACATCTCTTTAATGACTCTTTTCTGGTTTAAAAAGAACATTGAAAATACATTGCAATATATTTCACTCAAGAATCATTTTATGGAGTTTGGATACACAATAAAATGACAAACATAACTTGGTTTATAAAATGGCATGGTAGGAGATGGAAATGTAATACAATGTATAATGTGTATTATTAAACATTAATAGAAAATGTATTAAGAATCTATCTAAATTAAAGCCACAAATGACTACATTTGCTCTACAAGTTCTTAAGATAGTAGGCAACACAAGCATGATGACGGGTGCCATGGGTCTGCTCCCGCATAACAAATGGAGTTTCCGCTGGCACACTAGATAGAAGTAATAAAGTGAGAATTCATATGTGGGAGCAAATAATTTACAGCTTTTTAGTTGACTAACCAATCTGATGTTTATAGGCACACAAAAAAGTTGTAGTACAGTCTGCTAAGTGTTCTGTATTCGCACATTGTAAAGATAATTGATAGGCAATTGCATATATAATGCAAGTTCACAGGGGACCCCAACGTGGGGCGATTTATCACATTTTCGTTACGAGTGATAAATTCAGGTGGTTTTCTTTCTGGCAACACTAGAGATAGTAAACATTATGAACAAGAACCTTATTAGCTGGATAGTTCATTATACAGCAGTAGAGCTAAACTAATCATCCAAGATTTCATTGTAAAAGACTGTACATTTTTCAAAGATTTGGTTCAGGTCTGAATGAATGTGCTACAAATATCCTGGAAATGTAATATAATCTCCCTAGTGTCATAAACACTGATTTTTCCTTTTTTTTTCATTTCCTCAAAACATCTCCTTTTAAGGTCTGGATAATTGATGTAGTATCTAGCCATAATAAAAGATTTGTTCAAAATACAAAACAATTTATACTTATGTCCTTCTAGGGAAGAATACCTCCATACCCTTAGGGTTCATTTACACAAATTTAATGGGGAGCGATAAGTGACACCACATCCACGACAAAACACTCGCCACCTAGCGTAGGTCTGCCATATGGTCCCACTCTCTGTTTGATGTGTGGAGAACAACGGCACACAGATGCAAGTGACTATTCTTTCTATTCGCCTACAACCATGTATTCAGAATAGACCTTTTCTTAGTGGAGGAAATCACTGCTCGACGAATAGAAGATGACAGAATAGGGGTTATGGGCTGGTTGGACCACGCCCTTGAAACGCGTAGGCCCCTTCCACACTAGCGAGTGTGATGCGATGAACTCGCATCACACTCGCAACGCAAGCTGCAGGGAACGCACGGCCCGAACGCTGCCAACGCGGGAGTGCAACTGACATGCTGAGTCACTCCGCGTTGCAGCGTTCGGGCTGTGCGTTCCCGGCAGCGCGTTGCGAGTGTGATGCGAGTTCATCGCATCACACTCGCTAGTGTGGAAGGGGCCTTACTTTAGCAGATCAATACCCTAAACACAGTGACTACATGTGGAAACTTAACTCCTATTTGGTAGCACACGAACAAAACTCAAAAATGATTGAGAAATACATTACTGATTACTTTAACCTTAATGTGACTGACAACTTGACGACACAACCTTATGGGCTTCCTACAAAGTAGTAGTGAAGTAGTAGTAAAGATAGAAAGAGAAAAACAAATTACCAATATCACACGAAGAATCCAAAAATTAGAAACCCTTTACAAATATTCTCCATCCCCCCATGTGACTGATTCCTTGAGACAAAAGAGACTGCATCTTCGCAATATTCTGTTTGAAAAATATGACCATAACTTGAAAAAATAAAAATTGCATTATTACTCACAAGACAACAAATCAGGTCATCTCCTAGCCTCTAGTATCAAAAATTTAGCTCAAAAGAAAAGAATTCCCTATGTACTCCACCCAGTCACCAAAGAACGCATCTTAGCCCCAAGAGATATAGCCAATTCCTTTAAGGACTATTTCAAAGCCCTTACAATTTAAAAGATGACCCTGTAGTACCAAAACCCTCTCAGGAAGATATACATTCTTTTCTGGGTAAAGTAAACCTTCCCTCCCTCTCCCCAAGCCAGCTCCAAGAACTAAACAAACCTATTACGTTACGAGAGATTCTTAAAACCATTAAGAAACTGCCAAAACGTAAGTCCCCTGACCAAGAGGTTAATTTCAATGAATACTATCTGAGATTTTCCCATCTACTAACCTCCCACCTACTCAATGTATACAACAAGGCAGCAGAATCAGGTACACTACCCCCAGATCTGCGAGCAGCTACAATTGTGACAATTCCAAAACCAGGGAAATCCCCAAGGGAATCTGCCAATTTCTGCCCTATCTCGCTCCTAAATGGGAACGTCAAACTATACGAGAAAATATTAGCCACCAGAATCATGACAATTATCCCCCAAATGGGGTTTACAAAGGGCAGGTATGTGCCTGATAATACCTGAAAACTCCTGACACTGATGCAATATTGTGAACATTACAAAATCCCTGCTAAATTCCTAGCAGTGGATGCCAAGAAGGCGCTCGATAGGGTTAACTGGTCGTTCACCTTCTCAGCTCTACATAAATTTGGCTTCTCAGGATACGTATATTCAGCAATTGAAGCCCTGTACTCACACCCTAATGCTTCAGTATTCATCAATGGAACACTGTCATTGTCGTTTCCCCTGTCACTGTGGCGACATAGACAGGCGGTTACACCTCATGTTTTGGCACTATCCTTTTGCGGTGTAGTCCTCCACTAATTGAAACCTGTTAACTGAGCTCACTGTTGAGCAACTCAGATCTAACTCATTTATTTAAGGGAATAGAAATAGGATCAACTTCTCATAAGATAGCGTTGTTAACCGACAACATAATACTCATTAATACCCAACCCAAATCGTCACGAGAACTTACCTTTAAATTACTAGAAGATTACGGAAAGATATCATACTATAAGGTTAAAAACACACATATATTATCTGGACTGGCAAAAAGACCATATTTTGTACCTAGGTATCCAACTGTCCCTCCTAACAGCTTCACTGTACAAATTAAATTTTCCCCTACTAGTGACTAAAATCGATCAGGAATTATCAGAGTATTCAAAATTTATACTCTCATGGTTTGGTAGAGTGGCCGTCTACAATATCTGTATCTCCTCAGAACACTACCTATCACCCTCCCTAAATCCTTTTTCCTACAAGTCAAAAAACAGCTTACAGAATTCATATAGCAAGCTAAAAAACCAAGAACCTTCATGTCAATTCTTACGAGACAAAGAAAATCCGGGGGTTTGGGACTCCCTTCATTGGAAGATTACTATACCTCTTGTTTCATTGACCAGATGACACACTAGTGGAACTCAGCCCATAACAAACTCTGGGTCAGATTAGAGACAGAACCAACCCAAATGACCTCACTTCACACGTGCATTCTCTCTAGTCTCTGGGGTATTGCTCCCCCAGCATCCTACTTAAACTTGGTCTGCACATCTGATACAGAATGGTGATAGCTCATTGCTAATACAAAAAGAGATTCTGTACTATTAACACACCACAATACACCTACAGAATTTCTGAATGCCATGATGCCCTAGGATTGACTCTAGGAAGCTGGGAGAGACTGGAACGAGGCGCATCCAGACTTCTATGATATATTACACAACGAACAACAAGCCGGTTACAATAGACAGTTTGATGAGTAATCGCACATGTCCGGCATAGGCATTTATTTGACTGTTTCCAAAATAAAAAAAATTCCTACACTCTCTTCCGGACAGAGCCCCCTCCGTCATCAACAAAGTCCTTGACTTTGAATTCAACATGTGCATATGAGAGAATGCTCGCCTCCCAACTTTTGGAAAGCACTGGTCCATTTGGTTAAGTAGCCAGTACTTTCACCCATAATTAAATAAGAACAAAAGTCTGGAATCCAGATATAACCCCAGCCCTTGTACCTGCAAACAAACTACCTTAGATTAGCCTGCTAGAATTTTGAGGGCAGCAATTATAAGCAACACTTATAAGCAACTACTGTCTTGTTATACATTAACGCTAGCAAAACCCCGGCAGCGCCCGGAGATTATAAACACTCACCGGCCACTTTTAGGTACACCATGTAGTACGGGTGGACCCTGTGCATTAGAATCTGCCTCAGTTTTAGTGGCATAGTCTATTCAAACAGGTGCTGGGAAGCATTCCTCAGAGATTTTATCATATTGACATGATGGCCATCATGAAGTTGTCGAACAGCAAGTAATTGTCGGCTGCCACATCCATGATGCGAATCGCCCGTTGCACCACATCCCAAAGAGCTCTTTGGATTGAAATCTGGTGACGTGGAGGCCAATTTGAGTACAGTGAATCATTGTAATAGTTAAGAAACCAGTCTGAGAGATTCTCCAGCTTATTAGACATGGCGCAGTATCCTGCATGAAAGTAGCATCTAAGATGTGGGTACATTGCTGGTCATAAAAGGGATGGACATGGTCAGCAACAATATCAGGTAGGACTGTGGCATTGCCGAGACCAGAAGGTGCCAAGAAAATATCCCCACACCATGACACCACAAACACCAGCGCTGAACCATTGCTCAAGGCGGATGGATCCATGCTTAGCATGTGTTGAGCAAATTCTGACCCTACCATCCGAATGTACAGCAGGAACATCGAGATAATCAAGACCAGGCAAACGTTTCTCCAATCTTCTATTGATCCAGTTCGATGAGGCTTGTGAAATGCAGCCCTCAGTTTCCTATTCTTAGTGAAAGGAAGTGCACCCGGCTGTGGTCTGCTGTAGCCATAGGCTCTCAAAGTCGAGTACTGTCGTTCAGAGATGCTATTCGCCTACACTTGGGTGTAAACGGGGTGGCAGGGCATTGAGTTACTGTTTGCCTTTCTATCAATCGAACCAGTCTGCCCATTCCCCTTGACCTCTGGCATCACAAGGCATTTCCGCCCCACAGAACTGCCGCTCACTGGATGTTTTTTCTTTTTCGGACCATTCATCTGGTAAACCTAGAGATGGTTGTGTCTGGTACAACACATAGATCCAGCAGTTTCTGAAATACTCAGACCAGCCTTCTGCACCACAACCCATTGCACGCTTCAAAAGGCACTCAAATCACCTTCTTCCCATGTCGATGCTCGTGTTGAACTGCAGGAGATTGTCTGACCATGTCTACATGCCTGAATGCACGAGTTGGCTCCATGAAATGGAGGCTGATTGAGAATAAGGTTACGAGACAGTTGGACATGGTGACCAATAAAGTGGCCGGTGATATGTCTAGTCAATGGGTTAACTTGAAAACCCAAGGCTTACAGCGTTTTGCTGCAATATTCTCTTGAAGTAAGTTTGATAAATTAGGGAATTCGCTTCTGAACGATAAACAAAATTCATATATAAAATACCTTGATTTATAAAAAAATGAAAGTGCTGTGCAAGATATATAGATTGTGGTCACTTATTTAGAATAAAGTCATCAAGTTGATTGCGTGGATCAAACACCAGACATCCCGTTAATGATTGCCCAGTGTCATGGACCAGCTACCTAATCTCGTGTAATTAATAACATAGAAATGTGACAGTTCCAAAACTGGATAACATCGAGGCAATGCAGGTGTAGAAACCTAAAGCAGTTTACTTGGCGTTTGTACAGTATATAGGGGATAAACTTTGAACTGAGAAATGGGGTCAAATTTAACTAACAGATGGAGAACAGCCTGTCATTCATCTATAGTATGAGGAGGCACTTTCATGACAGGTGAAGGGAGTGTTAGAGATAGCCACGAGTTCTTGTTGATTTCCAACCACGCGCAATCTATTCAGTATAGGATGGATGCGCATAAGACGGTACGGATACAACCTTTAATAAGGCACTTGTTGTGGATTAGTTACTAACATCCAATACACCTCTCAAAAGTTTATTAATATCACTCCCAATTGAACAATTAGAGTGAATTATGTATTATTGCGCAAATTCTAAGTCAGAAGTAAATTGATGATCATTTGAAGGGAAACCTGCCAATTACAGTAAACCCAACTAACTATAAGGTAGTATTACACTTAGGGACATTGCCAAATTTCAACTACAGAAATAAAAGCTAGTGTTAGCATTTATTACGAGTCAGGAGACTACTGCTTTAGCGTCTGTTGCGTCAATCAGTTCATGTACACATGATAAAGGGTGACGTTGTCATTAGGGACTTTTACCCACTCAACATTTTGCAAAATTTAACCTAAAATGTATGTATCTTATCAAATGGGACGGCATAAGGAGGGCTAACCTACTCTTGGAGGCATGACTGTGATGTCATGTGATCAGATGACATACAGTGTAGATTTGCAAAAGAGCCTTAGAAGACATTGATTATGAATGTGGTTGAAAAGAAGACATTCTCAAAGCAGAGCGACTTACCCTTCATGACTCAAAGATCTGCATTCCTGGTAAGCCGTAACAAAGTGTATTTATGGGCGATGTGAGGGAAATTGTACCTAAATAAGAGGATTAGATTTTAGTAATAGGTCGTTATAGGAGACCTTTCAATAGTGTAGTTGTTAAAAAATGTCGCGTAACAGTTTCGCTAAGTACAGAAGAAAATTGTGATCCAGATAATGTCATCCAGTCACAAACTTACCATGAGAAAAACGCGCTCTTTCAAATGAAGTATTTCTGTCATCAAAAAATAAAGTCAATATCATTTGAAACATGAGTAAGGAGCACTAAACAACTTTTGCTTGATATCACCGTTCTAGACACATTAAAATGCTTCTTAAAATTAATTTGGACTTGGATTTTATGTCTCAATTTATCATTGAACGTTATGGGATTTGTTCAAAAATAAGAGCAATACCCCTGAGGAGAGAAAATGTAGTAAACTCATTTGTCAAAATGCTTACTCATTGTTTGGAATGTTTATTGCTATTACTGATTGAGGTGATTTATTATATGGTCTCAGTGCTTTATTATGTTACATGCGTTTCTGCACAGAAGTGAATGTCGCACAAATCTACTCTAATTCACTAATCGTGGACATCTGCTAGCACGCATATTTCACTATCAGTCCATTTAATTTCACAGCTTAATGTATGTAATCACGAAATGATGAAGTAGTGTCATTTCCAAAAGGAAGTTTAAGAGATTGGTTCACGTGGATCATACGTTTATTGTACCAAAGACCCAGTTCCATTTACAGACTTCCACGTTGGTATACAAAATACAGAAAAGTGAAAAATCCTAATGTCTGAAGTGACAAAATGAATAGCTTCCGTTCGTCCTTCACGTCTCGACACTTAATTTAATCTTTTTGTTACAAGTGCTTTGATGGCTAGTTTGCCAGTTTGAATACATAAGGGCCATATTGTAATGTGGTGCAAATGATTAAAATAACTGAACATATGGCTGATATATCAGTTGAGAGCGTTCTAGCAAACACTGAATACTGTGGCTAACTATTACATGTAAAAACCACCTATTCTGGGTCTCTTACGCAATGGGTACCTTAAGAACTAAAGCTCAGGGTATCACACAATGAGGGAGATATAGATTAAAATACCAAGGTAAGTCGTACTTGCGGATTAATCAGTCCGGAAATGAAAAGATGTTTACAAATTGGTCTTAATTTACATCAGGTAACTCCCCCTAAGCCTAGGGGAAAGATAGTTCCATCATAATCATAAAAACTGTGCACTGAAGTTAGTGCTGGTTAAAAACCATAGACTTCAGTTCAAGGAGGGTACTATGATTAGAGAAGGAAATATATATATTCCTCACCTGTCCACCAATGCACCAGATTATGGAGTTTTGTTGACAACCATGAATAAACTGTGTATATTACAGAGTTTAAACGATGCCTCCCAACCTTTGGCATTTCAACTCCACACCCAGGACAGCGGAGGAAAGTAAGCCAAAATCCAGGAATCGTCAACCTGGATCTTGGATTACGATAGTTGACTTTCCTTTTGTTTATACTGTTAGTTAACAAGGTATTAATCATGCTAATAAACTTTATCTGCTGCCATAATACACTTAAGGATAGGCGTCTTTCCAGCTTAGGGACAGAGCACACATTTTGCAAATGTTGACATGGTATTATTTTTATGTGGTAACTAACTTTTGAATGCTCTTAAACATATCCAAGTGATTGTTTAGGATTTTTTTCTACCTAGGACTTGAGGTGATAGTTAATTTTAAATATTATATTATTAGTTCTGTTATTTAATATGATAGGTGAGATGTTTATTTATGAAAAATGATGGAATTTGCCAAAAATTGCTTGGAAAAAAATGATCATTTATTTAGTTCAGAAATATTCTGCCTGCGACAAATAGTCAAGGCCTACACAGTAGTTACGAAATAACATGTATCACATATTCTCCCTTAGTTGTTATCATTTTTTTAAACATCCTTTTAATTAGCTCCTCAAATCTCCCAACCCTTTTGTCCAAAAATACCCTCCTAAATTATGTCAAAACAGCTTGTTTGTCAAATGTTTTTATAGTACAAAATTGACAAAGCAAGCAGCAGTGCATTGACAAACTTAAAAGCATACATTGAGGCCTATTAACAAATACAAGATGTAGGGAGGTCTGTTGTTATGCCAAACACGCTTTGTCGCTTTAAGGTAACCCCATTTTTGTATTCTGACTCCGCTTTATATGGTGAGTAACGTAGAGATAAGACCGACGAGCACTGAAAATGCCTTCAGTTTGGTTGTTCGAGCTCGAGTCAAATGTTTTCGATGGTCGAGTGATCGTTTCGAATTAACGAACGGCCAATTGAAGTCAATGGAGGACTCGAGCATTTTTCAAGGGGACCAAAAAATGTCGATGTCATTTTAATGAGAAATAAGAAGACCAATCCTGTTTCTATTTTTTTATACAAAGGAATATTCGTGAACTTAACAAAGGAGAATGGACCCATGGTTAACATCTGCAATGTGTTCTCACACATACACTCACACAGGCACTTTATTAGGTACCCTGTCAAATGCTCGTTATAACACGTTAATTTCAATATCAAGGCCAATCACATGGTGCGGGACAGTCATGCCATTTAGGCATTGTAGACATGGTCAAAAAACAATTCTCTGCAGTTCAAACCGGAGCTTCAGAATGGGGAAGAAAGTGATTGAACCTACTCTAGGGTTTTACAGAGAATGGTCACGAAAAAAAGCACGTAGGTTCGATAAATTTGGGCCGATGGAGTCACAGCAAGAGAAAAGACCACACCGGGTGCCACTCCTTTCAGCTAATGAAGAAAAACGAGGCTACAATTTGAAAGCTCAACAAAATTGCGACAGGTAGAGATGATGGAAAAACGAGTTTGCGGTCTGTAGAGTCTCGATTTCTGCTGCGACATTCGGATGGTAGGTCAGAATTTGGCGGTCAACAAATGAAAGCAGGATCCATCCTGCCTTGTTTCAACGGTTAGGCTGGTGGTGGTGGTTGTGCATGGGTGGGGATATTTTACTTGGCAACTCTTGGGGCATCGTTTGCAACGCCACAGCCTACCTGAAGATTGTTGCCTGACCATCTTCCATCCCGTTTGATGGGAACCAAATGTACCCAACATCTGATGCGTACTTCAGAGGATTGCGCCATGAATTAAAGTGGAATCATATCAGACTGGTATTCCGAAGCATAGACAATGACGTTAATACTGTACTCAAATGGCCTAGCCAAGTCACAGATTTCAATCCATAGAGCATCTTGGGATGTGGTTGGAAACGGGAGTTCTCAGTATGGATGTAGTGACCCAAATCTGCCGGACACTCGGTGTAGAGCCCATCATGTAAATATGGACCAAACATCTGCTGAGGAATGCTTCAGGACCTTTTTGTATTCTAGCCATGAAGAATTTGAGCAGTATCGGAAGGGCAAAGGGGGTACCAACCCAGTATATAGCATGGTGTTTCATAGTTGGTACGTACTAATACACGTGGCCGGACAGGTGAGCGTATTGTTCACAATACTAGTGTGAAGAACCCGTTCTGCCACTCAGTGGCCTTTCTGATAAGCTACCCACGATGAGACGCAATTAATACTCGAAACGAGAATCGAGATCGGGCAAAGTAAGCTGCTCATCTATAGTTTGAACATGTTACTGATCAAACAATTCTGAGACAGTTTTTCCTTCATTTTTAGTGGTAGATTTGGCTTGATAAGTTTTGCTATATTAGAACACAAATAAAAAAATTTGCTTTTTTGAAAATGTTGCCATTTTTCCAAAATCAAAATAACGTGTTTTTGCAAATTATCAAATTTCACGAATTGTTCGAATTGACATTTTGGGGATGATATGAAACATCTGTTTTGAATGAATAGTTGTTTACATATTTAACATCAAAAACCCCCCTTATAATCAAACCTATGTTCAAATGCTGAAAACTCTCAAAAATCAGAACCAGATTTTAGGAAACATTGCAACCCCTTGAGATCATTATAGTAATTAAATCAAGATGAAGTGAAATTAGAGAATGGTTCAAATTTTGTCGTAGGTTATACTTTCATTTAGCCCTTAACAAAATTACCAAATATAAAAATGAGAAACACAGCTTACGATTTAGTTTAAGCATTTCCCCTCGGAGACGAGACCACCCCACGTGTGGTTGTTACTTGTTTTATGGGGCTGCTCTCAGCGTTATTGAGCAGAAGGGAAGGAGCACCCCTGCAGCTGCACCCAGGATTTTAGTATTCGCTATTGGTCTAATTAGCTATAACAATTTTTAGCCTTTTCCGTATTATGGGCCATATGTGAGGTGCATTTCTTTGTGGGATAAGATGCTTAGTTTTCTTTCGCTTTATAAATTTGCCAAAATAAGACCTAAATGTGAAGAATATCTATAATTTTTTCATTGCCGTAACAGTGCACATCAACATTTTTACTTTTTAGATAGGAGCTGGTTGAATTTGGCTTTTTTTGTTGGAATGGTGTTTTGCAACAATATTTTGAGAGTAATATTTTTTTTGCGATAAATTTTTATGGTTTTTTTGGAGATTCAATAGGTAAAAAGCCTAAATTTTTGGCCGTGTTTTTACGGCATTCATCATGGGTCCTAATTCTCCTCTTTAGGTTATAAATACCTTCCATTCTTCTGCAAGCCTATCTTATTACAGCTCTCTCCCCTCGGATTACCAGACTCTGTGTCTCAATAACAGCCTCCTTGCCCTTGTGTATGTTATAACATCCATCCACTTCTCTAAAAATTCTTCTCCAGCTCCGTATCCCCTTGTCTATGACCAGATCCAGCTCCCTCAGTTTTCTGGCTTGCATGCAGACCCAACAGGCTTTCAGACTAGCAAAAGACACAGAACCAAACGGGGTTATGTGTCCAATGATGACCATTCAAGTCGACGATGAGAGAGGCGGCGGCTCTATCATTCAGGAGAGCGATCTGGAGGGTCTTGCAGTCCTGGAGTTCTCCTATTCTGCACCATAAAGAGAAAAAGTGTTGTCGTTATAGCTGGGAAAATAAGGTTCTTGTACTTCTACAGTAAACACCCAAACATAGGGGAATCCAAGGTTAATAAGTTTACAAATACTTATAATTTTGTTATTTCATATCAGGTAATACCCTCATATTATCTGAACTGCAGTTGTGAAAAATGCACTTTTATTGCTTTAAGTACAAGATAATACCTTCATTATATTGAATGAGTTAGAAAATGCACTTTAGTGCCTGAAGTACAATGTTTTCAAAGCACATGAATGATCTGAGATGAATTGCTGAGGTACTCCCATCAATTTGGGACCATTTTTTAATGTGTTGAAGAATTATGTGTTGTTTGTTAATTAATTGATATGAAATAAAAATTGATAGTTTTTAAACTTATTTACTGAGTTTCCAACCTATGTTTGGGTGTTTAATTGAAGCGCAGGGGGGAAATTCTCATGAAATGAGCTAGGGACATATTGGTTGGGGGTATATTTTACTCTCAATGTGTTTTACTCAAATTTCTTAATATGTAACATATTTTTCGTAAATGGCCAAAAGTATATCTGAAATATAGGAAGGAAGACATTTCCAGGGCAAGATGAAAGAGTTGGAAAGCATTATTAAAGCTAGAGATGAGGAAATACTCGTCCGAGCTTGATGCTTCGATCGAGCATTAGCGTACTCGTTACTGCTCGTTGCTCGGACGAATACTTCGCCCGCTCGAGAAAATGGCGACTCCCCCGCCGTTTTGTTTGCGGCCAGAAACAGAGCCAAATCTAAGACAGGGAGACTTGACTCCAACCAGCAGCACGTGGTACCTTACACGTCGCTAGCAGTGGTTTGGCTGGCCAGATCAGGTGACCCTGGATAGAATAGCCGCCTGCCGCGCTGCTCGATCATTTCTCTGTCTGGATGCCGTAGGGAGAGAGCGCTGCTGGTCAGGGAAAGCGTTAGGGGGTGTTCTATTAGCTTACTGTTAGAGGAGTGAGAGTGATTCTACAACAACCAACAGCCCTTCTTAGGGCTACATAACGTTATACTTTTTTTTTTATTGCTTGTGGCTGGGCTTGCTGGCACTAGTAGTGCAGCTAGTACCATATTGTGAGGAATTTGAGCAGGGGGACTTGCTACCGTTGTGTTTAGCTCTTAGTGACACACATTATCACCTCAAACACCAAGTGGGAAAATTTATTAGGGGTTTGATTTCAATAGGCACAGTCTGCCAGGTTCTTTTATTTTACGTTTTATTTTTTAATAAATCAGTGTCATCTCATCTTGCATAGTAGTGCTTTCAACTTGGCTAGGAAAATAGCCATAGGAGAATCCAAACGGCTTATTACGCCTACAGTAGCGTTATAATATTTGATTTCTGGTTGATCTGTGGTGGATGTACTTGCTGCAGTGATCTACTAGCAAATGTGAGCAATTTGGAAGTGAGACTTGCAACCGCTGTGTTTTGCGCTAGTGACGCACATATCCATCGCAAGACCGAAGTGGGAAAATTTATTAGGGACGGGGTGTATTTCAATTAGGCACAGGTCGTGCCATTCCTTTTTTATTTTTACGTTTTTTCATAAACTCAGCGTCATCTCATCTGGCATAGTAGTGTGCTGTCATCATTGGCTAGAAAATAGCCATAGGAGAATCCAAACGGCTTACTTACGCTACACCCCAGTAGCGTTATATATATTGATTTCTGGTTGATCTGCTGGTGGCTGTACTTTTGCTGCAGTGCATCTACTAGAAAATTGTGAGCAATTGGAGTGAGACTTGCGGACCCGCTGTGTTTTGCGCTTAGTGACGCAATATCCATCGCAAAGACCGAAGTGGGAAAATTATTAGGGCCGGGGTTGTATTTCAATTAGGCAACGAGTATCTGGGGGCCCCCATTTCCTTTTTATTTTAACGTTATTTTTTTCTTACCACTCAAGTCTCTCATCTGGCCATAGAGTGTGCTTTCATACTTGACGCTAGAAAATAGCCATAGGAAATCAAACGGCCTTACTTACGCCTACGGAGGCGTTTATATATATTTGATTTCTGGTGATCTGCTCGGGTGGCTCTGAATTGATGCCGTCGCATCTACAAAAAATGCAAATTGTGAGCAATTGGAGTGAGACTTGTCGACCCGCTGTGTTTTGCGCTTAGTGACGCACATATCCATCGCAAAGAACGAAGTGGGAAAAATTATTAGGGCGGGGGGTGTATTTCAAATTAGGAACAGTTGCCATTGTCCTTTTTTTTATTTTACGTTTATTTTTTTTTTCCCCCATAACTCGAGTTCATATCATCTGGCATAGTAGTGTGCTTTCATAATGGCTAGCTAGAAAATAGCCATAGGAGATCCAAACGGCTTATGACGCCTACAGGAGCGTTATATAGATGATTCGGTTGATATGATGGTGCTTGTACTGATGCAGTGCAATACTATCCAAAATGTGCGCAATATGTAGTGAGACTTGCCGACCAAGGTGTTGTGGGCTTAGTGACGCACATATCCATCGCAAACAGACCGAAGTGCGGAAATTTATTAGGGGTGGGATTTCAATCGGCACCGTCGCAATTTCCTTTTTTATTTTACGTTTTTTTTCATTAAACTCAGCGTCATCTCATCTGGCATGCAGTGTGCTTTCATACTGTCTAGAAAATAGCCATAGCAATAGGATAGCCTCGTTTGGTTTGAAAAACTAAAAAACACAAAAAAAAACAAAAAAAACAAAAAAAAGTAAAAAAAAATTCAAGTTATACTCTCATTTTCAAAATGTTTAACCCGAGGGTTTAGGGGTAGCGGAACGAGGGCGGGAAGTGGGAGTTCAAACTACTGCAGGGTCAGAGGACGTGAGGTCCTGGGCGGGGGTGAGATGAGGACCCCACTGCTATGAGGAGCAGGGGAACGCCGCAGAAGCTACAATCCCGGTTCATGTTGAAGTTACTGGGACTCGTGGTTAGACGCACTGTTGAGGCCCCAGACAGTGCACATGCAAACAGGTGATTCGTGGGATTCCGAACAATGCTCGAGCAATTTGTCCACCAGCCAGTTTTCACGAGTCCATGTCCTGCAATCGGCACTCCCTCCAGTCCTGCACCTTCGCCTTCCTACCCCCAGTCTGCCACTCCCAGGGAAAATTTGGCATTGTGAAAACCGGCATTACTCTGAGGGGAAACGGTTTTCTGGACCCTTCCAAAAGTCACAAACCACTTGTCGGGTGCTGCTTAGCAATTTTCCGATGCCCGGGTTTTCCACAGTCGAGTCTGTGGGTGATGATCACCGTCTTACGTCAGTGGAGAAGTGTGTAAAGAGGGGTCCGACGATGAGGAGACACGGTTGTCAGACAGTGGGGAAGTGTTGTCAGGCAGGAAGTCCGAGGGGGGAGCAGACGGAGGGATAGGAGGTGATGGAGGTGGGGGTGAAAGACCCAAGTGGGTTGATAGGCGGTGAACACAGTGCTCTGTGAGACGGAGGGAGTCCTAGACCAGCAGAACGGTTGGAAGAGGCAGTGGTGGGGGCAGCCGGAGAGGCAGGGCCAGACTGGTTTGCATCAGCGCCAAATGTGTCAACTAGTGTGAGCTCACGTGGCGAGGGCTCCTGCGGCGAGGGCTAGATTTTAAGAAGAAGTCTGGGTTCTTTAGGGAAAACACCGGAATGACGAGGACTGTCGGGTGGAAACATTGCAAAACAGGATCAGCAGGGGTTCACCACTAATAGCTTAACTACCACCAGTTGCGCAAAGGATAGGATGCTAAACACCCCATCATGCGCAAAAGCACGTTCACCTCCGCCTCGTGCACACCACTGCCTCCTTCCCCTGGGTCATCTGAGTCCAGCCCCCTGAACCAGACCCCTGCCACAAAAACCCCACGTCGCCTCCAAAATCCTCCACAGCATCCACCAGCGTTCAGCTCTCCATACCCCAGACGCTGGAGCGGACCGCAAATATAGTGAAACCCAACCCGCACCGCCCAAAGCCCTTAAGTCCCACATCTCCCGATTGCTCAGCCTGGAGATCCTGCCCTAAGGCTAGTAGAGACCGAGGCAGCCCCTCGTATTCGGTCCCCAGCCGCCACTACTTTTCACAGATGTGTGCCGTCCCAGCCCTGCCCAGCAGGGTGTTCAGACAACATAATCCGTGCCCTGACCAACGCCGTTTCTGACAAGGTCCACCTGACACGGACACGGGGACGAGTGCTGCGGGCAGGGCCAATATAATGACTGACGGCACCATGGGTTAACTTGGTGGAGGCTGGGACCGAGTCTGACACTGAGGCTGGTCATATAATGCGACGCCAAGGATGAGGGGCTAACTCGGTCCGGTGTTCAGGCCTACTATGCTCCTCCTCCTCCCACCCCTCCTCACCTCCTCCCTCCGGAACTACCAATTCGTGGGCATGGCGCCATCAGCGGTTTAGCTCTAGGCAAGCAGCAGTGCAGTCGCTTAAGCGACAGCAGGGGCGGTGCCTCAAACTGCTGAGCCCATAGGAAGATAAAAGGCACACGCCCAAGAAAAATATTTACAGGGCATCACGGCGCCAGACTTATTGTGGCTGGCGCACCGCGGAACCTGAAGCCAGGCATGGTTGTGTGTGACAACGGCGTAACATGGTGGTGGTCTGAACCTCGGCAGACGACAAATGTTGCCAGCCTGGCCCATGTGTAAATCTGATTAGTTCAGCGTTTCTCAGACATACCCAATCTGTCGGATTTGCTCACGAAGGGCGCCAATCTGTGCGCATTTCAGAAAGTCCCGACGATGCTGCCACTCCCGGGCAGCCGCAAGCGCCGCCTCCAAATGCCCGCTCTCACCGACTGTTGTGCGCACGGGCCAACGAGGGGGAATTCAAACTGACATGTTATCCAGAGTTTACCAGCAGCGCCGAGCGATTGTTAGACTGCCAGAGGTCAACTTCCACCAGAATGGTAGTCAGGTCAGTCAGCTTCCTCACAAACAGGGGGTTCTAAAATGAGAGTGGACGGGAGGAGTCTGATATCTGTAGGTGCTGAGAACTTTGATGAGGCAACACAGATGGTCAGTGGCGATGCCGCCTCATCAGCCTCAATCACGCTGCTTGTCCTGTTGAAAAATCTTGATCAGCATTGAAGTCGGAAGCTTGCGTCGTCACAAGAGACGGGGGAAGGAGATTCCCTTGTTGGATAGCCAAAGCACCTTACGGTTGTTTTCAGCGAATATCGGAGGAGCGGTGGAGGTGGAGGGGAGGATGGAGGAGGAAGAGGAGGAGAATGTTGGCGAGACACAAAGAGGGAGGACATGTTGAGTTCTTCACTGTTCAGCGTGTATGGGCAGAAGAAGCGAGTTTGGAGGAGGAGTTGGAGGAAGGAGGGGAAAGGGACGTCAGGCCAGTGAGGGGAGTGAATTCTACGCGTTGTACTCTGGAGAACTATGGCAGATTTCATGCTAGGTGCCTATCCCGGGACCCTCGCGTTCAAGACTTTATTCCAGCACCGATTACTGGGTGTTCCACGATCCTGGACCCCACGGTACAAGCAAAATCTTTCCAATCTCATCCCTGGAAGGAAAGAGTGTGAGAGGCAGAATACCAGCAGGCCCTGGCTGCACAAGATGAAAAGTATTTCCCTTCTGACGCGCTAGCGGCAGAGTGCGTTAGTCTGCGGGGACAAGTGCGGAAAGAGTAGGCGACGCAGGCAGCTTGGTCCAGCACTGAAGGGTACGATTTACCAGGCTTTGCCAGCTTTATGTAAAACAAGCAAGACAAATTGTCACCTGCTCCCCAGTCCTCAGCAGAGTAGGGCGATTTTACAGAAAGATGGTGTGAGGAGTACGTGCTGCCATACCATCGTCCTAATGATCACACAGCTCCCTACAACTACTGGGTTTCAAAGCTGGACATGTGGAACGAAAATGGCGCTACGCCTTGGAGGTTCTTGAACTGCCCTGCCTGCGAAGTCTTGTTCTGAGCGGGTTTTCAGTGAAGATGGTTGGCATCATCACCGATAAGGACAGCCTGTCGACTGACAGCGTGACCAGGCTGACGCCTATAAGATGAATAAAAGCCTGGATTTCTAATAATCTCCATCTCCACAGGTGAAAGGAAGCTTCAACTGAATAATTTATCAACTCCTCCTCCTCCATGGTCCTCCGTCTCCTCCTCTTTGTACAGTAAAGCAGGGAAAATGGTATTTTTGACAGGCCCACTGGTGGATCTAGCTATAGTACTTTACTGATTTAATTTTCTGGAGGGCCACCGACCCGCCTCTGTTTTAAAACCTTTTGGGTAGTGGCACATAAGGCATCAACGATTCAATTTTTATGGGGGCAACATAACTGCTCCTCGGTTGAAAACTGTTGGACTGCCAAATTCAGGCCATCAATATATTCCATTTTTCTGGAGGGCCACCTACCTGCTCCTTGGTTTGAAAACTTTTTGGACTGACACATAAGGCACTCAATCTATCCATTTTTCTGGAGGGCCACCTACCTGATCTTTGAGTTTGAAATTTTTGGGATGCCAACCATACAGGCACTCAATCGATTCCATTTTTGGAGGACACTACTGCTCTTGGTTTGAAAAATTTTTTGGACGCCACATACAGGACCTCAATCTATTCCATTTTTTGGAGGGCACCTACTGCTCCTCTGGTTTGAAAAACTTTTGGGACTGCCCACATTACAGGCACTCAATCTATTCCATTTTTTGGAGGGCCACCTACCTGCTCCTACTGGCTTTGAAAAAATTTTTTGGAACTGACCACATAAAGGCACTATCCAAATTAATTGTCTCAATAGCAGCCTCCACCACGTTGTCTGCCATTGCCACCCCCCAAAAAAAGTCGTCCATATAGCTGCCTTCCATACATCGTCCCTTTATCAAAAGAGGTGTTGGTCAGCAGAAATTTGGGTGTTGTTTTCATGGATTCCACATCAAAGTGGTAACTTTTGTCGCCACCCAGCGGTGTTACTCTACAAAACTCTACTGGCAAACTTTTATTATTACCAATATTATTATCAGCGCTTATTGCCGCTTCTGTTTACATTCCCCTCACCCGCCATATCCTAAACTTAAAGAACGCTACTACACTTGATCTTATACAAAAAGGTTCTAGAGTTAGAGTGCGTTTGGGGAGTAGCCTGAGACACGGGCTTTGGATTGCGCGAAAAGCTCGCCTGGCAGCGGGGCCAGCTCCATGCCAAGATCAAACAAATAGTTTAACTGCAGCACCTCTTAATTAATACTAGTTCCTGCCTCCATACATGGTCCCCTATCAAACGAGCGTGTCAGGCAGCATTTTGGGTTGTTTTTTCATGCTTCATGTTTACTTGCGCCACCCCTGCTGGGTAATTCCACAAATATACTGCACAACTTTATCATGTACCGATATTATTTGAGCGCTTCTGCTCACCTCTTTGGTTCCTCTCGGGCCACCCATTGGTTGAAGCCTGAGTCCATTTAGGGGATGTCGCCATGCCACTCTCTAGCCTGCCGCTGCTGCCGTGCCTCTGCATGAAGTCCCCTTATAAGTGTCACGGGTCAATTATTGGATGTTTTAGATGCTATCTAGATTCATTCTGTTCACTCTGTAATGGCATGTGTGCCCAAAAACTTTGGCCATAAGGTGCGATTAAGCAGCCTCAGAGGCATCATGCATGTGCCCCGTGTTTCATTGTCCATTTCAGTGGTTTTCCATCCTTTTCTGAGGTTTCCAGGTGTTTGGCAAGCTTCCTGTGGCAGGCCTCTGGTCCCCTTGAAAACTGTTCGAGTCTCCCATTGACTCAAGGGGGATCGTATTCGAGACGAGCATCGCAGCATTCGGGAAAAGTTCGTCTCGATAACGAAAGGACCGAAGCATTTAGTGCTCGCATAATCTCTAATACTAGCATTCGACAGCTGTTTTTAGCTATGACTAATTCTATTAGTTTTGTGCATTGTAACACACTGGAAAAGGCTCATTTTACATGTATCCATAATGGACTAGATTGTCTCGAGTAACTGTTAGCAGGCAATGGCATTTTTCGTCAACCTAGCAGTGTTAATTGTTGCTTGTCCATGCTGTATCCTGCGCGTCTGTCGGAGGTATTAGGCCCTCCCCACGGACGACTGTCCTTTTTAGATTTTCAACTACACTGTTCAAAAAAATACACTCAAATCATATATTCTAGATCTGAATGAATGACATATTTGTACTTTGTTCTGCACAAAGTTGAATATCGTGAAAACAAATTTACAAAAAAAATCATCATCATCCATGGAAATTAAATTTATTAACCAATGGAGGCTTGGATTTGGAGTCACTGACAAAATGAAATGCAAAAAAACACTACAGGCTGATCCAACTTTGATGTAATGTCAGTAAAACAGGACAAAACAAGGCTCAGTATCGTGTGTGGCCTCAACATGCCTCTGTGACCTGCCTACAACACCTTGGTATGCCTTTGATGAGGTTGCGATGGTCTCCTGAGGGATGTCCTCCCAGACCAGGACTAAAGCATTATGTCCCAGATGTGCTCAATCAGATTCAGGTCTAGGGAATGAGCAAGTCAGTCTATAACATCAATGCCTTCATCTTGCAGGAACTGCTGACACACTCCAGCCACATGAATTCTAGCATTTTCCTGCATTAGGAGGAACCCAGAGCAGGAAGAAGATTGCACTCCACTATGTTTTCAGACTCTGTCGCGTCTGTCATATGTACTCATTGTGAACCTGCTTTCATCTGTGAAAAGCACAGGGGGGCAGTGGTGATTTAGCCAATCCTGGTGTTTTCTGGCAAATGCCAAGCGTCCTGCGTGGTGTTGAGCTGTGAGCACAACACCCATCTGTGGATGTGGACCCTCATTCCACACTCATGGAATCAATTTCTAACCTTTTGCGCAGACACATGCACATTTGTGGCCTGCTGGAGGTAATTTTGCAGAGCTCGGGCAGTGCTCCTGTTTTTTTATGCACGGTGGAGGTAATGGTCCTTCATCAATTGGTTGTTGCCCTCCTAAAGCCCCCTCCACATCTCCTGGTATCCTGGCCCGTCACCACGTAAGAGTCTCTGGACACTACGCTGACAGACACAGCAAACCTTCTTGCTACAGCTCACATTGATGTGCCATCCTGGATGACCTGCACTATTTGAGCCACTTCTGTAGATTGCCGAGGCACTGAAAGGGAGGTCCTACAGGCATGTGGAGGCCACATATAATACTCATTGTGTCTTGTTTTACAGACATTACATAAAAGTGGGATCAACCTGTAGTGTGTTTTTGTGTGTTAGTGATTTTGTTGCCAGCAAACAAGCCCAAAAAATAGAAAAGCTTCCAGAGTTAAGATAAATGCCCCCCCCCCATTGTTGTATGACCTCAGGCCTAATATGTAAAACTATTAAAGACAAAAGTGAAAGGCCTATAGTAACTTATAAGATATTTTCATGAACTTTCTATCCTGTAAGTCTAAATTAATTAAAACACATTTTCTGGATCCACAAGAACCACAGTTTTTGAATAATAACAAAAAAGTTTACACTTATTCAGTCTCCTGATAATCCACTGAAAAAGCTCCAAAAAGGTGCCAGTGATTACATTTATTGGGCTTAGTGGTCACAACATAAAACTGATGACTTCTTTAATGTTCAGTTCATACTACATGAATGGAATAACATTGACTGTAATTAAGAAACTGTAAAATGACATGCTCAAGTAAATTCAATATTAGTTCTAATCAGCCATATGACTATACAGTATGTATTCCAAACACACTGATCAATGTCGCTATATGTTCAGCAAATGACTCATTTGGTGATATTGTTGAGACATAAAAACTGTATTTATTATACTTAATATGCAAAGCCATATTTTTATACATTAGGAGGAAATGAAAATGTGTTTTAAGCGGTCTTTAATTCCATGCAAATAATGTCTCTTCATATGGCTAAAAATTTTATTGATCTAGATGTACATCTTTCAGTTAAATTAAATCTGTTACAAATGCAAATTATTTGTTAATTTTCTGCTTCATCATAAACGAGCATAAGATTACATGATGAAAGATGAAATGACCAGTCACTGTGAATACACATTATAAAATACAGCATTCAGCCTTTTGATAGCTGTGTACAATAAAGATTCATTTAAAATATTTCCCACACAATGCACAGAATGCGATATACGCTGTTTCCCAGAAAATAAGACACTCCCCCCATAAAAAGACCTAGTGGGATTCATTGCTACAGCTCCCTCCTATACCATATATAAGTAGATCATTTAGATACTGCAAGAGGTTGTGACATCCAAGAATCCATGGGATAAAATAACTGACACCTACACTGCAAATGCTACAAGCAGATACCTGGACAAGTGCTCATTCATGGAAAGTAAGATTGCTAAACATGAGAGATTGGGGCAATTGATTCTAATACAAAGAGAGCCACAAGGAATTCAGCATGAAATTCAGGGTGTGGAGAGTTAGAGAAGTTGTTGACATGAAAAAAATTTAAAGGACATCCTTTAAAGGATGCCCTTTAAAGTAAGAACATAACTTTTTATTCATAAATATGGGGATCATTCAATCTACCATAGATTGTTGTTCAAGGAAATAGAGTCACAAGAAATTCAGTATCAGGTTCGCTGGGGAGAATGCTGGGACTTCTGGTTCTTCTGGTGGTGCTAGCAGCATTCTTCGACCTCCGGTGCGTATCCGCGCAAACTCCACCTCTCATCCGCTACCAGCGGTCTCTGGAGTGCGCCCAGGGCAGCAGTTGCTAAGACCTCGCACTGTTTAAGGGTTGTGTTCTGGACTGCTGGGAGTTGTGGTACCTCTGCATGGTGCCTGCTCTTGCTGGTTATTCTGCACCATGAGGGGTTAATTCCCAGAAGTTGTCCAGCTCCTATCAGGTTCTGAAGGTGGGGTTCTGGCTGCATAAATTTCAGCTTCACTAGTCACCTGTGCCAGTGTTTGAAATACCTTTCTTCACTTGCTCTCTGCATTAGGTTTGACTTGCTCTGTATCTGAATTGTTGTGACCTCGGCTAGTTTTTTGACATTGACTCTTTGCTTACTGATTTTGCTCATGACGTACCCTCTCGTTGTGACTCTGGCTAGTTTACCAATCTTTTGTGTTTTATGTTTTAATTACCAAAACCGGTAACGGTTGGTCAGTATCTGAAGCAGTAGACCATTGGACATCAAATAATCACACTAGATATCTATCAGATAATAAATCAACAGAAAGAAAATAGTCCCATTCATGAACTGATCTTATAAACCAGGCTGAATCCAGTTAGCAGTCATTTATCAAAATACTGATAACCTTGTATAAGAGGTATAATCATTGCCATGTTTAGACTGTCTATAAAGAGTAGTATTGTATAAGGAATAAAAAGCATAGAAGTTAAAACAGCTGGTTGAGAGTTCAACTGGTAAAGTCTAGTGAACGTTTGTGAAAACAGATGCATCCATCCTTAAAGAGTAATTGTAAAGTCTTTTGTTTTCCACAAATCAATAGCTCTTTGGATGTAAAACTTTGCCTATTATTTTTGTTACCTATATCCAGCAGTTTATTTGCTATACACCTCAGATTATCTAAGTGCTGCAGTGGCTAGGAGTCCGTAGTATAAACAAACTCTACGGACTCCTTGGAGGGGAGGGGCTGCTCTGTGCTCAAAGAGAAGGAGTTCATGTGACAGATCTATGTATACAGTTTTCAAGACTGTGGATACAGATGTTTCCTGCACAGAATAGTGAGGTATAACATCTCCCCTGTTCCCTATAAATTCCTCCATCCGAGTCTGTCATTCTACAGAACTTTCTCTGTCTCTCTCTGCACCTCATGCTTCAACCCTCCCCCACCTTGCAGTCCACACTTTGTGCACTTTGCAAATATGCTATTAATCCTTGTTGCTCACACAGCACAGGCTTTAGACTTCATGTAACTGGTTTACTTATGATTTATTTCACTTTTATATGTTCCCTGCTTTTCCATGTAATAGGAGCTGCCATGCTGGTCAACATATACATCCTGTAGTGTTCAGTGGATTCATTTGTGGGAAACTAAATGGATTACTTTGAGAGAGAACACAAGGCATCATAGGCAAGCTAACTGGCCTCCGCCCACTTCCACTCTGGTAAGAAAGATTTTTGTCAAACACTTTCAGAACAGAAAATGCCTTAATTTTGGAAAGAAAGCCGCCAGCAGCATAATATGGACATCATTCTATTTGTTTTTAAAGGGGGAATCACATATAATAATAATTTGGTGAAATCATTTTAACTTTACAATTACGTTTTAATTTTGGTCAAACTTATTTAGGGATTGGGATTTCTGTAAATAATCCTAACATTGTACATTTGACCAAAAACTTTGATCATTGCTGCATAGTCGTCACAGAGATGCATATAGCATAACACATGATACATCATGCTGGCTGTCTTGTAAAATACACCTTTGTCATAGAAAAGATAGGACACGACTACAATACCATACAATACAATACAAGATGGTGAGAGTCTCACTATTACTTTCCGAAATTAAATCGCTTCCCCGATCACGTCCACTGGAGTTCACCTTCTTCCTCCCAGTGTATGTAAGTGCATGGCTTGTAACACAAATTAATTTGTTAAATCCTGCGCGTAATCTGCATCCGTCAGACCGGCCGACGGCCCATCCCCCCGGTTCCCTGGCGAGATCCCCGAAAAGTTGGGAAACCTGACGAAAATGCAGCTGTGGGACCCTTAGTAAATAAGCCCAATTAGACATGGAAGCCATGCTGCATGCTACTTGGCAAGGATCTTCATTACTTAAGTCTCTTTGGATGTTTGATTTGTTACTACAAAAGTCTAAGATAGTCATGAGAGTTTCCCTTCAACTTAGGGACCAGTTAAAAGCATTTGGATTTTTGAGAGTACAACAGTATGAGAGTGTACAGATACCTCATGTGTTTAAGATGTTACAATGGGTTAGGATCCTCATTTTGTGACCTACCTTTGCCTAGTATTTGCCACATTTTTCTGTCTAAGTATATATTGGGTGTAAAAATTGGAAGTTGGGAATTTACATATGCACATTCATAGTGAGAATAAAATGTGCATATCACTTTTGTTGCTGAACTGTAAAAGAAGTGAAGGTCTCCCTTGTGCTTTTCAATGGGATTAAAAAAAGAGGATAAAAAGATGAACACTTCTTAGAAGTAATGGTTTCAGTAAAAATCTTAAACTAAATTTACTAATGTATGAATACATTTGATTGATTGTGGTTGATTATTCTGAATTAAAGTCATTTGAATTCTATCCATGATCCATGCTGCTGATCAAATATGATCAATATATCCTTTAGTCCAGAGGTTATATATAGAAATATTTTAAATTATCCTGGTTAACCTTTTTAACCATGTCATGAGCTTATATCAATCCTGAAAATTATGACACAATATGTGCATTTATCACGGAAAGAAATATTGCATTTCTTTATCTAATTTCCATGAATGAGATCCATCCATCAAGATGTGAGTTATCATTCATATGCATTAAATGAATGAAAGAAATGTAAAAACAACTGCAGGATTTTAAGACCCTGAGAAATATGATCCAAACTAAGTGCTAGAGGAAACAAAACCTAAAATTTAGAAAGCATAAAAAACATTAAAAGAGACAAAATACACAGAAAAAGTTAGGTCAAATATCTAAATATACATAATAAATAAATTACAATAAGCCTCTATAGATTACCCAGAGGAATAACAGAGGACAAGGGATACATACACAGTTATAAACAGATCAAAGGTGGACACCACCTGACACATCTGGCCATTGGTGGACTTTTTCTGTGTATGTTGTCTTTTTAACCGCCGCTGAGCGCGGTGACTTAGTGCTCAAGGGCAGATATATCCACCACGGTGCTGATGCTCTGGATCTGAGCCGAACCGGCATTGGGATACACGGGCTACCGCCTATAGCCAACAGCCGACACCCCAGTGTAACACCTGCGGCTCCGACGATCGCTGGTGTTTAACCCGATAAATGCAGAGGTCGGTGCAGCATTTAACCTACCTTCTGGGGGCCTTTCCTCCATGATCGATGCCCCCCCCCCTGCGCCATCTTCGGGGGAGCCGATCGTTGCTATGGCAGCCCTGGAGTCCGATCTCTTTCCCCTGTTACAGGGCTGGTAGGTATAGGCTTAAAATTGCTTACTCAAGTGGACGATGAGGATTGCAGCGTGGTCGGCACTATGGCGCTGGTGGAACTGCCTCCCCTGTAGGGTCACGTTGGCGGGTCCGGTCTTTCTGTGCTAGGGGACGGCAGGATGGGCACGATGTTGGTCGCGGTGCAATGACACTTCAGGAGCCAGTGTGGGGTCTTGTGTGGAGCTCTTAAACACTCTTAAATGATAAATACAATAAATACAGTATGTGTTGTCTGTAAGTATGGTTCATATATAAGGTGCACTGGACTATAAGGTGCACCTTTGATTTCTGAGAAAATATAGGTAGGATTTTACCTTAGTACCACCACTTTCCAGCAAAGTGGATATTTTCATTATGTTACCTCATCAGAAAGGCGAATATTTCAAAATACCCAATCTCTGTGAGCACAAATCTTGTTAATTCCGTGTGCATTGCAAATGTTTGCATTCAAGCCATTGTTTAATCAGGGTTCAGAGGATTTGATTAGAGACTTCAGCAGTATAGCACATTCTGAAACCCTCTTGATGTTTCATGCTGGCTGAATAAATGTTGGAAGCTAGGTTTTTCAAAAGCAGCCAAGGAAAGGAAAACATTATAGAAATTTTATAGCAAGAAAAAAAGCTTAAATTCTGGAAATACAGAGCTATTGAAATCATTCTTCCATTGTGAGCACAGAAGCCTAAAAAAGCAATGGAACAGAATAGAATTCAAACCATCATGTGACTTAACACCAATGACCAACATGTGGTATAACAATAATAACAGGGAAACATGAGAAGAGAAGAAAACTTTGCTTCATGGAAGGTAACTATCCGCTTCACCGATGACATCCCAGCCATAGAGCACCCTGCTCCAGGTCGTGGCTGCATTTGTAATGTGTACATGCTATACAAAAAATCCGACACCCCCTTGACATGTTGAAATACCTCAAGTAACAAAAATACACCAAGTACCTCAAGTATTTTTGATCCAAAATTATTTACAATTTAAAAGGCATCATATCTGATCATCGTCTCTAGTGGGTCATTTTACCCCTTCAATATCACTATAGGGAAAGCCTGTGAGGTTTCCTTCATAAACAATTTCAAAATGTTTGGTTACATTTGATAGATACAGTTTTTAACCTGAGGATTGACAGAATAAAACCTGACGGCCTATTTACCGTTATTGTCTTGATGAAGACTCCTTTTTGGTGTAAACCGACCTTCTAACTTCAAGAAAAGGATTTGCCAATCAATCAAACCACAACTCTCAGCCGTTCATCTCTACTCCTGGAGCCCAATTTTTACACAAATTTAGATTGTATGAATTAAAGCATTAGTTATATTGGATGTCCGAGGTACCAATCAAAGATAAAAATTTGGTAAAAATTCTGTAAATCCTAAGGTGGAAAAATATCTGGCTTCACTTTAGTGGGTATATTTTACCAATTAGAGGTGGAGATCAGAGAATAACCTTTTACAATCATAAAGAAATTTGTATTCTTATGATAAACGCTGGCTTTCTTTATGTCCTTAATATTGAAATTGATCTCATTTTAAATGACTGAATATTATACTACTTGTATATTGTTTTTATGACATAACTTGAACAACAATATGACTGTACTTTTTGTAGGTAGAACTGTCAATAACTTTATGGGGGGCATTAAAGGGAAAATATAAAAGTTGGGTTACTTTGTGACAAAATTATAGTTTTTCTGCAATTAGCTTCTCTAACATACTGGTCACAAGCACATTTGGTATTTCTGTTTCTTAGTATTGGCGAGTTTATCTAAGGAATTGAGTGAAGCTGGTATGAATCTTTCTGAGAATCCTAGGGTGACAATATACAAAGAACTACTAGGGGAAACCTAGGGACAACAGATATACTATTAGTGTAAGGGTTTAACATATTGATATAAATTAATACAAATTACACAGCAAAAGCGGATGTGTAAATAGGAAAATTGATTTATTTATTCAAAAAATGACATTAAAAACATTTTAAAACCCCAAAACAGTATAGGGTAATAACAACCTCTCCAAACCTTATGAATTTGGCAGTGAATGAAAATCTTCTAGGCAATATGTCAGATGATAAGCAGCGGTACAACTCTACAACACTCAAAAATATAAAAATACAATCAATAATGTAAATCAATGAGAAAAGGGTCAAATGCACAGTTAAGCACCCCAATATAACCACCACCACATGTAAGAAAGATACAAGATAGATATAAGCCAGGAATGAATTACATTCCCGCTTAGTGTAAGCCACAAAGTAGGGAGGGGATTAGAGCCCCACACTTAATGCAGGCTTCTTCAGGGGACACTGGCAAAGTGAAAGTTCGTACCTTAAATATGGTAGCACAGCTGTGTTTGATCTCCAAATGTGATGGGGGAATGGCTGGTAACCATAGTACCAAGAACCTCTCTTTGACCTTCCGATGAGAAGCTCTGATCTATCTTACATATAGGAGTTTCAGCAGCCTGACCCAAGGGGTGTAAAGCTAGGACCTTACCAGAGATATCCATAGAGGGGTTATTTTCTTGGGCCAGGTATTGACTTCTGGGGGAGGTCATGCCATAAGATTGTGTAGCAGGAAATTAGAAACCACTGGCTAAACTCACCTACTAAATTATTGCATAGTACTGAGACCCAACATCCAAATGGTAATTGACTTTTGTTTTATCTGCTGACAATACTCGTACTAACACCAGTATTTGCATTTGACAGTTGTATATGTATTTCCCTTGTGTACGTTGTCTTTGTCCAGTGTGCTCATAAGGCAATTAAATATCCAAGTAAACCTTGGCTGATCTTTTATCTCAATTCCAGAACCCACACACCCATGTTCTCAAGCCAATGTTGTATGGGGACCTGTTTCACTGCAGCTACTGAGAGGGGTCTCATTGCCTGTCAGGATTGTGAGCAAGTATTATGACATACCAAAGTTTTTGTGGGGCTCCTTCTATCACACTGCATATGTGTGAGCTGTGCAGACAAGGGGTGTCTGTGAAATCAAACTTACCTTACATTCACCACTGGAGCTGTGGAACATCACAGAGATTATTACAAAGTAATATTTTTTATGAAGTAAAAATGAAAGATTTCTATTCTATAGGTAAATGGTTGGAATCCAAATGGCTGGGGCTACTATGATTTGAATAGTGTTCCTCACTGTATGGGGGAAGTGTACCTCACTGTATGGCCGTAGTGTTCCTCACTGTATTGCTGTATTCTTCACTGTATGGGAGGGTGTCCTTCACTCTATGGGGGAGGTTTCCCTCACTGTATGGGGTTGGTGTCCCTCAAGGTATGGGGTGGTGTTCCTCAGTATGGTGGTAGTGTTCCTCACTGTATGGGGTTGGTGTCCCTCACTGTATGGGGTTGGTGTCCCTCACTGTATGGTGGTGGTGTCCCTCACTGTATGGTGGTGGTGTCCCTCACTGTACGGGGGTGGTGTCCCTCACTGTACGGGGGTAGTGTCCTCACTGTGTGGGATAGTATTCCTCACTGTGTGGTGGTAGTGTTCCTCACTGTATGGGGGTAGTGTCCCTCACGGTATGGGGGTGGTGTCCCTCACTGTATGGAGGTAGTGTTCCTCACTGTATGGGGGTGGTATCCCTCACTGTACGAGGGGGGTTTCCCTCACTGTATGGGGGTGGTGTCCCTCACTGAATGGGGGTAGTATCCCTCACTGTATGTGGGTTGGTGTCCCTCATTGTATGGGGGTAGTGTCCCTCACTGTATGGCTGTATTCCTCACTGTATGGGGGTAGCGCTCCTCACTGTATGGGGGTAGTGTTCCTCCCTTTATGGCGGAAGTGTTCCTCACTGTATGGGAGTAGTGTCTCTCAGTGTATGGCTAAAGTGTTCCTCCCTGTGTATCGGTAGTGTCCCTCACTGTGTGGGGGTGGTGTTCAGCAATCTCTTTTTTTATTTTGACATTTTCTGGCGCTAATAACTTTTTAATTCTTTTTTGCGACTTTTCATGAATATGAAATATTCATATTCATTCAGAATTCAGAATGAATATCAAATTAGGGAAAAACTTAAAGTGGCCAGTAAAAGTACTTTCAAATAGAATACCCTTGACTTTGAGGAGAAGAATACAACATAATAAAATTAGACAAGTAGGTTTATTGCTTGTAGTATGATCTAAGTTACCAATATTACTGCACATTTTTTTATACATTTGAACAGTTATCTGATGGTTATCCTTTTTTGTTCCTCAATATTAATTACTTCCGGTGTCATCAATGCTTTGTTCTTAATTTCTTTTGCCTCTATGAATTATGCCTAATGATTAAAGATTAATTTCAACTTTTATTTTAGTGTAATAGCCAGTTGTTTGTCAAACGAATCATGAATAATATTTCATGATTTAAGAAGAGTAAAACAAGTATCTATCACATGGAAAATAATATAATATCACTTACTCAATTTCCTAAAATACAACAACTCTTCACTGTATGAAAATTCCCAACTTTCTAGCAGCCGAGAGAGTAAGTGCATTACACACAATGACAGAACAATAATGTAAGGGATAAATGAACAAAAAATATGATAGAAAGACAAAAAGAAGAAGGCAGCAGATTGGTATTTAGTCTATTACATATAAATATTACATATTATTTTCCATACTACATACAATATAAATATTACATATAAATATTACATTAAAGGAAGCTATTACTAAATAGCTACAAACATCCAAAGGGGGAATTTATCATATGTTGGTGTTTGTGTGCCGATGTATGATAAATGCCACATCCCCCCTGTTGCAGCAGATACATCAAGCATAGGGCTCTTGATGCATCCGTCAGGTGGCCCTACCACCAGGCAAAACTATGTCATGTCTGACCTGGCATGTTTTAAGTAAAAACCTGCAAACTAATGAAATTAGAAGCTTTGCAGACACAGGACTGGTGCACCCATTTCAAGCCTACTCTGCCGGCAGCAGATACATGCCCCAATAGTGTTCTGTCACTTGTTTTTTCCACAGACCATGCCCTGTACATCGGGCTCAGATCTGACGTCCTCGTAATGATGTGGAGTTCTTCATATTGAAACAGTATTAATATATATGACAGATTTTTAGCATTTTAACCCCAAACCCCTCCTCCATGAAATGTTCAAGCAGTAACAAAGACTTAATATAGTGTATAGTGCTGTTCTTACTTCTGGGTTAATTTGGCAGCTGGTGAACTGTATGTTACATTTCTTACGTGTAGTGCAGGGATTGCACAAAGAAACAAAATGTTTTTGTATATGAAATGTCCTGGAGTTACTGCATGTCCCACAACCGTCTGGTAGTAATGATTGCTGAATCCAGGTGGTCAGGCAGGGCTAAATAGCACATGTCTGGCAGAGTGTGGGGCGGTCGTATCCAAGGAAGTGAATTTGTTTTTAAGGGGAAACATGGCTACATTTATTACAAATTATCTTCACATAGGAACATTTTTTTTAATTACATCCATTTGAAGAAATGTTTCCACATAGCATATGAATTAAATCTGACTGCATAGGTGGGAATACTCCCTTAATACTGCAAGTACTAAACATCTCTTTAATGACTCTTTTCTGTGTTAAAAAGAACATTGAAAATACATTTGCAATATATTTCACTCAAGATATCATTTTATGGAGTTTTGGATTACACAATAAACTGACAAACATAACTTGGTTTATAAATGGCATGGTAGGAGATGGAAATGTAATAAAATGTATAATGTGTATTAATTAAACATTAATAGAAAATGTATTAATAATCTAATCTAAATTAAAGCCCACAAATGACTACATTTGCTCTACAAGTTCTTAATGATTAGTTATGCAACACAGCATGATGAGCGGGTGCCATGGGCTGCTCCCTGCATAACAAATGGAGTTTTCCGCTGGCAACATAGATAGAAGTAATATAAGTGAGAATTCATATGTGGGAGCAAATAATTTACAGCTTTTTAGTTGACTAACCAATCTGATGTTTATAGGCACAAAAAAAGTTGTAGTTACAGTCTGCTAAGTGTTCTGTTATTCGCACATTGTAAAGATAAATTGATAGGCAATTGCATAATATAACAATGCAAGTTCACAGGGGACCCCAACGTGGGCTGATTTAATCACATTTTCGTTACGAGTGATAAATTCAGGTGGTTTTCTTTCTGGCAACACTAGAGATAGTACACATTATGAACAAGATACCTTATTAGCTGTATAGTTCCATTATACAGCAGTAGAGCTAAACTAATCATCCAAGATTTCATTAGTAAAAGCTTTGTCACATTTTTCAAAGATTTGGTTCAGGTCTGAATCGAATGTTGCTACAATTATCCTGGAAATTGTAATATAATCTCCCTAGTGCTCTTAAACACTGATTTTTCCTTTTTTTTCATTGTCTCCAAACCATCTCCCTTCTCTAAGGTCTGGGATAATTGATAGTATTATCTAGCCATAATAAAAGATTTGTTCAAAATACAACAACTTTATACTTATGTCCTTCTAGGGAAGAATACCTCCATTACCCTTAGGGTTCATTTACACAAATTTAATGGGGAGCGATAAGTGACACCACATCCACGACAAAACACTCGCCACCTAGCGTAGGTCCTGCCATATGGTCCCACTCTCTGTTTGATGTGTGGAGAACACGGCACACAGATGAAAGTGACTATTCTTTCTATTCGCCTACATACCAGATGTATTCAAGAATAGACCTTTTCTTAGTGGAGAAATCACTGCTAGACAGAATAGAAGATGACAGAATAGGGGTTATGGGCTGGTTGGACCACGCCCTTGTAACGCTTAGGCCCCTTCCACACTAGCGAGTGTGATGCGATGAACTCGCATCACACTCGCAACGCAAGCTGCAGGGAACGCACGGCCCGAACGCTGCACCGCGGGAGTGAACTGACATGCTGAGTTCACTCCCGGCCCGTCGCCTAGCCGTGGCATGCATCACTCCTGTCCTGTGTCCGTCCGAATAAAGATTCCAACGTTGCACATACCGGTGAGTGCCGTGTCTTCTCTCCTCGTGGATTGTTTGACCTACACTGCATTCACACGTGCACCTCCGGGGAGCAGCGACTTTGATGTCAGTTCACACTCTGGGTCGCCACTGAGCTCAGGTTGTCTGGAGAGGGTGGTGCTGGTCCCACTATCTTTCTAGCTTATGGTACTTAGTCTTTATGACTTTGCTGTTGCTGCACAGAGTGTGGATTGTGCCTGACTACATGGTCATGTGATCTTGGGAAGGAGGCTACCTCATGATGTCATGCGTCTCTGACATCATCATAGTCCCTGAACAGGAAGGAGGAAGGAGTCAGCTTTCTTGTTTCTTGAAAAAGAATCTCTGAGCTCCAAAAATCCAGATTTCTACTTCACCTAAAAGAAAGTTGTGGCCTGCTGAAGGTGAGAGGAGGGGCTGCACAGACACTAACAAAGACTCTACAACCCTTAGGCCCGCATCACACTCGCAACGCATGCTGCCGGGAAAGCACGGCCCGAACGCTGCACCGTGGGAGTAAACTCAGCATGTCAGTTCACTCCCGGTGTGCAGTGTTCGGGCTGTGCGTTCCCGGCAGCTTGCGTTGCGAGTGTGATGCGAGTTCATCGCATCACACTCGCAAGTGTGGAATGGGCCTTATTGTAATCATTTTTTTTTTCATGATAGTTTACTGAATTCTTAAGGTACAATGGCACAGTCTACATCCAGGGGTTTGACTGACCAAGAAATGAAAGCAATCATTTTTGATAGTGATGAAGATAGTGAACTTTCTTTGTCTGATGAAGAGTACATGCCACCAGCTAATGTCTCTACTTCATCATTGAGTGATTCTTCAGATGATGAAGAAGAAATGGATCCAGCAGAACGTACAACCAGAACATCCAAAACAAATGTTTTTTGGTACAGTACTCCTAGGGTTCTTGGATGCACCCCATCAAATAATATTGTAATAGTTGCTCAAGGAACTGTAGGAATTCCACAATTCTTGTCCAAAAGAGAGATTTTCTGTAAGCGATGATCAGATGTGGTATACGTTGTCAGGAACATCCAGAGCCAAGAGATAAAAAAGAAAGCGATGTTACATATGTCCAGCAAAGAAGGACAGGAAATCGGAGCGTGGCTGTACCACTTGTGGACAAAATGTCTGCAAGGACCATTCTTTCGCACAGATAACGTGTGAAAGATTTTGCCGTCATTAGTAAATTCGAAAAGGAAACTTTGAAAAGGGAAATTCCTGCAGCATGTTTACTGCAACTTTTATATATATATATATATATATATATAAAAAAAGTTTTAGACAAAAACAGAGTTATATCGAATGAGTATATTGGGCGTTTTAAGCCCGTTTTTTTTTTGCACAAAATGTTTTGAATTATTCACATCTTAGGATGCATTCTCACTAGCGCTGGTGTTTGCCAGGAGGTGATCCATAATGGATAGGATCTCTTGGTAACTCCAGTTAAGGCTGCCGGAATGCCCAGATTCTACCAGCCTTAGCTGGGGACACCAGGAGGTCAGATCCAGTACAGATCCCCTCCCGGCAGACACCAGCGCTAGTAGGAATGCATCCTTACTTTGCATTTTTCAAATAAACTTTGAAAAGTATTTTTATTTGAGTTATTCCATGTTATTTGCACACGGGCCTAAAAGGCCCCAGGTATGTAAAAGTGTAGATTTTTATGGTCATGCATTCTAGGGATATATATATATATACCGAGGACTGCGCTGTAATATTTCCTTTTAGGATTCCTTTTAGGATTGAGCCAACATAGAGGGAAGTTACAAGGAAATTCTCTCTATCACTGGGTGACTAAACAGAGAGACTAGTGATTTCACTATAAACAGTGTAATACCTCACTTATCCTGCGGGGGAGCTGTAGAATAGTAGAACACTTCCCTCCAGGCTCCCTCATAGATTACAGGTGATCTCATGGGATCACAGCAGCAGGACAATCTGTTGTGGGGGAAAGAAAAGAAATGATTGTCGGTGAATAAAATTGATATCCATTTCTTATTCTCAATTTCTTTTTTTTCTCAGAATTTCCAGCTACTAAATCTAAAACGACAAGAAACTTTGTATGAAAAGTGCTGATATTGACCTATATCACATCTTCCCTCCTTACTGTGGCCTACAGGTGAAGGCTATACCCGTCCAGGAGCCCAAATGATGCCCTTCATGTCCCCACTGTATCCCTGATTTCCCATCATGCCTCATTGGGGCAGATTTACTTACCCGGTCCGTTTGCGATCCAGCGGCGCGTTCTCTGCACTGGATTCGGGTCCGGCCGGGATTTATTAAGGCAGTTCCTCCGCCGTCCACCAGGTGTCGCTGCTGCGCTGAAGTTCCCCGGAACGCACTGGAATACACCGGCTCGGGTGAGTGAAGGTAAGTGCAAGCTCCGCGACACATTTTTTGTTTTAAATGCGGCGGTTTTTCCGAATCCGTCATGTTTTCGTTCGGCCACGCCCCCCGATTTCCGTCGCGTGCATGCCAGCGCCGATGCGCCACAATCCGATCGCGTGCGCCAAAATCCCGGGGAAATACAGGGAAAATCGGCGCAAATCGGAAATATTCGGGTAACACGCAAATACGGCTTCTATTCGGGTGCTGTAGAAGCCGCATTTATCTGGAGCCATGAAACTCATTCATCGCTACAGAGTCAGAGAGGCGGAGATTACAAGACGACATGACCCCATAGGTAACGGTGGTCTTCAACATAAAAAAAGGTAACAATAATAATAAATTTTAAAAAAGTGAAAAAAAATTCACTAATTCGGTTTATTAGACAACACACAAAAAAAAAAAAGAAAAGAAAAGTGAAGGTGATCCTCTAGATCAGTGGTCCCCAAATGTGAGGCCGCGGCCCAAGATCCGGCATGAGGTCACTCTGGGTCTGCCGGATTCGGGTTATGGTTATTGGGCTACAATTAGTGGCTTAGGTTTACGGGTTGTGGGTTAGTGGGCTAGTGGACTGGCAGTTCTTCTTATTTTTTTTTTACCACCACCCATGGGCGGAGCCATCTTTGTTGGCAACGATCGGTTGCCATGACAGCCTCGGGTCTTTGTATGGCTTCTGTAGATTTGTTACAAAGGGTCAATCAGGGCTGGCTCCAGCACTACCTGGGACCCAGAGCTGCTGGGGGGGCCCACATAAGGCTGTACATAAGGAATCCATAGTGGGTGAGGGGGGGGGGTTATATAAAAGAACCATGAGGGGGCTGTTTGGAATGATAAACAAAGGAATATTTTAGGGAACAGGGGTTTTAGTTTCAGAATTTTTTATGCCACCATGTGAGTTCACTGTAAAGGGGCCCACTGAGGCTCTGCCACCCAGGGGCCTACAGAGACCCGGAGCCGACCCTGGTGCCGGTGGCTCATTGTAATGAATCCTATGTAAAAAGGCCACATACTGAAATACAGTGCAGTATATGGTAGGGACAAGCAGACCAGTTACAGTTAAAGTGCCCTTAGTGGTCTAAAAATAGTAGAATAGTAGACCCTTATTTATTAAGGGTCGCGGTGCACTTTCGTTGGATTGTTCGCCATTTTTTGTATTTGTGCAGCTTTGACAGGTATTTAACAGGGGGTTGCGCTGGAATTGGGTCACACAAGATTGAATTTTGGCGCTGCTTTCATGCGACAGAAATGGGGGGGGGGGGGGCACAATCCAACAGATTCGGACTAAGCGCGGAATTTAACTTTGAAATTGTGTCCCAAGACAATGCACTTACATGCACCAGGAAGAAGAAGGTGAACTCCGGGGACGTGTTAACGAGCAGTTGGACAGGTGTACCTAATAAAGTGGCCGGTGAATGTATATTCAATGTGTAATTGACAAAGGTTACACGTATTTGCTGCAATATTTTGACTTAATGTTTGTTAAATTGGGAATTTCGCTTGTAACTAAAACAAAATCAATAAAATACCTTGATTTAAAAAAATGAAAGTGGCTGTGCAAGATTTAGATATTGCTGGTCACTTATTAGAATAAGTCATCAATGTTGATTGCGTGGATCCAACACCAGACATCCCTAATGATCTGCAGTCATGGCCACTAACTAATCTCAGTGTAAAACATAGGAAATGTGCAGTTCCAAAACTTTGTACATCTGGAGGCTATGCCAGGTAGAAACCTAAAGCATGTTATTGGGGTTGTACAGTACTATAGGGGATAACATTTTGACTGAGAATGGGGTCAAATTCTAACTAACAGATGGAGCAACAGTCCTGTCACTTCATTCTATAGTATGAGAGTGCACTTTCATAGACAGTGAATGGGAGTGTTAGAGATAGCCAAGAGTTCTTGTTGATTTCCAACACTGCCATCTATTCATATAGGGATGACAATAAGACTTGGTACAACCTTTAATTAAGGCCTTGTTTTGGCATTAGTTACTAAATCCAATAACCTCTCAAAAGTTTATTAATATCACTCCACATATTGAACAATTAAGAGTGAATTATGTATTATTTTGCGCAAATTCTAGTAGAGTAAATTGATGATCATTTGAAGGGAACCTGCCAATTACAGTAACCCAACCAAAATATATATGTAGTACTACTACTTAGGGACCATCTGCCAATATTCAACTACAGACATAAACAGCTATGTTTAGCTTTTATTAGAGTCAGGAGATACTGCTATTAGCTCTGTTGCGTCAATCAGCTTCATGTCACATGATCAGGGTGATGTCATCTAGGGACTTTTACCCACTAACATTTGCAAAATCTACCCTATGTATGTATCTTATCAAATGGAGGCATAAGGAGGAGTAGAATCTCCTCTACTGGAGGCATGCTGTGATTTCATGTGATCAGATACATACATGTGTTAGATTTTGCAAAAGAGCCTTAGAAGACATGAATTTATGAATGGTGAAAAGAAGACATTCTCAAAGCCAAGCAGGACTTCCCCTTTCTGACTCAAAGCTGCATTCCTGGTAAGATAACAAAGTGTATTTTATGGGGATGTGAGGGAAATTTTACCTAAATGAAGGATGTTATTTAGTTAATAGGTCTTTATAGGAACCTTTCACTAGCTGTATTTGTTAAAAAATGTCGTAACAGTTTCCCTCTAAGTACAGAAGTAAATTGTTGATCAGATAATGTCATCCTCACTACAACTGTACCATGAGAAAAACCGCTCTTTCAAAATGAATATTTTCTGTCATCAAAAATAAAGTCAAATATCATTTGAAACATGAGTAAGAGAGCACTAAACCTTTGCTTTTGATATCCCCGTTTCTAGACACATTCAAATGCTTCTTAAAATTAATTTGACTTGGATTTTATGTCTCAATTTATCATTGAATGTTTAGGGATGTTCATAAAATAAGAGCAATCTCCCTGAGGAGGAAAAATGTAGATAACTCTATTTGTCAAAATGTTACTCTATTTGGTTTTGGAATGTTTATTGCTATTACTGATTGAGGTGATTTATTATCTGGTCTCAGTGCTTTATTATGTTACATGCCGTTATTCTCACATAAGTGAATGTCCACAATATCTACTCTAATTCACTAATCCGTGGACTCTGCTAGCACCATTTCATCTATAGTCCATTTAATTTCCATTATATGTTATGTAATCGAAATGATGAATGTAGTGTCCATTTTCCAAATGAAGTTAAGAGATTTTGTTCACGTGGGATCATACTGTTTATTGTACCAAATGACCCAGTTCCATATTAAGACTTCACACTGTGTGTATAAAAATAACAGAAGATTGAATAAAATCCTAATGTGCCTGAAGTGCAAAATAATTAGCTTCCTCTGTCTTACCGTTCTACATTATTTAACTTTTTGTTACAGTGCTTGAGTGCTAGTTGCCAGTTTGAATACACTAAGGGCCAATATGCTAATGTGGTGCAAATGATTAAATTAATCTGACATATGGCTGATATATAGCTATGATGGCAGTTCTAGCAAACATGATATATGTTGTACCTATTACATGTAAATAACCACCTATTCTGGGTCTCTACGCAGGTACCTTAAGAACTCACAAGCTCAGGTGATCACAACAATGAGGGGAATAGTAGATTAAAATACCAAGGAAATGTTACTTGGGATTAATCAGTCCGGAAATAAAAGATGTTTACAAATTGGTCTAATTTACATCAGGTAACTCCCCCTAAGCCTAGAGGAAAGATAGTTCCATCATCATCATAAAACTTGCTGCCACTGAATGTTAGTGCTGGTTAAAACACTAGACTTCAGTTCAAGAGGGGCTACTATATTAGAGACAGGAAATATTATATATTCCCTCACCTGGACCAATGCACCAGATTATGGATTTTGTTGACAACCATTGAATAAACTGTGTATTTATTACAGAGTTAAACTGATGCCTCCCAACTTTGGCATTCAACTCCAGCCACCCAGGACAGCGGGAAAGAGCCCAAAATCCAGGACTGTCCACCTGGATCTGGGATTTACGATAGTTGACTTTCCTTTTTTTTTATACTGTATAGTAACAGGTATTAATCATGCTCACATAACTTTTATCTGCTGCCATTAATACCTTAAGGATAGAGGCCTTTCCAGCTTAGGGACAGAGCCACATTTTGCAATGTGACATGTATTATTTTATGTGGTAATAACTTTTGAATGCCTTAACATATCCAAGTGATTTAGAGATTTTTTTTCTACCTATTGCACTTAATTATAGTTAATTTTATAATTATTATATTATTAGTTCTTTTATTTAATATATAGGTGATATGTTTATTTATGAAAAATGAGAATTTGCCAAAAATTCTGAAAAATGATCATTTATTTATGTTAGAAATATTCTGCCTTGCAGACAAATAGTCAAGGCGTACACAGTAGTTACTAAATAACATTTATCACATATTCCCTTTATGTTGTTATCATTTTTTTAAACATCCTTTTAATAGCTCCTCAAATCTCCCCACCCTTTTGTCAAAATACCCTCCTTAAATTATTCAAAACAGCTTGTTTGTCAAATGTTTTATAGTACAAAAATGAAAAGCAAGCAGCAGTGAAAAATTAAAAGCATACATAAGGCATTAACAAATACAGTATGTAGGGAGGTCTGTGTTTATGCAAACAGCTTTTGTAGCTTAAGGCTCAACCCCATTTTTTGTATTCTGACTCGCTTTATATGGTTATAACTAGAGATGAGCGAGCACTAAAATGCTCGAGTGCTTGTTACTCGAGTCAAATTTTTTCCGATGGTCGAGTGCTCGTTTCGATTAACGAACGCAATTGAAGTCAATGGGAGACTCGAGCATTTTTCAAGGGGACCAATAAAATGCGTCATTTTATTGAGAAATAAGGAAGCCAGTCCTGTTTCTTCATTTTTTTATACAAAGGAATATTCGTGGAACTTCAAAAAGGAGAATGACCCATGTTAAACATCTGCAATGTGTTCTTCACACATACACTCACCAGCCACTTTATTAGGTACACCTGTCCAACTGCTCGTTAACACTTAATTTCCAATCAGCCAATCACATGGCGGCAACTCAGTGCATTTAGGCATGTAGACATGGTCAAAACAATCTCCTGCAGTTCAAACCGAGCTTCAGAATGGGGAAGAAAGATGATTTGAACCATCTCTAGGGTTTACAGAGAATGGTCCGAAAAAAGCACTGTACGTCGAACTTTGAGGCCGATGGGCTACAGCAGCAGAAGACCACACCGGGTGCCACTCCTTTCAGCTAAGAATAGGAAACTGAGGCTACAATTTGCACAAGCTCATCAAAATTGGACAGTAGAAGATTGGAAAAACGTTGCCTGGTCTGATGAGTCTCGATTTCTGCTGCGACATTCGGATGGTAGGGTCAGAATTTGGCGTCAACAATATGAAAGCATGGATCCATCCTGCCTTGTTTCAACGGTTCAGGCTGGTGGTGGTGGTGTCATGGTGTGGGGAATATTTTCTTGGCACTCTTGGGGCATCGTTGCAACGCCACAGCCTACCTGAGTATTGTTGCTGACCATGTCCATCCCTTTATGACCACAATGTACCCAACATCTGATGGCTACTTTCAGCAGGATAATGCGCCATGTCATAAAGCTGGAATCATCTCAGACTGGTTTCTTGAACATGACAATGAGTTCACTGTACTCAAATGGCCTCCACAGTCACCAGATTTCAATCCAATAGAGCATCTTTGGGATGTGGTGGAACGGGAGATTCGCATTATGGATGTGTAGTCGACAAATCTGCGGCAACTGTGTGATGCCATCATGTAAATATGGACCAAAATCTCTGAGGAATGCTTCCAGCACCTTTTTGTATCTATGCCATGAAGAATTGAGGCAGTTCTGAAGGCAAAAGGGGGTCCAACCCGTTACTAGCATGGTGTACCTAATAAAGTGGCCGGTGAGCGTATTGTTCTTCACATACTAGTGTGAAGAACACCGTTCTGCACTCATGGCTTCTGATAAGTTACCAGATGTATGCACGCTAATACTCGAACGAGAATCGAGCTCGGACAAGTAAGCTCGCTCATCTCTAGTTTGAACACTGTTACTTATCAAAACAATTCTGAGACAGTTTTTTCCTTCATTTTAGTGGTAGATTTTGGCTGATAAGTTTTGCATTTATTTAGAAAACAAATAAAAAAAATTATGCTTTTTTTGAAAAATTTGCCATTTTCAAAATTCAAAATAACTGTGTTTTTGCAATATCAAATTTCCGTATTTTCAGAATTGACTATTTTGGGGATAAATACTGTTTTGAATGAAAGTTTACATATTTAACATCAAAAAACCCCTATATAATCAACCTATTTTCAAATCTGAAACTCTCAAAATATCAGAAACAGATTTTAGGAACATTGCAAACCCCTTGAGATCTTCATAGTAATTAAATCAAAATGGAAGTGAAATTAAGAATGGTCAAATTTTGTCGGTTATACGTTCATTTAGCCCTAAAAATTTACCAAAGATAAAAAGAGAAAACCCACCTTACGATTTATTAAGCAATTTCCCTCGAGTACAGAGACCCCCCCCACATGTGGTTGTTACTTGTTTTATGGGCTCTCAGCGATGCGCAGAAGGGAAGGAGCACCCTGCAGCTGCCAGGATTTTAGTTTTCGCATTGGTCCTTAATTAAGGCTATAAAATTTTAGCTTTTCCGTTATTTGGGCCATGTGATGGCATTTCTTTTGTGGGATAAGATGCTTATTTTCTTTCGCTTTACTAAATTTGCCAAATAAGACCCTAATGTGAAGAATATCTATCATTTTTTCATTGCCGTAACAGTGCCATAACATTTTTACTTTTTTAGATATGGAGCTGGTTGATGGCTTGTTTTTTGTGGGACATGTTGTTTTTGCAACAATATCTTTCTGGAGTACATATTTTTTTTGATAACTTTTTATTGGATTTTTTTTGGGATTCAATAGGTAAAAATCCTAATTTTTGGCAGTTTGTTTTACGGCATTCATCATGTGGGCTCCTCATCCCCTCTTTATGGTTATAAATACCTTCCACTTCTTCTGCAAAGCCTCTTACAGCTCTCTTCCCCTCTGTATTACCAGCCTCTGTTTCTCCATAACAGCCTCCTTGCCCCTTGTGTATGTATAATCATCCTCCACTTCTCTAAAACATTCTTCTCCAGCTCCTTATCCCCTCTGTATGACCAGCCTCCAGCTCCCTCCAGTTTTCTGGCTTGCCTGCAGCCCCAAGGCTTTTCAGACTAGCAAAAGAGCACAGAACCAAACCGGGTTATGTGTCCCAATGATGCCATTCAAGGTCGCGATTGAGAGAGAGCGGTGCTCTATCTTCAGGAGAGCGATCTGGAGGGTCTTGCAGTCCTGGATTCTCCTGACTTCTGACCATAAAGAGAAAAAGTGTGTCTTATAGTCTGGGAAAATAAGTCTTTTACTCTAATGTAAACACCCAAACATAGGGGGAACTCAAGGTTAATAAGTTTAAAAATCTTATAAATTTTTTTATTTCATATCAGGTAATAACCCTCATATTATTGACTGCAGTTGGAAAATGCACTTTATTGCTTAAGTACAAGATAATAACCTTCATACTATTGACTGCAGTTAGAAAATGCACTTTATTGCCTGAGTACAATGTTCAAAAGCACCATGAATGCATCTGAGATGAATTGCTGAGGTCTCCCCCATCAATTTGGGACCATTTTTTAATGTGTTGAAATTAATGTTTGTGTTTGTTTTAATTGATATGAAATAAAAAATTGATAAGATTTTTAAACTTATTTACCTTGAGTTCCCCCTATGTTTGGGTGTTTAATTGAAGCGCAGGGGGAAATTCTCCTGAAATGAGCTAGAGGACATATTGTGTTTGGGGTATATTTTACTCTAATGTGTTTACTCTAATATTTCTTAATATGTAACATTTTATTTTTAAATGGCCAAAAGTATATCTGAAATATAGGAAGACTTTTCCAGGGCCAGATGAAAAGAGTGGAAATGCTTTATATAATAGCTAGAGATGAGCGAACATACTCGTCCGAGCTTGATGCTCGATCGAGCCATTTCCCTACCTCGGCTTATACTCGAGTCAATAGGTTTTCCCAGTTTTTGATGGTAAAATTAGGGGTCTCGGCTTATACTCGGGTCGGCTTATACTCGACTATATACGGTACAAAAAAATCCAAAAATCTAAAAATAATATCCGAAAATACCAACAAGGCTTTTATATAGTTTATGGTAAGCAAATGGGGCTAGAATGATGTTGGATGAATTGACATGTCTAAACAGGCTTGCGTGGGATATAGTATGAAAAAATTTACAATAACATTCATCACATTGGTTGTCATTTATTTACCCGGTCCTGTCGCGATCCAGCGGCGCGTTCTTCGACCAGGATTCGGGTCTTCTGGCCATTCACTAAGGTCGTGTGCCCGATGTCCACCAGGTGTCGCTGCTGCGCCGAGGTCCACCAAGGTCCACCGGAGTTCACCAACCTATTCCTGGTGCATTTGAGTGATTGATTTTACGACTCAATTCAGTTTTAAATTCCATGGTTTTTCCCGAATACGTCGGGTTTTCCGACGGCCACACCTCCCGATTTCTGTTGCGTGAAAGCCGGCGCGATTGTGCCGAAATCCGATTGTGTGCGCCAAAATCCCAGCGTAATTTGGCATAAAACGGAAAAAGTGGGGAAACCCGACGAAAGTGCGGCCGCGGAGCCCTTAGTAAATGAGCCCCATTATTTTTAGGTGGTGCACTGATGACATCACATACATCATTCACATGACTGCTACAGCCAACCAATGGCTTTAGTAGTGACTAGAGATGAGCGAACATACTCGTCCGAGCTTGATGCTCGATCGAGCATTAGCGTACTCGTAACTGCTCGTTGCTCGGACGAATACTTCGCCCGCTCGAGAAAATGGCAGCTCCCGCCGTTTTGCTTTTTGGCGGCCAGAAACAGAGCCAATCACAAGCCAGCACTCGGCACCTCCACCCAGGCATGAACGTGGTACCCTTTAAAAGTAGTAGCAGTGGTTGGATGGCCAGATCAGGCGACCCTGGGATAGTAGCTGCGCTGCCCTCGCTGCTCGGATCTTAGTCTGTTGGATGCCGCTAGGGAAGAGGCTGCTGCGTGTCAGGGAAAGCGTTAGGGTGTTCTATTACTTACGTTAGGCAGAGGATTCTAAAGAACCACACTCCCTTTTAGGGGCTACAATAACTTATAATTTTTTTTTTTTATTATTGCAGCTAGTACTCTTTGTGAGGAATTGGCAGGGGGACTTGCTAACGTGTGTTTAGCTCTTAGTGACCCAATATCATCCACCTCAACCACCAGTGGGAAAATTTATTAGGGTTTGAGTAGAATTAGCACAGTCTGGCGCTCGATCGAGCATTAGCGTACTCGTAACTGCTCGTTGCTCGGACGAATACTTCGCCCGCTCGAGAAAATGGCAGCTCCCGCCGTTTTGCTTTTTGGCGGCCAGAAACAGAGCCAATCACAAGCCAGGAGACTCTGCACTCCACCCAGCATGACGTGGTACCCTTACACGTCGATAGCAGTGGTTGGCTGGCCAGATCAGGTGACCCTGGGATAGACTAGCCGCTGCCCGCGCTGCTCGGATCATTCTCTGTCTGGATGCCGCTAGGGAGAGAGCTGCTGCTGGTCAGGGAAAGCGTTAGGGTGTTCTATTAGCTTACTGTTAGGCAGGAGTGATTCTACAACAACCCAACAGCCCTTCTTAGGGCTACAATAACTGACCCTGGGATAGACTAGCCGCTGCCCGCGCTGCTCGGATCATTCTGTGTCTGGATGCCGCTAGGGAGAGAGCTGCTGCTGGTCAGGGAAAGCGTTAGGGTGTTCTATTAGCTTACTGTTAGGCAGGAGTGATTCTACAACAACCCAACAGCCCTTCTTAGGGCTACAATAACGTTATACTTTTTTTTTTTATTTGCTTGTGGCTGGGCTTGCTGGCACTAGTAGTGCAGCTAGTACCATATTGTGAGGAATTTGCAGGGGGACTTGCTACCGTTGTGTTTAGCTCTTAGTGACACACATATCCACCTCAAACACCAAAGTGGGAAAATTTATTAGGGGTTTGATTTCAATTAGGCACAGTCTGCCATTTACTTTTTATTTTACGTTTATTTTTTTAATAACTCAGTGTCATCTCATCTTGCATAGTAGTGTGCTTTCAAACATTTTTCAAATCCAATTGTCACAGAGACCAAAAAAGTTCTGGCTGGTTACAATGTAAAATATACAGTTCCGACTACATACAAATCAACTTAAACAAACCTACAGACCTATCTTGTATGTAACCCGGGGACTGCCTGTATATGCTGTGTTACTATGTGTATATTGCTGTGTTATGTGCGTTATATGTGCAGTGTTATGTGCAGTATATAGTGTTGTGTATTGTGCTGTGTATTGTGCAGTGCTGTGTATTGTGCTGTGTATTGGTGCTGTGTATATGTGCTGTGTATTGGTGCGTGTGTATGTGCGTTATCTGTGCATATTGCTGTATTCGGTATATATCTATAATGTGTGTGTATCTGATATAATGCTGTATCTGCTGTGTATATATGTTGCATATCTGTGTATATATGCTGTATATATGCTGTATATCTGTGTGTATATATGCTGTATATCTGTGTGTAATGCTGTATTCGTGTTATATGTATATATTTGTGTGTGATGTTTGTATATTATGGATGTTGTGCATGCTGTATATATGCTGTATATCTGTGTAGATATGCTGTATACATGTGTTTATTTATGCTGTGTATCCATGTATATATGTCTGTATATATGTGTATATGTGCTGTATATCTGTGATATCTGTGTTTATACTGTATATGTGTGTATGTATGCTGTATATCTGTGTTTATATATGTGTATAATGCTTATCTGTATATATATATATATATATATATAATATATATATATGATATATCTGTATAATGTGTGTATATATGCTGTATACCTGTGTGTATATCTGTGTAATATGCTGTATATCTGTGTGTATATATGGGCTTAATCACGTTAAAGCATTTACGATTTTGCACTTCAATATGAGTAGTCAGGTATTACATGAAGGGTGGGCCCCACAAAACTTTTCTCTGGTGGGCCCTACGTACTCAAGTCCGACACTGGTTATGTCTGTGACAATAGCAAGTCTTGGAGGGGGAAACACAGGAATTTATTTTCCTGCCGAGGGGCTTAATGGAAGTGAGAGAGCTTGACTTCATAGTTGAGCCCCCACCCCCTCCACAACTTTATAAACGAGCGGACAGGAGGATTAAAAGTTAGTTTTATCTGCTAGCACCATTTGTCAATGGCACAACATATCAAAAGATGTTTTGCCATAAACCATTTTTGCTAATTTTTTCTGTCTGCATACCTGGTGACTGTTTGCCTAGTGCAGGCGAAATGTCTACCCTAGAGGGTCAGGCTGTAATGGTTTTAAGTCTATGGTATTCAAAAGAATGAATGGGATACTACTGCAAGAGTCATATGTTCACTCTTTTAGTGGTACAGTGTAGCACCAGACAAAAGAACATGGGTAAAGAATAGAGATGAGCGAGCACTAAAATGCTCGGGTACTCGTTTATTCGAGACAAACTTTTCCCGACTGCTCGATGCTCGTCTCGAATAACGAGCCCCATTGAAGTCATGGAGACTCGAGCATTTTTCAAGGGGACCAAGGCTCTGCACAGGAAGCTGCGCAAACACCTGGAACCTCAGAAAAGGATGGAAACCCCACGGAAATGGACAGGAACACAGCGGGGCAGCATGCATGGATGCCTCTGAGGCTGCTTAATCGCACCATTATGCCAAAACTATGGGCAACAGCATGGCCATGACATAGTACAGAATGAAGCTAGTAGCATGTAAAACATCCCACATATTGACCCTGACACTATAGGGGACGGCATGCCTAGGCCTGCGCAGCAGCGGCAGGCTAGAGAGTGGCATGGGCGACATACTCTAAATGACTCAGGCTTCAAACCAATGGGTGGCAGAGAGGAACCAAGGAGTGAGCAAGAAGCGTCTCAATAATATCGGTACATGACTAAAAGTTTGCCAGTAGTTTTTGTGGATTACACAGCAGGGTGGCGACACAGTTAACATGGAACCATGAAAACACCCAAAATTCTGCCTGACACAGCTCGTTTGATAGGGGACCATGTTATGGAGGCAGTGAACTAGTAGTAGATTAAAGTGTCGCAGTTAAAACTATGTTAGTTGGATCTTGGCATGGAGCTGGCAGGAGCTGCTTTCGCAATCCAGCCCCTGCTCTCTAGGCTACTCCCCAAACAGCACTTCTAGAACCTTTTGTATAAGATCAAGTGTAGTAGCTTCTTATAAGGTTAGGAATATGGCGGTGAGGGGAATGTAAAACAGATGCGCAAGAAGCGCTGAAATAATATCGGTAATGATAAAATTTGCAAGTATATTTGTGGATTCCAACAGCAGGTTGGCGACAAAGTTAACAAGTTTGATGTGGATGCCCGTAATAGCTCTTGGGCGGTGTGCCTTTTTATCGCTAGGCTCAGCAGTTTTGAGCACCGCCTGCTGTCGCTTACGACGGCACTGCTGCTGTGCCTTGAGCTACCGACTGATGGCGCCAAGGCCACGGATGGTATCGAGGAGAAATGGTAGGAGGGGGGAGAGGAGGAGGTATACTAGACCTTTGAGACCTGGACCGAGGGTAGCCCCGCAATTCTCTCGTCGGCAGTATATGACCAGCCCAGGTCAACTCGGTCGCCAGCCTGCCACAGTTAAGTGTCGTAGCGGTTCTTATAAGTTTTGGGATATGGCGGTGAGGGTAAGTAAACAGATGCGCAAGAGCGCATGATGCGCATTGGAGCTGGCGCTCCGCTGCAGGCGAGCTTTCGCCAATCCAAGACCCCTTGTCCTAGGCTACTCCCCAAACAGCACTTCTAAGAACCTTTTGTTAGATAAGTTGTAAGCGTGCTTATAAGTTTAGGATATGCCGGAGTGAGGGGAATGTAAAACAGAGCCAAGAAGCGCTGAAATAATGATTGTAAATCATATAAAGTTTGCCAGTAATTTTGTGGATAACCACGCAGTGGTGCGACAAAGTTAACAACTTTGATGTGGAATCCATGAAAACAACCCAAATTCTGCTGACACACCTCTTTTGATAAGGGAGACGATGTATGGAGGCAGCTATATGGACGACTTTTGGAGGTAGCATGGAGACAACGTGTGTGGAGCTGCTATGGAGACATTTAATTTGGATAGTGCCTGTATGTGGCAGTCCAAAAAAGTTTTCAACCAGAGAGCAGCAGTAGGTGGCCCTCCAAAAATGAAATATATTGAGTGCCTGTATGTGTGGCAGTCCAAAAACGTTTTCAAACCAGAGGACCGGGTATGTGCCCTCCAGAAAAATGAAATAGATTAGTGTCTGTATGTGGCAGTCCAAAAAAGTTTTCAAACCATGGAGCGGGTAGGGCCCTCAGTAAAATGGAATAGATTGAGTGCCTTATGTGGCAGTCCAAAAGTTTTCAAACAAGGGCGGTAGGTGGCCTCCAGAAAATTGAATAATTGAGTGCCTGTATGTGGCACTCCCAAAAATTGTTTTAAAACAGAGGACCGGGTAAGTGGCCCCCAGAAAATTTAATAGATTAGTGCCTTATGTGGCACTCCCAAAATTGTTTAAAACAGGACCGGGGAGTGGCCCTCCAGAAAATTAAATGCATAAAGTACTATAGCTAGAGCCATGGGCCCGTCAAAAAATAAGCCAGTTTCCTCTTGCTTTACTGTACAAAGGGAGGAGAAGGAGGAAATGAGAGGAGGAGGAGTGGATATATTAGGTTGAGCTTCCTCACCTGGTAGAGATTGGAAATTATGAGAAATCCGGCTTTATTCATCTTAATAAGAGTCAGCCTTGTCAGCGCTGTCAGTCGACAGGCGTGTACGCTTATCGGTGATGATGCCCACAGCGCACGAAAACCCGCTCGGACAAACGCTAGCGGCAGGGCAGGCAAGAACCTCCAGGCGTACAGCGCCCGTTCGTGCCACATGGTCCACTTTTGAAACCCAGAAGTTGTAGGAGCTGTGTGATCTTTAGGACGATGTATAGGTCAGCTACGTACTCCCCACCATCTTTCTGTAAAGATCAGCCCACTCTGCCAGACTGGGGACAGTGACGTTGTCTTCTCTGGGGTGACATGAAAGCTGCAAAGCTTGTAACGTACCCTTGCCAGTGCTGGACAAGCTGCCTTCGCCTACTCTCCCTCGCTACTTGTCCCGCACGAACTACCACTCTCCGCTAGCGCTGTCAGAAGGGAAATACTGTTTTCAGCTTGTGAACCAGGGCCTGTGGTATTCATGCATTCTCACACTCCTTTCCCTCTCAGGGATGAGAGTGGAAAGATTTTGCTTGTACCGTGGGTCAGAGAGTGAACACCCATAATCGGTGGTCGGAATAAATTCTTTGAACCGAGGGTCACGGGATAGGCCTCCAGCATGAATTGCCATATGCGCCAAGTACCAACGCGTAAGAATTCACTCCCCTCACTGGCCGACTGTCCATTTCCTCCTCCTCCAACTCCTCTCTTCTGCCCTACCGCAACCTGAAGGACTCAACAATGGTCCCCTCTCTGTGTCTCGTCCAACATTCTCCTCCTCTTCCTCCTCTCCTCCTCCACCTCCACCTCCTCCTCTATGCACTAAGAAACAGACCTAAGGGTCTTTGGCTATCAACAAGGGAATCTTCTTACCCGTCTCTTTGACGAACGCAAAGCTTCCACTTCATCTGATCAGAGATTTTTTTCAACAGCCAAGCAGCGGGATGGTAGGCTGATGATGGCGGCATCGCCACTGACCATTGTGTTGACTCCTCAAAGTTACTCAGCACCTGACAGTATCAGACATCCACGTCCACTCCTCATTGTAGACTTGAGAAGCTGACTGACCTGACTACCAATTCTTGGAAGAGAACCAAACAATTATTCTCCACTACAAAGCTTTGGTATATACTACATGTATGGACCATGGACATGATACAAAAAAAAGCATTTAAACCAAATAGAAGAAGTTCCACAAAACTTTTTGTGTACACATATAGAAAATAATTTTATATTGAAGACATCTAAAAAGGGCATGTATAAGGTATTAGATAACACACACACAAGGTAAAATGGACAAACTATGCCTAGGTGAATCTATCCCTGCACTGACATGTGGGCTGATGCTATTATATTATATATACGTGTATAGTGTTGGAACCACGATGCACATCATATTCCAAATAGTTCATTGTGGACACAGGTGAGAGACATAAACCAACCTGAATTGGTTTAGTCACAGAGTGAATAAACAATGAATTCATACAGAGACATGACTATAAACATTATTGTAAAGTGCATAAGTGCAAAAACCTGTCCTCACCCATGATATAAATGAGCCCCACGCTGACCCCGACGCACGTTTCAGCTGTCAAGCCTTCATCTGGGGGTAGTGTAAGGCTGACCCGGATGTGGTATAAATACAAGGGATAAACCAATAAACAAATACCTCACAGGTGATATCTCACGAACGTTAAAAAATTGGCTGCTGTTTTCGGCGCATGCTGGTCAGGACACGCTCAGGATCCACAACCAAGATCACGCCGCGGCGACCCGAGGATCTCGCGAGCACGGGGGTTCCCATGGTCACGAGATGCCAGACACAGAGCGGCTCCCCCGGGCCGCTTACCAGGCTGCCTGCGCATGCGCACTCAGCGCAAATATATGAGAAAAAGATCACCAGGATATTACAGGTAAGCATCAGCTTGCAGGACTATAAAAGATTGAGAGATATGTATGAAGAATATATAGAAAAAGAAAAAGAAGAAGAAAAACCTCCAATGTATATCAATATTATATGTGATATAGCTGTATTCAAAAAGACCTTATACAAAAAACTGACACATGGAGAGAGTGGAAATATAAAATGGAAATATAAAGTGGCTACGCATCAAAAGTCATGTGATGAGTTTGTTACCTATACTGAGTCTAAGTGGTATATAATTGTTATATATTAGACAATGCCAATAACAGAATCCACATGGAAACAAGGGTAAGTAAATAGATAAATGTGAGAGGGAAAATGCATAGTTGTAAAAACGGGGGGTGAGTAACATTGCGAGTGGAGTGAGAAAACAAATGGAATTTGCGAAAAAGGGTATTAATTACAAGTGAAAAGCTGCAGGAAGAAAGCTGCAGATGTCACACAAAGTGGTGAATCATGTTGTTGCAAGGTGAATATATAATTGAATATATAAGAATTTTTAGATATTAAGGACGATGCAAGGCGTGTGCCTAGTGAAGAGATGGTGCAAAAAACAAAACCAAAAAAAACAACAAAAAAACACAAATTGTGCGACCTGGAGCAAAAAGAAATTGGATGCGAAGCCTTCTTGCTGGATAAAGAAAGATTGCCGAGGCGTTCGGAAAGTATGGGTGATGTCTTAGAGAGAGATTATTGTGTATCACAGAAAATCAGTTAGTAGAGAGACCTGCAAGAAGAAAAAAAAAGGAAAAAAGACAAATTAATAAAAACAGTTGTTAAAACCGGGAGTGGGGGAAAAAACAAATTTAACCCCCCCAAAAACTTTTTTCCCTCACAGGGACTTACCAAGAGAGATACAGGAATGCGCAAACACAGACCTCATTGAACCAAGAGGTTTGTTGCATGGTTTTCAGACGCAAATACCATTTGTTTCAAATTGTTGAGTTTCTCATCAGAAACCCGCAGGTTGTTTAACTGATACAATTTCCTCGAACACGCAAGTGAACTTGGGTACCTGAATGATGTTTCAAAGAAATGTTCGGGAAGGTCTTAGATTTGTGAATTTAATCTAGTTTCGGTGTTTTGCATTATAACGAAAATCCCAATCACATTTCTCGCACTCTCATTTGAGTTCACGCTGGTAAGACCGATATAATTTTGGGACAGGGACATACCGCATATAAATCACCCCTCTTGTGAGCACCGTGATGTGGCCAAGTGAGTGTCAAAAGTTATTGCTGCCGAGAGTCGGTGAATGTACGTGCTCCTTTACGAATGTTGGAAACCAAAAAAAAATTGGCGACACAGACTACCACGGGAGCAAACCCCATTTGGTTTGGGTGCCCTGAGATATCACTGAGAATTGGGGGCGAGGGGGAATAAAAACTTGGGACCAAATGGTCCCTAAATTCCTGGCCCTTCTAACGAAAGTGAGGGGGTGAGGTATAATCTGTGATTAAGATGGGATCAGGGACAAAAGAATTGGCCCCAAATATTGTCCAAACATTGTACAATGTAGCACCAATTACTTAATGAAATGTTTTGTACATACCTGGTGACCCTGTCCTTAGGCTTTTAGGTCCGCGTTGTAACAAGTGTGTTCCGAGGGGTTATCCGCCTCTTTATATGCCTTCCATGAGTGTGGGAATATCCGCGTTCTAGGAAACGATGTTGGAAGTACTGAGTTGTTTCAGGCTGAAAATCAAATTTGTGAACAAAGATCCTCTGTCCTAGGAACTGCCCCATTGGAATGGCATCCTTAAGTCGCTGTGTGAATAGGAGGAAAAGCCAATTAAAGTGAGTCACAGAGGTTTTCCTGCGATAAAGATCAGTCTGCAAGAAAACCCCCCTTTCATACTTTTTTGATAAGAAGATCCAGACCATTTGACAGGATCACATTTCCAAGTTAGTTTGATTATTGATGTCAGTTCTGGGTGGAATTTACAGCTGGCAGTCTACAATCGCTCGCCTGCTGGTAACTTGGTATAACATGGTCAGTGTTGAATCCACCTCGTGGCACGTCGCCACAACAGTCGGTGAGCGGGCAGTTGGAGGCGGCGCTTGCTGCCCTGAGAGTGGCACATCTGGCTGACTTCTGAATGCGCCATTAGCGCGCACTTCGTGAGCAAAATCAGACAGATTGGGTATTCTTGAGAAAACGCTGAACTATCGATTAACACATGGGCCAGCATGGCACGTGTCAGTCTTGCCGAGATTGAGAGCCGCCACCAGCGTTACGCCGTGTCACCACACAACATTGCTGGCTTCAGGTTTCAGCGGTTGGCCAGCCACAGATTCAGTCTTGCGCCGTGATGCCCTTTAATAGCTCTTGGGCGGTGTGCCTTTTAGTCGCCTAGGCTCACAGTTTTGAGCCAGCCTGTGTCTCTAGCGCGGCAATGCTGCTGTGCATAGACTACCGACTGATGGCGCCATGCCCCACGGATGGTAATTCGAGGAGGCATAGGTGGAGGAGGGGGTGAGGAGGAGGGGCATGTAGCTCGAAACCACTGGACACGAGTAGGCCCGACAATCCTCGGCGTCGGCAGTATATGACCAGCCGCAGGGTCAGACTCTGGTCCCCAGCCTCCACCAAGTTAACCCCATGTGTGTCTGTAATGAAGCTTTAGTGTTAATATTGATTCTTATGACAACCAAACATTTTTAAAATCCAATTGTCACAGAGACCAAAAAAGTTCTGGCTGGGATTACAATGATAAAATATACAGTTCCGACTTACATACAAATTCAACTTAAGAACAAACCTACAGACCCTATCTTGTATGTAACCCGGGGACTGCCTGTATATGCTGTGTTAATATGTGTATATGTGCTGTGTATATGTGCTGTGTATATGTGCAGTGTATATGTGCAGTGTATATGTGCTGTGTATATGTGCTGTGTATATGTGCTGTGTATTGGTGCTGTGACATGGGGTTAACTTGGTGGAGGCTGGGACAGAGTCCTGACCCTGCGGCGGTCATATTACTGCCGACGCCGAGGATTGCGGGCCCTACCTCGGTCCAGGTGGTTTCGGCCTACATGCCCCTCCTCCTCACCCCTCCTCCACCGTCGCCTCCTCACATTACCATCCGTGGGGCATGGCGCCATCAGTCGTAGTCTATGCACAGCAGCAGTTGCCGCCGCTAACGACACAGGCGGGCTCAAAACTGCTGAGCCTAGGCGACAAAAGGCACACCGCCCAAGAGCTATTAAGGGCATCACGGCGCAGATGATCTGTGGCTGCACCGCTGAAACCTGAAGCCAGGCAATGTGTTGTGGTGACAACGGCCGTAACCTGGTGGCGGCTCTCACTCTCGGTCAGACTGACAGTGCCATGCTGGCCCATGTGTTAAATCTGATAGTTCATCGTTTTCTCAAGATACCCCAATCTGTTGATTTGCTCACGAATGTGCGCGCTATGGCGCATTCAGGAGTCCAGCCAGATGTGCCACTCTCAGGGCAGCAAGCGCCGCCTCCAACTCTCCGCTCACCGACTGTTGTGCGACGTGCCACGAGGTGGATTCAACACTGGACCATGTTATACAATTTACCAGCAGCGCGAGCGATTGTAGACTGCCAGCTGTAAACTTCCACCCGAACTGACATCAATATATCAAACTAACTTGGAAATGTATCCTGTCAATGAGTCTGGATTTCTTATAAAAAAAGTATGACCAAGGGTTCTTGCAGACTGATCTTTATCGCAGGAAACCTCTGTGAACTCACTTTTATTGGCTTCTTCTCTTCCACAGCGACTTAAGGATGCCATTCCAATTGGGCAGTTCCTGAGGACGAAGAGGATCTGTCACAAATTGATTTTCACCCTGAAACAACTAGTACTTACAACATCGTTTCCCTAGAACGCGGATATTCCCACACGTTCATGAAAGGCATATAAGAGGCGAGATACCTCGGAACACACTTGTACACAACCGCGGACCTAAAAGGCCTAAGGACAGGGTCACCAGTATGTAGAACAACATTCAACAGTAATTGGTGCTACGATATGTACAATGTTTGGACAAATTTGGGCCAATTCTTTTGTCTGATCCCATCTTAATACAGATTTACCTCCACCCCACCCTCACTTTCGTTAGAAGGGCCAGGAATTTAGGGACCATTTGGTCCCAAGTTTTATTTTCCCCCTCCCCAATTCTCAGTAGTTCTCAGGGCAACCCAAACCGAAATGGGGTTGTCTCCCGTGTGTAGTCTTGTGTCGCCAATTTTTTTCCCAACATCGTAAAGGAGCACGTACATTCACCGACTCTCGAGCAGCAAGTAACTTTTGACATCACTTGGCCACTCACGGCTCCACAAGAGGGGTGATTTATTATGCGGTATGTCCCTGTCCCAAAATTATATCGGTCTTACCAGCCGTGAACTCAAAGTGAGAGTGCGAGAAAATGTGATTGGGATTCGTTATAATGCAGAAACACCGAAACTAGATTAAATTCACAAATCTAAGACCTTCCCGACATTTCTTGAAACATCATTCAGTGACCCAAGTTCACTTGCATGTCGAGGAAATTGTATAGTTGAAAACCAACCCTTGTGGTGTCTCTGATGAGACAACTTCAACAATTGAAACAAATGGTATTTGTGGTCTGAAAACCATGCCAAACCTCTTGGTCTCAATGAGGTCTGTGTTTGCGCATTCCTGTGATCTCCTTGGTAAGTCCCATGTGAGGGCAAAAAGTTTTGGGGGGTTAATCTTGTTTTTTCCCCACACTCCCGGGTTTTAACAACTGTTTTTTATTAATTTTGCTTTTTTCCTTTTTTTTTCTTCTTGCAGGTCTCTCACTCACTGATTTTCGTGCTACAACCAATTATCTCTCTCTACAGGCATACACCTACTTTAGAACGCCTCGCAGATTTCTTTATCCAGGCAAGAAGGCTTCGCATCCGTATTTCTTTTTCTCCAGGTCGGTCACAATTTGTGTTTTTTTGTTGTTTATTTTTTGGTTTGTTTTTTTGCCACATCTCTTCACTAGGCACACACGCCTTGCATACGTCCTAATATCCTAAAACTTTTAGAGATTCAACTATATTCACCTTGCAACACATGGATCCCCATTTGTGTGAACATCTGCAGCTTTCTCTCTGCAGTTTCACTTGTAACTTAATACCCTTTTTCGCAATTCCATTTGTTTTTCTCACTCCCTCGCATGTTTCTTTCACCCCCCTTTTTCAACTATCATTTTTTCCCTCTCACATTTATCTATGTACTTAAACCCTGTTTCCATGTGGATCTGTATTGGCAGGCATTGGTCTAAATATATAACAATATATCACACTTAGACTCAGTATAGGTAAACAACTCACACTATGACTTGTATGGAGTAGCCACTTTTATGTTCCAATTTATATATTTCACTCTCTCCAGGTCGTTTTTTGTATAGTCTTTTTGATACAGCTATATCACATGATATATTTGATACAATTGGAGGTTTTTCTTCTTCTTTTTCTTTTTCTTATATTTTCTATATAATACTCTCAATCTTTTATAGTCCTGCAAGCTGATGCTTACCTGTAATTCCCTGTTGATCTTTTTTCATATATTGGCGCTGAGGCGCATGCGCAGCACGCCTGGTAAGCGGCCAGCGTGGAGCCGCTCTTGTCTGGCATCTCGTGACCATGGGAACCCCCGTGCTCGCGAGATTCGGTCCGCACGCGGCGCTTTCTTGGTTTGTGGATCTGTAGCGTGTCCTGACCAGACATGCGCCGAAAACACAGCAATTTTTTAACGTTCGTGAGATATCCCTGTGAGGTATTTGTTTATTGTTTCTCCCTTGTTTATACCCATCCGGGTCAAGCTTACACTACCCCCAGATAAGGCCTTGACAGCTGAAACGTGCGTCGGGTCAGCGTGGGGCCATTATATCCATGGGTGAGGACAGGTTTTTGCACTTATGCAACTTTACACATAATGTTTATAAGATCTCGTATGAATTCATGTTTATTGTTACTCTGTTGACTAAACCAATTTCAGTTTGGTTATGCTCTCTCACCTGTGTCCACATGAATATTTTGAATATGATGTGTATCGTGTGGTCCAACACTATACTATATATAATTAATAGCATCACCCACATACTGTCTAGTGCCAGGGTATACTTCACCTGGGCATAGTTGTCCATTTACCTTTGTGTGTGTGTATATATACCTTTATACATGCCTTTTTAGATTGTCTTCAATTAATAAAAATTTTTTCTATATTTGTACAAAAAAATGTTTTGTGGAACTTCTTTCTATTTGGTTTAAATGCTTTGTATATGTTCCATGGTCCATACATGTAGTATATTACCAAAGCTTTGTAGTGGAGAATAATTGTTTGGTTGTCTTCCAAGAATTGGTAGTCAGGTCAGTCAGCTTCTCAAGTCTACAATGAGGAGTGGACGTGGATGTCTGATACTGTCAGGTGCTGAGTAACTTTGAGGAGTCAACACAATGGTCAGTGGCGATGCCGCCATCATCAGCCTAACCATCCCGCTGCTTGGCTGTTGAAAAAAATCTCTGATCAGATGAAGTGGAAGCTTTGCGCTCGTCAAAGAGACGGGTAAGAAGATTCCCTTGTTGATAGCCAAAGACCCTTAGGTCTGTTTCTTAGCGCATAGAGGAGGAGGTGGAGGTGGAGGAGGAGAGGAGGAAGAGGAGGAGAATGTTGGACGAGACACAGAGAGGGGACCATTGTTGAGTCCTTCATGTTGCGGTAGGGCAGAAGAGAGGAGTTGGAGGAGGAGGAAATGGACAGTCGGCCAGTGAGGGGAGTGAATTCTTACGCGTTGGTACTTGGCGCATATGGCAATTCATGCTGGAGGCCTATCCCGTGACCCTCGGTTCAAAGAATTTATTCCGACCACCGATTATGGGTGTTCACTCTCTGACCCACGGTACAAGCAAAATCTTTCCACTCTCATCCCTGAGAGGGAAAGGAGTGTGAGAATGCATGAATACCACAGGCCCTGGTTCAAAAGCTGAAAACGTATTTCCCTTTGACAGCAGCTAGCGGAGAGTGAGTAGTTCGCGGGACAAGTAGTCGAGGGAGAGTAGGCGGAAGGCAGCTTGTCCAGCACTGGCAAGGGTACTTACAAGGCTTTGCAGCTTTCATGTCACCCAGAAAGACACGTCACTGTCCCCAGTCTGGCAGGAGTAGGGCTGATCTTTACAGAAAGATGGTGAGGGAGTACGTAGTCTGACCATACATCGTCCTAAAGATCACACAGCTCCTACAACTTCTGGGTTCAAAAGTGGACATGTGGCACGAACGGCGCTGTACGCCTGGAGGTTCTTGCCTGCCCTGCCGCTAGGTCTGTCCAGCGGGTTTTCGTCGCGGGTGCATCATCACCGATAAGCGTACACGCCTGTCGACTGACAGCGCTGACAAGGCTGACTCTTATTAAGATGAATAAAGCCGGGATTTCTCATAATTTCCATATCTCTACCAGGTGAAGGAAGCTCAACCTAATATTATCCACTCCTCCTCCATCTCATTTCCTCCTTCTCCTCCCTTTGTATCAGTAAAGCAAGAGGAAACTGGCTTATTTTTTGACAGGGCCCACTGGCTCTAGCTATAGTACTTTATGCATTTAATTTTCTGGAGGGCCACTCCCGGTCCTGTTTTAAAACAATTTTGGGAGTGCCATCATACAGGCACTAATCTATTAAATTTTCTGGGGGGCCACTACCGGTCCTCTGTTTTAAAACAATTTTTGGGAGTGGCCACATACAGGCACTCAATTATTCAATTTTTCTGGAGGGCCACCTACCGCTCCTTGGTTTGAAAACTTTTTGGACTGCCACATAAAGGCACTCAATCTATTCCATTTTAACTGGAGGGCCACTACCCGCTCCTGGTTTGAAAACTTTTTGGATGCCACATACAGACACTAATCTATTTCATTTTTCTGGAGGGCCACTACCCGGTCCTCTGGTTTGAAAACGTTTTTGGACTGCCACACATACAGGCCACTCAATATATGTTCATTTTCTGGAGGGCCACCTACTGCTCTCTCTGGTTGAAAACTTTTTTTGGATGCCACATACAGGCACTATCCAAATTAAATGTCTTCCATAGCAGCTCCACACACGTTGTCTCCATTGCTACCTCCCAAAAGTCGTCCATATAGCTGCCTCCATACAATCGTCCCCTTATCAAAAGAGGTGTGTCAGCAGAAATTTGGGTTGTTTTCATGGATTCCACATCAAAGTTGTTAACTTTGTCGCACCCTGCGTGGTTATCCACAAAATTACTGGCAAACTTTCATATATTTACAAGTCATTATTTCAGCGCTTCTTGGCTCTGTTTTACATTCCCCTCACTCCGGCATATCCTAAACTTATAACACGCTCTACAACTTGATCTAACAAAAGGTTCTTAGAAGTGCTGTTTGGGGAGTAGCCTAGAGACAAGGGCTCTTGGATTGGCGAAAGCTCGCCTGCAGCGGAGCGCCAGCTCCAATGGCATCATGCGCTTTGCGCATCTGTTTACTTCCCTCACCGCCATATCCCAAAACTTATAAGAACCGCTACGACACTTAACTGGTGGCAGGCTGGGACCGAGTGACCCTGGGCTGGTCATATACTGCCGACGAAGAGAATTGCGGGGCTACCCTCGGTCCAGGTCTCAAAGGTCTAGTATACCTCCTCCTCTCCCCCCCTTCCTACCATTTCTCCTCCGGATACCATCCGTGCCTTGGCGCCATCAGTCGGTAGCTCAGGCACAGCAGCAGTGCCGTCGACTAAGCGACAGCAGGCGGTGCTCAAACTGCTGAGCCTGCGATAAAAAGGCACACCGCCCAAGAGCTATTACGGGCATCCACATCAAACTTGTTAACTTTGTCGCCAACCTGCTGTTGGAATCCACAAATATACTTGCAAATTTTATCATTACCGATATTATTTCAGCGCTTCTTGCGCATCTGTTTTACATTCCCCTCACCGCCATATTCCTAACTTATAAGAAGCTACTACACTTGATCTTATACAAAAGGTTCTAGAAGTGCTGTTTGGGGAGTAGCCTAGAGAGCAGGGGCTGGATTGCGAAAGCAGCTCCTGCCAGCTCCATGCCAAGATCCAACTAACATAGTTTTAACTGCGACACTTTAATCTACTACTAGTTCACTGCCTCCATAACATGGTCCCCTATCAAACGAGCTGTGTCAGGCAGAATTTTGGGTGTTTTCATGGCTTCCATGTTAACTGTGTCGCCACCCTGCTGTGTAATCCACAAAAACTACTGGCAAACTTTTAGTCATGTACCGATATTATTGAGCGCTTCTTGCTCACTCCTTGGTTCCTCTCTGCCACCCATTGGTTTGAAGCCTGAGTCATTTAGAGTATGTCGCCCATGCCACTCTCTAGCCTGCCGCTGCTGCGCAGGCCTAGGCATGCCGTCCCCTATAGTGTCAGGGTCAATATGTGGGATGTTTTACATGCTACTAGCTTCATTCTGTACTATGTCATGGCCATGCTGTTGCCCATAGTTTTGGCATAATGGTGCGATTAAGCAGCCTCAGAGGCATCCATGCATGCTGCCCCGCTGTGTTCCTGTCCATTTCCGTGGGGTTTCCATCCTTTTCTGAGGTTCCAGGTGTTTGCGCAGCTCCTGTGCAGAGCCTTGGTCCCCTTGAAAAATGCTCGAGTCTCCATGACTTCAATGGGGCTCGTTATTCGAGACGAGCATCGAGCAGTCGGGAAAAGTTTGTCTCGAATAAACGAGTACCCGAGCATTTTAGTGCTCGCTCATCTCTATTCTTTACCCATGTTCTTTCTTGTCTGTGCTACACTGTACCACTAAAAGAGTGAACATATGACTCTTGCAGTAGTATCCCATTCATTCTTTTGAATACCATAGACTTAAACCATTACAGCCTGACCCTCTAGGGTTAGACATTTCGCCTGCACTATGGCTAAACAGTCACCAGGTATGCAGACAGAAAAAATTAGCAAAAATGGTTTATGGCAAAACAATTTTTTGATATGTTGTGCCATTGACAAATGGTGCTAGCAGATAAAACTAACTTTTAATCCTCCTGTCCGCTCGTTTATAAAGTTGTGGAGGGGGTGGGGGCTCAACTATGAAGTCAAGCTCTCTCACTTCCATTAAGCCCCTCGGCAGGAAAATAAATTCCTGTGTTTCCCCCTCCAATGACTTGCTATTGTCACAGACATAACCAGTGTCGGACTTGAGTACGTAGGGCCCACCAGAGAAAAGTTTTGTGGGGCCCACCCTTCATGTAATACCTGACTACTCATATTGAAGTGCAAAATCGTAAATGCTTTAACGTGATTAAGCCCATATATACACACAGATATACAGCATATTACACAGATATACACACAGGTATACAGCAATATACACACATTATACAGTATATCATATAATATATATATATATATATATATATAATATACAGATACATTATACACATATATAAACACAGATATACAGCATACATACACACATATACAGTATAAACACAGATATCACAGATATACAGCACATATACACATATATACAGATATATACATGGATACACAGCATAAATAAACACATGTATACAGCATATCTACACAGATATACAGCATATATACAGCATGCACACACATCCATAATATACAAACATCACACACAAATATATACACACTATAACACGAATACAGCATCTACACACAGATATACAGCATATATACACACAGATATACACAGACATATATATACAGCATATATACACAGATATGCCACAATGACAATATTATACACAGAGATACAGCATTTTATACTCCAGATACACACACATTATAAAGATATATACACAGAATACAGCAATATGCCACAGATAGACCGCACATACAGTACTCGTTATTCGAGACGAACTTTTCCCGATGCTCGAGTGCTCGTCTCGAATAACGAGCCCCATTGAAGTCAATGGGAGACTCGAGCATTTTTCAAGGGGACCAAGGCTCTGCACAGGGAAGCTTGGCCAAACACCTGGGAACCTCAGAAAAGGATGGAAACACCACGAAAATGGACAGGAAACAGCAGGGGCAGCATGCATGGATGCCTCTGAGGCTGCTTAATCGCACCATTATGCCAAAATTATGGGCAACAGCATGGCCATGACAGAGTGACCGAATGAGGCTAGATAACATCTAAAACATCCAATAATTGACCCTGACACTATAGGGGACGGCATCTGCATTCAGAGGCTCAGCAGCAGCGCAGGCTAGAGAGTGTCATGGCAACATACCCTAAATGGACTCAGGCTTCAACCAATGGGTGCAGAGAGGAACCAAGGAGGTGAACAAGAAGCGCTCAAATATATCGGTACATGATAAAAGTGTGCCAGTATATTTGTGGATTACACAGCAGGGTGGCGACAAAGTAACATGGAAGCCATGAAAACAATCCAAAATTCTGCTGACACAGCTCGTTTGATAAGGGGACCATGTATGAGGCAGTGAACTAGTAGTAGTAAAGGTGTGCAGTTAAAACTATGTTAGTTGGATCTTGGCATGAGCTGGCGCTCCCTGCCAGGCGTGGCTACACAGCACTGTGGCGACAAAGTTAACAAGTTTGATGTGGAATGCCCTGTAAAGCTCTTGGGGGGCGTGTGCCTTTTATCACCTAGGCTCAGCAGTTTGACACGCCTGCGTCGCTTAGCGACGGCACGCTGCTGTGCCTAGAGCTACCGCTGATGGCGCCATGCCCAGGATGGTAATTCGGAGGAGGAGTAGTGGAGGGGGGGTGGAGGAGGAGGAGGCATAGTAGGCGCTAAACACCTGGACCGAGGTAGGCCCGCAATCCTCTGCGTCGGCAGTATATGACCAGCCCCAGGGTCAGACTCGGTCCCAGCCTGCACCAGTTAGTGTAGTAGCGTTCTTATAGTTTGGAATAGGCGCGGGTGAGGGGAATGTAAACAGATGCGCAAGAAGCGCTGAAATAATATCCGTAAATGGTAAAATTTTCCAGTATATTTTGAGGATTACACAGCCAGGGTGGCGACAAGTTAACAAGTTTGTTGTGGAAGCCATGAAAACACCCCAAAATTCTGCCTGACACAGCACGTTTGATAAGGCTGGCCATGTATGGAGGCAGTGAACTAGTAGTAGATTAAGGTGCTTCTTAAAACTATGTTAGTTGGTTCTTGTCATGGAGCGGCGCTCCGCTGCCAGGCGAGCTTTCGCCAATCCAAGCCGCCTGTCTCTAGGTACTCCCCAAACAGCACTTCTAAACCTTTTGTATAAGATCAAGTGTAGTACGTTCTATAAGTTTAGGATATGGCGGGTGAAGGGGAATGTAAACAGATGCGCAAGAAGCGCTGAAATAATATCCGTAGATGTAAAAGTTTGCCAGTGTATTTTGTGGATAACACAGCAGGGTGGCGACAAAGTTACACACTTTTGATGGTGGAATCCATGAAAACAACCCAAATTTCTGCCTGACACACCCGTTTGATAAAGGGACGATGTATGGAGGCACTATATGGACGACTTTGGAGGTAGCAATGGGAGACAACGTGTGGAGCTGCTATGGAGACAAATCCAATTTGGATATGCCTGTATGTGGCAGTCAAAAAGTTTTCAAACAGAGAGCAGGTAGGTGGCCTTCCAAAAAATGGAATAGATTGAGTGCCTGTATGTGGCAGTCCAAAAAGTTTTCAACCAGGGATGCAGGTAGGGTGGACCTCCAGAAAAATGGAATAGATTGAGCCTGTATGTGGCAGTCCAAAAAAGTTTCAAACCAGGGAGCGGTAGATGGCCCTCCAGAAAATGGAATAGATTGAGTGCCTGTATGTGGCAGTCCAAAAAGTTTCAAACCAGAGGAGCAGGTAGGTGGCCCTCCGAAAATTGAATAGATTGAGTGCCTGTATGTGGCACTCCAAAATTGTTTAAAACAGAGGACCGGGTCGGTGGCCCTCCTAAAATAAATGCATAAAGTACTATAGCTAAGGGCCGTGGCCCTGTCAAAAATAGCCAGTTTCCTCTGCTTTACTGTACCAAGAGGAGGAGAAGGAGGAAAATGAGGAGGAGAGAAGTGGATAAATATTTCAGGTTGAGCTTCCTCACCTGGTGGAGATTGAAATTAGAGAAATCCCAGGCTTTATTCATCTTGATAAGCGTCAGCCTGTCAGCGCTGTCATCAAGCGCGTGTACGCTTATCGGTGATGATGCCACCACTGCACTGAAAACCCGCTCGGACAAGACGCTACGCAGGAGGCAAGAAACCTCCAGGGTACAGCGCTCAGTTCGTGCCACATGTCCAGCTTTGAAACCCAGTAGTTGTAGGGACTTGTGTGATCATTTAGGACGATGGTATGGTCAGCTACGTACTCCCTCACCATTTTCTGTAAAGATCAGCCCTACCTGCCGAGACTGGGGCAGGTGACAGTGTCTTGCTGGGGTGAATAAGCTGGCAAAAACCTTGTAAAGCGTACCCTTTCCAGTGCTGGACAAGCTGCCTGCTCGCCTACTCTCCCTCGCTACTTGTCCCGCAAACACGCACTCTGCCGCTAGCGCTGTCAGAAGGGAAATACGTTTCAGCTTGTGCACCGGCCTGCTGGTTATTCTGCATTCTCACACTCCTTTCCTCTCCAGGGATGAGAGTGGAAAGATTTGCTTGTACGTGGGTCCAGGAGAGTGAACACCCCAGTTATCGGTGCTGGAATAAATTCTTTGAACGCGGGTCACGGGATAGGCAGCCCTAGCTATGAAATCTGCCATATGCCCAGATACCAACCGTAAGAATTCACTCCCTCACTGGCCTGACTGTCCATTTTCCTCCTCCTCCAACTCCTCCAACTCCTCTTCTTTCTGCCCAACACGCTCACAGTGAAGGACCTCAACATGGTCCCCTCTGTGTTCTCGCCAACATTCCCCTCCTCTTCCTCCTCATCCTCCTCCACCTCCACCTCCTCCGATATGCGCTGAGAAACAGACCTAAGGGTGCTTTGGCATCACAAGGGAATCTTCTTCCCCCGTCTCTTGTGAGGAGCGCAAAGCTTCCGACTTCAGCTGACAGAGTTTTTCCACAGGCCAAGCAGCGGGATGGTGAGGCTGATGAGGGCGCATCGCCACTGACCATCTGTTGACTCTCAAAGTTACTCAGCACCTGACAGATATCAGACATCCCCGTCCACTCCTCATTGTAGACTTGAGGAAGCTGACTGACCTGACTACCAGTTCTGTGGAAGTTGACATCTGGCAGTCTACAATCGCTCGGTGCTGTGCTGGTAAACCTCTGGATAACATGGTCAGTGTTGAATTCCCCCTCGTGGGCACGTCGCACAACAGTCGGTGAGCGGGCAGTTGGAGGCGGCGTGCGCTGGCCTGAGAGTGGCAGCATCTGTGCTGGACTTCCTGAAATGCGCACAGATGCGGCGCACCTTCGTGAGCAATCAGCACGATTGGGTATGTCTTGAGAAACGCTGAACTACAGATTAACCACGGGCCAGGCATGGCACATGTGTCATCTCTGCCGAGTTGCAGAGCCGCCACCAGGTTACGGCCATTGTCACACACAACCATGCCTGGCTTCAGGTTCAGCGGTGCAAGCCACAGATCAGTCTGCACCGTGATGCCCTGTAATAGTTCTTGGGCGGTGTGCCTTTTACGCCGAGGCTCAGCAGTTGAGCAAGCCTGCTGTCGCTTAGCGACGGCACTGCTGCTGTGCCCAGAGCTGCCGACTGATGCGGCCATGCCCACGGATGGTCGTTCGGAGGAGGAGGTGGAGAGGGGTGGGAGGAGGAGGAGCATAGTAGGCCTGAAACACCTGGACCGAGTAGGCCCCGCAATCCTCGGCTCGGCAGTATATGACCGCCGCAGGTCAGACTCGGTCCCAGCCTCCACCAAGTTAACCCAATGTGCCGTCAGCGTATATAGTGGCCCTGCCCGCAAGCACTCTTCCACGTGTCCGTGTCAGGTGGACCTTGTCATAAACGGCGTTGGTCATGGCACGGATTATGTTGTCTTACACGTGCTGTGCAGGGCTGGGACGGCACATCGGGAAAAGTAGTGGCGGCTGGGGACCGATACCAGGGTGGGCCCCGCCATGAGGCTGCGAAAGGCCTCGGTCTTACTAGCCTATAGGGGCAGCAATCCCAGGCTTAGCCAATCTGGAGATTTGCACATTAGGGCTTGGGCGTGCGGTGGGTGGCCTATATTTGCGTTTCCGCTCCACGCGTCTGGGGTATGGAGAGCTGAACGCTGGTGGTGCCTGTGGAGGATCGTGGAGGCGACGATGGGGTTTTTGTGGCAGGGTCCTAGGGCAGGGGGCTACATCAGCTGACACAGTGAAGGAGCAAAGTGGGTGTGCACCCGGAGGCGAACGCGCTTGTTGCCAACGAGGGGGTGTTTAGCATTCAGATGCCTGCGCATACTGGTGAGTTAAGCTATTAGTGGTGGAACCCGCGCTGATCCTGGTTGGCAAATGTGGCCACCACAGTCCGTCGGTCATTCGCGTGTTTCCTTAAAGAACCTCCAACTTCTGAAAATCTAGCCCTCCCGCAGGAGCCCTCGCCACGGGAGCTTCACTAGTTGACACATTTGGCGCTGATGCACCAGCTCTGGCCCCCCTGCCTCTCCGTCTGGCCCCACCACTGCCTCTCCACTTTACCTGTCTGTCGAGGACTCGCCTCCGTCTCAAAAGCACTGTGTTCACCCGGCCTCTCAAACCAGCTTGGTTTTGTCACCTCATCATCCTCCGATCCCTCAGTCTGCTCCCCCTCGGACTTCCTGCCCTGACAAACAACTTCCCCACTGTCTGACAACGTGTCCCTCATCGTGGACACCTCTTTCACACTTCTTCCAGTACGTCAAGTCATCATCACCCACAGACTGCAACTGGTGGAAAACCTGGGCATCGGAAAATTGCTCATCATCAACGGACAGTGGTTTGTGACTGTGGAAGGGTCCAGAAAACAGTTCTCAGATTATGCGGTTTCAAATGGCAAATTTTGCTGGTAGGGTGGCAGACGGGGGGGAGGAGGCTGAGGTGCAGGAGCTGGAGGAGTGCCGATTTCGGTGACATGGTTACTGCGTGGAAGACTGACGGGTTGGACAAATTGCTCGAAGCATTGTCGGCAATCCCACGACTCACCCTGTTCGCACTGTTCTGGCCTCAACCGTGCTCTACCGAGTCCCAGTAAACTTCAGACATGAACCTAGGGAGTGTAGCTCTGTGGCGTTTCCCCTCCCCTCTAAACAGTTGGTGACTCTCCCGCCCAGGACCACGGCCTCTGACCCTGCAGTAGTTGGACGCCACTTCCGCGCCTATCCTCTACCCCTAGCCCTCGGTTTAACATTTTGAAAATGAGAGTTATAACTTTAATTTTTTTTTTAACTTTTTTTGTGTTTTTTTTTTTTTGTGTATGCTTTTTAGTTTTAACAACCCCTTCCCGATGCGCGCCGTACTAGGTACGGCGCGCGCCGGGTCCCGGTGCATGGAGAGGGCTCGCGGGCCGAGCCCTCTCCATACCGGTTAAGTCGTTGCTGCAATTGCAGCAAAGGCTAACCGGTAACACCCGCGATCGGTGCTAGCCTGGCGCCGCCATCTTGTTGTGGATCGCTGCTCCCCGATGACGTCACGGGGAGCGGCGATCCGTCGCCATGGACCCTCGGGTGTTCCGAACACCCGAGGCTACTTCGTTTTAACCCATGCATTACATTTGCTAATGCACATTGTAATGCATGGGGAGTAAAATCCACATAACTGCCATACTGTATTGGCAGTATATGATAGGATCGATCAGACTACCAGGGTGAGTACCCTAGGGAGTCTGAAAAATAAAAAAAGTTAAAAAAAAATTATAATAAAAAACCTAAAAATTCAACACCTCCCCGCCTTATCCCTAGAACTGATATAAAAATAAATAAACAGTAAATAATAAACACATTAGGTATCTCCGCGTCCGAAAATGCCCGATCTATCAAAATATGATATGTTTTTTCACTATGTTAACCCTGTTAACGAAAAATAGCGCCAAAGTCAAAAATGGCATTTTTTGCCATTTTGAAAAATATAAAAAAATAATAAAAAGTGATCAAAAGGTCCACAGTCCCAAAAATTATAGTAATGAAAACGGCATCAAAATTCGCAAAAAATGACACTTATCCACAGCTCCGTACACCAAAGTATAAAAAAAGTTTTGGCCCCAGAAGATGGCAAAAGTAAAAAAATATTTTGGACAGGAAGGTTTTAAATTTTTTTAAATGTATGAAACATTATAAACCATATCCAAATTTGTATCCACGTGATCGTACCGACCCAAAGAATAAGTAGACTGTCATTTGGGACGCAGAGTGAAACTTAAAATCCAGCCCACAAGAAAACGTCAGCAAATGTGGTTTTTTCAACCATTACACTGCATTTGGAATTTTGTTCCTGCTTCACATGTACACACATAGAATATTAAATACTGTCACTATGAAGATGCAATTTGTACGCAGAAAATAGACCATAACACGCCTTTATGTGGAAAAGTAAAAGTTATAGATTTTTGAAGTGGTGAGTGAAAAATGAAGTGAAAAAACTAAAAAGCCAAGTCGTTTAAGGGTTAAAACCAAACGATGCATCCGATGCTAATGGCTATTTCTAGCCAAGTATGAAGCACACTGCTATGCAGATGAATGACTAACTGACGTTATTAAAAAAATAAACGGAAAAAAAAAAGGAAATGCAGACTGTGCCTAATGAAATACAACCCTCGCCCTAATAAATTTGTTCCCACTTCGGTCTTTGCGATGGATCATGTGCGTCACTAAGCCGCAAAACACAGTGGTCGCAAGTCGTCACTCCAAATTGCTCACAATCTTTGCTAGAGATTCACTGCAGCAACTACAGCCACCATCAATCACCAGAAATCAAATATGTAACTACTGTAGGCGTGAAAGTAAGCCGTTTGGGATCTCCTATGGCTATTTTCTAGCCAAGTTATTAAAGCACCACTACTATGCCAGTGAGATGACGCTGATTTAGAACAAATAACTAAAAATAAAAGGAAATGGCAACTGGTGCCCTAATTGAAATACAACCCCGGGCCCCTAATAATTTTCCCACGTCGTCCTTTGCGATGGATTGTGCGTCACTACGCGCAAACCAGTGGTTGCAAGTCTCACTCCACTTTGCTCTACAATCTGCTAGGTAGATGCACTGCAGCACTACAGCCACCACAGATCACCAGAAATCAAATTATATAATACGCTACTGTAGGCCGTAAGGTAAGCCCGTTTGGATTCTCCTATGGCTATTTTCCTAGCCAATTATTAAAGCAAACACTATCAGATGAGATGACACTGAGTTATTAAAAAAAGAAACGTAAAAAAAAAAACTGGCAGCTGTTCCATTGAAATCAAAAAAACCCTAAACTTTTCCCACTTTGGTGTTTGAGGTGATATGTGTGTCCCTAAGAGCTAACACAACGGTAGCAAGTCCCCCTGCTCATTCCCCTCACAAAATATGTACTAGCTGCACTACTATGCCAGCAAGCCGCAGCCACAAGCAATAACAAAAAAAAAGTATAACGTTATTGTAGCCCTAAGAAGGCTGTTGGGTTGTTGTGAATCACTTCCTGCTACAGAAGCTAATAACACCCTACACGCTTTCCCTGACCAGCAGCAGCTCTCTCCCTAGCAGCATCCAGACCGATGAAGATCCGAGCAGCCGGGCCAGCGGCTAGTCTAATCCCGGGTCACCTGATCTGTGCCAGCCAACCCTGCTATCGACGTTAAGGGTACCAGTCATGCCTGGTGGAGTGTCAGAGTCTCCTGGCTTGTTTGATTGGCTCTGTTTTCTGGCCGCCAAAAGCAAAACGGCGGAGCTTGCCATTTTTTCCTCGAAGGAGGCGAATACTCCGTCGAGCAACGAGCGTTCAGATACGTCTAATGCTCGATCGGCATTCAAGCCTCGGACGAGTATGTTCGCTCATCTCTAAGAGTAACCACAAAAATCATCGACACATTCATTACATTTTTGCAATGAATCGATCACAGTAATGGCCATCCACGGCATTTATATTCCCTTCTACGTTTTTTTTTCAATATGCAGGTAATTTTTGACTAGCAATAAAAATCCTCAAACAGTCAAAACAAAGATTAATCTTCTCAATTTTATTCTCAAACATAATCAAGAACCTAAAATTATTACATTGACACATTCCTTCAAAAGGTTTTTAAGAATAACAGAGCGAAAATGAAAAGTAAACAAAAGTCAGTATAAAATACTGGTTGAATGCACAGTTAATTTTACTGGTGCTATGCCCCTGATCAAACAGATGTTTGTTTACTTAATATGAATCCACCACAAATATTGCCCCCAGAAGTTTGGCTGTGAATGAGTTCCGTACAAGCCAGGGGGAAACCTTTTATTTTCATCCAGCAAATAGAGAAACACCCCCAGAGAAAATAAAAAAATAAAAGGTTACTAGCCCCCGGGCAAGTATAGACGTAATGTACATATAGGCTTTTATTAGGGTCATATCTTTTTACAGTTGGACATATGAAAAAATCCTGTTTTATGGGGGAGGGGGGTCTATTGAATGAATAATTATGTCATTCATGCTAGCAGGAAGGAAACATGGTGTAGCCCCAGATGCTCATTTACTAATAAGGGCCGCAGTTCCCATATAAGTTTAATAAAAAATAATGTAATATTTGAGGCCAGTATGGACTATTGTAAGTCATTGTGGAGGAAGAGCATCTGGTTCCCGGGAGCTCCCACCCCTCTCACCCAGCAGTCACTACTGGAGCTTCTTAATATTGAAGATTGATTCTTTATTTTTTTTCTTTTTCTATTTTAAGGGCTTGTGTAATTTTTTCCAATAGTTGGAACCCCCGTTTAAATTAAGAGTACGCCAAATGTTGCACTGACACCAAGCGCAGCATGCATGAATAGAATAAGGGTTTTTACATTTATAAATAATATGGGTAAGACAGTATTTATATAAGAATATTTCCAAAATTTCTCTAAATTCGAGCCCAACTTCTTTAAAGGGGTTGGGGCCATATTTTGATTACTTTTTTTATGATGACTTTCACATGTGGCTGTCTGCCTAATTGATAATCCCCTGAAAGATCCCTAATGATTCAGCATCGTGCTACTTCTTTTGTACTTGTGCAGTACCTTACATGCTTCTTTCCTTATATATCTGTCTCTATTGATAGGTGGACCTGCACAGGTGATATGATTCAGTTCTGCCCCTTCCTCCCTTTTCTCTCCTAGTCTCTGTCAGTATGTGAATGGACTGTTGAGGAGAGAAAGGGTGAACGTCACATGAACGACCTGAAGCAGAGACAGAGGCAGCGCTGTGAGTGTGTGCAGAGGCAGAAAACTGAGAACAAGAAAGACTACAACTTTGAAGGATGCACAGACACAGGTGAAATGCACAACCCCTTTAAATCTGTACTGGTTTTATAGCCCAAATAAAATGATATGAGTCAGGAAACAGAGCCAAATATGAATGGAGCCTTTAAATCCATATTAAAGCATTTTTTGGTTCTGAAAATAATTAATTTAAGGGATTTGTATTTTGTAGTTTCCACTGAATCTGTGAAATCTAGGTGTTTCTCAGAAGTATATATAAATCTGCAACCCCCATATGTGAAAATATCTACTGTATGCTACATCCTCAGTTAACCCTATGGGGATAATCTTACTACTTCATTTCCACTTGACTGAGCTTAATATGCAGTAGAAGAAATCTGAAACGACAATCCAACACCTGCTGTAAATTCTCTAGAGCCCACGTTACAACAAAAAAGAACAAAAAAAGAAGACAGCATACAAATTGTAATTATTATGGAGTTGAATAAAAAAGCTAGAAAATGCTGAATGCATTTTTATCCAATGGAAAGGCAACGAGCCTCTTAAATCTGATGGTGTCAGGCTGACCATTGTACACCACATAAAAGGAAATTATTAAACAAAAAAATCCCCTTTCTAAATTCTTTCTTATCTCTGTGGTAACATTTGATTGTGTCATAGCATTACATCAACATAATGCAATGGACCTTATTTTTTGTTTCGATGTTTTATCTGTATAGAAAATATTCTGATACAGTTATTGTCTATATGAATATATAACAGAGGGGGCCACAAAAATGCACATAAAAATGGGATAAGTGGGCACCATGTGAAGTCCACAATTACTTGCTTAAACTTGTAAACTTTATTGCTACACAATTCATGAGAGGCCATTTAATTTATCCCCGGCTTTAGACTATACTTTTCTTTATATTTGATATTCTATAAATGTACTGAGAATCTGTCAAAAAGACCAAAATGGCATGACACTGGAAAACAATGCAGTTGCACCATTTTATAATTGCTTTGTTTTAACATGTGTTCACTCTTCAATTAAAAAATTGAAATTGAAAAATTTCCAGCAAATATTACATTGAATATATATAATATATATATCATAATATATATATATATATATATAATGCTAGTGTATGTGTTTAATCTGTGTGTGTATGTGTGTCGCAAATGTCCGGCTGAAGGAATCTGCAACAATACAATCCTTAAAGATCACAAAATTTTTCACAGCCGCTCTCTGTGAGGGATATCATAGCTGGTTTTGACAACTCGAACTTTTTAGCCCACATTTTTCCACACACACTTTAAACCACCATATCTACAGGAGCCATTGTTTTCTGCTGCTGGCTTTGGGCAGTAACCAATCACATCCTCCGCTTCTAGCAACCACTCAGCTCAGTTCTATGGTGCTACATTATAGGAGCTCTGATCTGTTTATTGGTTACTATAGGCATATGTGTGAGGTAATATGTGAGGTAATATGAAGTAATTATAGATAGAGTAGATAGATGTAGATTGGAAATGGATAGAGATAGATAAATATAGACGATATAGCAGAACTCCATTCACGACCACAACTTCAATCATCTCTCTACCGCACATTGACTGGCAGTTGAACTAAAGCAGTTTATTTACTATCCCGAGCTATATCGGGACTACAGCTAGTGGTTAATATAAGGCAGTATAACTTTGTTTAATTTATTTTCTGTACTGTTTCTAGATATCTGCTTGCTGTCATTTAATGGAAGCTTTGTTTTATCTTCCAATGGATAAAACCAGTCCATGGTCATGTATACCACAACAGGTCTCATTATATCACAGAACGTACTCAGAGCTGTGTTTACACGAGCCATGCACCTGTGTATTAATACATAACCATGAGGAATCGAGGGATATAATATGGTGCCCCCATATAGAATTTTATAATATGGATCTGTCACCCTCACCCTGTCCCTTGCGCGATCCCCGTTCCGGACTGTCCAAGGAGGATGAACTCTACATGATTCATGAGGAATCGTGCCACCCGCTATCCTTCATGTGTTGCTTCCTTGATCAGGTCCGCCAGAGTTCACCTTCTTCTCCCGGTTATGTAAGTGCATTACTTGCGCCCACAATTTTTTAGTTAAAATCCCATGGTTTGTCCGAATCCATGGGATTTTCCGACGTCCAGGCCCTACGATTTGTGTCACATGAGCCCAATATTTTGTGGTAATGATCAGAATTTGTGTGGTTGCTGCTGAAAAAGCAGGTTCTGGTTGAACGCACTGCCCCAAACATTCAGAACAATATCTCTATTAAAGTTTTTAATATTTTAATTTATTATCATGTCAATATCGACTACATTTCGGGAGGACTTCTCCCCGCTCATTAGGTCCAAGTAACGATACACTGGCTGTGGTGGTAGGGGCTTTAGAAGATGATATTGTTATGGTGTACCCCATTTCCTCTTCTATCCTCCTTGAGATGGTTCTACTACTTCATTGGAGTCACTGTGTTTAATTAAACTGATTGAACTTAAGACAGAATTGTGGAATGCCAGATCTAGCCGAGGTTACAAAAGAATTTCTACGCAATCAAGGTTCCTAGAGCACAGTGGTCTCCATAATCCTTAAATACTTAAATGGAAGAAGTTTGGGACGAACCACAACTCTTTCTCGAACCAGCATCCAGCCAATCTAAGCAATCATGGGAGAATAGCTTTGGTCAGAGAGGTTAAGAAGAACGCCCAGATCAACTGTGACTGACCTCCAAAGATGCGTAGAGAGATGGGGAAGACAGCTCTGCATCCCCATGCAAAAAAACCCCCAAGGGACTCCCAGACTGGTGAGAAATCAAGATTCTTGGTCTGATTAGACAAGTATTGAACTTTTTGGTGTTAATTTCTGAGTGGTATGTGGGGAAAACAGCCTGCTCATCACCCTGCCAACTCCCATCCCACATGAAACATTGTGTGACGTATCACCCTCAGTATCATGAGGGTGTATTCCATATACAGGGCCGAACAAATGGTTACAATTGAAGGAGAGATTATGAATGACAACCTGTTTATTGATCCTTCAACAGAAAACATAAATTGATTTCATATAGAACAACAATCCTTATATTAGTTACTACTTAATACAGCAAATCTTTCCGTTAGTTTACTACTTTTCCAGTGTTAGCAATGAATCGACATTATTTCTTAAAACATGAAGAGTCATAGATACATTGTGCGGAAAAAAAAAAATCCGCCCTTCATCGTAACTTTCTTCCTAATACTTGAATCTTAAATATGGGCACATGTTTATTATCCGAGTCCTCCAATACGAGGAAGAAGAAAAAAAAAAAAAAAAAAAGACAGGGAGAAGGGAAAAAGAAAAAGGAAAAAAAAAAAGGAAAGGGGAGAATAAATATATTATTTTTCTATCCTAATACGCTTATGTAGTGGCCAGAACGAGTTACTATAGCAGAACCAAGGAGGTAGCTCGGTTTCCTAACGTTATATGGTATAATGGTTACTAAACCTAACCATATTGAGGTTTGAAAATTTAATTTTGAATTTGAGTTTGAGGGGGCATTTCGGGTTCATAGATTCCAAAATTAACCACGAGGCCCAATTAGTTAAACTTTTTTACTTCTTTTATTATGGCCTGTTCCCACATATACATTCATAGTGCGATAGCATCATTCATTCTCTATATTATTGAGTCTCTATTAAACTGCTAGCAGATTTCCATTGCTGCAATCGTCATTTCCACTACCCCGCACATAGCTGCTTATTAGGCCATTTCTCGTTCTCAGAAAAAACCCTCATATATATATCCTGGCCATGACAGAGTGACCGAATGAGGCTAGATAGCATCTAAAACATGCAATAATTGACCCTGACACTATAGGGGACGGCATGGAGAGGCAGCGGCAGGCTAGAGAGTGTCATGGCGACATACCCTAAATGGACTCAGGCTTCAAACCAATGGGTGGCAGAGAGGAACCAAAGGAGGTGAACAAGAAGCGCTGAAGCTCAAATAATATCGTACATATAAAAGTGTGCCAGTATATTTGGGGATTAACACAGCAGGGTGGCGACAAAGTAACATGGAAGCCATGAAACAATCCAAAATTCTGCTGAGACACAGCTCGTTTGATAAGGACCATGTATGTAGGCAGTGAACCTAGTAGAGATTAAGGTGCTGCATTTAAACTATGTTAGTTGGATCTTGGGCATTGATCTGGGCGCTCCGCTGCCAGCGTGGCTACCAGTCACTGTGGCGACAAAGTTAACAAGTTGATGTGGAATGCCTGTAACTGCTCTTGGGGCGTGTGCCTTTTTATCACCTAGGCTCCAGTTTGATGCACCCGCCTGCGTCGTCTTAGCGACGGCACTGCGCTGTGGCCTATGAGCTACGCGCCTGATGGCCGCCATGCCCAGGGATGGTAATTCGGAGGAGAGATGTGGAGGGGGTGGAGAGGAGGAGGCATAGTAGGCTTGCCTAAACACCTGGCCCGAGTGTAGGCCCCGTCATCCTCTGCGTCGGCAGTATATTGACCACCCCAAAGGGTCAGACCTCGGTCCCAGCCTGTCACCAGTTAAGTGTAGTAGCGTTCTTATAGTTGGAATAGGGCGGGTGAGGGGAATGTAAACAATGCGCAAGAAGCGCTGAATAATATCGTAAATGGTAAAATTTTCCAGTATATTTTGAGGATTACACACCAGGGTGGCGACAAGTTAACAAGTTTGTTGTGGAAGCCATGAAAACACCCCAAAATTCTGCCTGACACAGCACGTTTGATAAGGCTGGCCATGTATGAGGCAGTGAACTAGTAGTAGATTACAGGTTGCTTGCAGTTAAAACTATGTTAGTTGGTTCTTGTCATGGAGCGGCGCTCCGCTGCCAGGCGAGCTTTCGCCAATCCAAGCCCCTGTCTCTAGGCTACTCCCCAAACAGCACTTCTAAACCTTTTGTATAAGATCAAGTGTAGTACGTTCTATAAGATTTAGGATATGGCGGGTGAGGGCAATGTAAACGATGCGCAAGAAGCGCTGAAATAATATCCGTAGATGTAAAAAGTTTGCCAGTGTATTTTGTGGATAACACAGCAGGGTGGCGACAAAGTTACACACTTTTGATGGGTGGAATCCATGAAAACAACCCAAATTTCTGCCTGACACACCGCGTTTGATAAAGGGACGATGTATGGAGGCACTATATGGACGCCTTTTGGAGGTAGCAATGGGAGACAACGTGTGGAGCCTGCTATGGAGTACAAATCATTTGGATATGCCTGTATGTGGCAGTCCAAAAAGTTTTCAAACAGAGGAGGCAGGTAGGGTGGCCCTTCCAATAAAATGGAATAGATTGAGTGCCTGTATGTGGCAGTCCAAAAAAGTTTTCAAACAGGGATCAGGTAGGTGGACCTTCCAGAAAAATGGAATAGATTGAAGCCTGTATGTGGCAGTCCAAAAAAGTTTCAAACCAGGGAGCGGTAGATGGCCTCCAGAAAAATGGAATAGATTGAGTGCCTGTAGTGGCAGTCCAAAAAGTTTCAAACCAAGGAGCAGGTAGGTGGCCCTCCGAAAATTGAATAGATTGAGTGCCTGTATGTGGCACTCCAAAATGTTTAAAACAGAGGACCGGGTCGGTGGCCCTCCTAAAATAAATGCATAAAGTACTATAGCTAAGGGCCGTGGCCCTGTCAAAAATAGCCAGTTTCCTCTGCTTTACTGTACCAAGAGGAGGAGAAGGAAAAATGAGGAGGAGAGAAGTGGATAAATATTCAGGTTGAGCTTCCTCACCTGGTGGAGATTGAACTTAGAGAAATCCCAGGCTTTATTCATCTTGATAAGCGTCAGCCTGTCAGCGCTGTCATTCACAGACAGCGTGTACGCTTATCGGTGATGATGCCACCACTGCACTGAAACCCGACTCGGACAAGACGCTATCGCATGGAGGCAAGAAACCTCCAGGCGTACGCGCCAGTTCGTGCCACATGTCCAGCTTTGAAACCCAGTAGTTTGTAGGGACTTGTGTGATCATTTAGGACGATGGTATGGTCAGCTACGTACTCCCTCACCATTTTCTGTAAAGATCAGCCCTACTCTGCCGAGACTGGGGCAGGTGACAGTGTCTTGCTGGGGTGATAAAGCCTGGCAAAAGCCTTGTAAAGCGTACCCTTTCCAGTGCTGGACAGCTGCCTGCTCGCCTACTCTCCCTCGCTACTTGTCCCGCAAACTACGCACTCTGCCGCTAGCGCTGTCAGAAGGGAAATACTTTTCAGCTTGTGCACCGGCCTGCTGCTTATTCTGCATTCTCACACTCCTTTCCTCTCCAGGGATGAGAGTGGAAAGATTTGCTTGTACCGTGGTCCAGGAGAGTGAACACCCCAGTATCGGTGCTGGAATAAATTCTTTGAACGCGGGGCACGGGATAGGCAGCCCTAGCTATGAAATCTGCCATATGCCCAGAGTACCAACGCGTAAGAATTCACTCCCTCACTGGCCTGACTGTCCATTTCCTCCTCCTCCAACTCCTCCAAACTCCTCTTCTTCTGCCCAACACGCTCACAGTGAAGGACCTCAACATGGTCCCCTCTGTGTTCTCGCCAACATTCCCTCCTCTTCCTCCTCATCCTCCTCCACCTCCACCTCCTCCGTTATGCGCTGAGAAACAGACCTAAGGGTGCTTTGGCATCACAAGGGAATCTTCTTCCCCCGTCTCTTGTGAGGAGCGCAAAGCTTCCGACTTCATGCTGACCAGAGTTTTTCCAACAGGCCAAGCAGCGGGATGGTGAGGCTGATGAGGGCGCATCGCCACTGACCATCTTGTTTGACTCCTCAAAGTTACTCACACCTGACAGATATCAGACATCCCCGTCCACTCCTCTTGTAACTTGAGGAAGCTGACTGACCTGACTACCAGTTCTGGTGGAAGTTGACATCTGGCAGTCTACAATCCTCGGTGCTGCTGGTAAACTCTGGAAACATGGTCAGTGTTGAATTCCCCCTCGTGGGCACGTCGCACAACAGTCGGTGAGCGGGCAGTTGGAGGCGGCGTGCGCTGGCCTGAGAGTGGCAGCATCTGTGCTGGACTTCCTGAAATGCGCACAGATGCGGCGCACCTTCGTGAGCAATCAGCACGATTGGGTATGTCTTGAGAAACGCTGAACTACAGATTAACCACGGGCCAGGCATGGCACATGTGTCATTCTGCCGAGTTGCAGAGCCGCCACCAGGTTACGGCCATTGTCACACACAACCATGCCTGGCTTCAGGTTCAGCGGTGCAAGCCACAGATCAGTCTGCACCGTGATGCCCTGTAATAGTTCTTGGGCGGTGTGCCTTTTACGCCGAGGCTCAGCAGTTGAGCAAGCCTGCTGTCGCTTAGCGACGGCACTGCTGCTGTGCCCAGAGCTGCCGACTGATGCGGCCATGCCCACGGATGGTCGTTCGGAGGAGGAGGTGGAGAGGGGTGGGAGGAGGAGGAGCATAGTAGGCCTGAAACACCTGGACCGAGTAGGCCCCGCAATCCTCGGCTCGGCAGTATATGACCGCCGCAGGTCAGACTCGGTCCCAGCCTCCACCAAGTTAACCCAATGTGCCGTCAGCGTATATAGTGGCCCTGCCCGCAAGCACTCTTCCACGTGTCCGTGTCAGGTGGACCTTGTCATAAACGGCGTTGGTCATGGCACGGATTATGTTGTCTTACACGTGCTGTGCAGGGCTGGGACGGCACATCGGGAAAAGTAGTGGCGGCTGGGGACCGATACCAGGGTGGGCCCCGCCATGAGGCTGCGAAAGGCCTCGGTCTTACTAGCCTATAGGGGCAGCAATCCCAGGCTTAGCCAATCTGGAGATTTGCACATTAGGGCTTGGGCGTGCGGTGGGTGGCCTATATTTGCGTTTCCGCTCCACGCGTCTGGGTGTATGGAGAGCTGAACGCTGGTGGTGCCTGTGGAGGATCGTGGAGGCGACGATGGGGTTTTTGTGGCAGGGTCCTAGGGCAGGGGGCTACATCAGCTGACACAGTGAAGGAGCAAAGTGGGTGTGCACCCGGAGGCGAACGCGCTTGTTGCCAACGAGGGGGTGTTTAGCATTCAGATGCCTGCGCATACTGGTGAGTTAAGCTATTAGTGGTGGAACCCGCGCTGATCCTGGTTGGCAAATGTGGCCACCACAGTCCGTCGGTCATTCGCGTGTTTCCTTAAAGAACCTCCAACTTCTGAAAATCTAGCCCTCCCGCAGGAGCCCTCGCCACGGGAGCTTCACTAGTTGACACATTTGGCGCTGATGCACCAGCTCTGGCCCCCCTGCCTCTCCGTCTGGCCCCACCACTGCCTCTCCACTTTACCTGTCTGTCGAGGACTCGCCTCCGTCTCAAAAGCACTGTGTTCACCCGGCCTCTCAAACCAGCTTGGTTTTGTCACCTCATCATCCTCCGATCCCTCAGTCTGCTCCCCCTCGGACTTCCTGCCCTGACAAACAACTTCCCCACTGTCTGACAACGTGTCCCTCATCGTGGACACCTCTTTCACACTTCTTCCAGTACGTCAAGTCATCATCACCCACAGACTGCAACTGGTGGAAAACCTGGGCATCGGAAAATTGCTCATCATCAACGGACAGTGGTTTGTGACTGTGGAAGGGTCCAGAAAACAGTTCTCAGATTATGCGGTTTCAAATGGCAAATTTTGCTGGTAGGGTGACAGACGGGGGGGAGGAGGCTGAGGTGCCGGAGCTGGAGGAGTGCCGATTTCGGTGACATGGTTACTGCGTGGAAGACTGACGGGTTGGACAAATTGCTCGAAGCATTGTCGGCAATCCCACGACTCACCCTGTTCGCACTGTTCTGGCCTCAACCGTGCTCTACCGAGTCCCAGTAAACTTCAGACATGAACCTAGGGAGTGTAGCTCTGTGGCGTTACCCCTCTCCCTCTAAACAGTTGGTGACTCTCCCGCCCAGGACCACGGCCTCTGACCCTGCAGTAGTTGGACGCCACTTCCGCGCCTATCCTCTACCCCTAGCCCTCGGTTTAACATTTTGAAAATGAGAGTTATAACTTTAATTTTTTTTTTAACTTTTTTTGTGTTTTTTTTTTTTTGTGTATGCTTTTTAGTTTTAACAACCCCTTCCCGATGCGCGCCGTACTAGGTACGGCGCGCGCCGGGTCCCGGTGCATGGAGAGGGCTCGCGGGCCGAGCCCTCTCCATACCGGTTAAGTCGTTGCTGCAATTGCAGCAAAGGCTAACCGGTAACACCCGCGATCGGTGCTAGCCTGGCGCCGCCATCTTGTTGTGGATCGCTGCTCCCCGATGACGTCACGGGGAGCGGCGATCCGTCGCCATGGACCCTCGGGTGTTCCGAACACCCGAGGCTACTTCGTTTTAACCCATGCATTACATATTGCTAATGCACATTGTAATGCATGGGGAGTAAAATCCACATAACTGCCATACTGTATTGGCAGTATATGATAGGATCGATCAGACTACCAGGGTGAGTACCCTAGGGAGTCTGAAAAATAAAAAAAGTTAAAAAAAAATTATAATAAAAAACCTAAAAATTCAACACCTCCCCGCCTTATCCCTAGAACTGATATAAAAATAAATAAACAGTAAATAATAAACACATTAGGTATCTCCGCGTCCGAAAATGCCCGATCTATCAAAATATGATATGTTTTTTCACTATGTTAACCCTGTTAACGAAAAATAGCGCCAAAGTCAAAAATGGCATTTTTTGCCATTTTGAAAAATATAAAAAAATAATAAAAAGTGATCAAAAGGTCCACAGTCCCAAAAATTATAGTAATGAAAACGGCATCAAAATTCGCAAAAAATGACACTTATCCACAGCTCCGTACAACCAAAGTATAAAAAAGTTTTGGCCCCAGAAGATGCAAAAGTAAAAAAAATTTTTGAACAGAGGTTTTAAATTTTTTTATAATGTAATGAAAACATTATAAAACCTATCAAATTTGTTATCCACGTGATCGTACCGACCCAAAGAAACAGTAGACATGTCATTTGGGACGCAGAGTGAAACTGTAAAATCCAAGCCCACAAGAAAACGTCAGCAATGTGGTTTTTTTCACCATTACACTGCATTTGGAATTTTTCCTGCTTTCCATCGTACACACATAGAATATTAAATACTGTCACTATGAAGATGCAATTTGTTACGCAGTAAAATAGCCATAACACAGCTCTTTATATGTGGAAAAGTAAAAGTTATAGATTTTGAAGTGGTGAGTGAAAAATGAAGTGAAAAAACTAAAAAGTGCCAGTCGTAAGGGTTAAAACCAAACGATGCATCCAATGCTATGGCTATTTCTAGCCATATGAAAGCACACTGCTATGCCAGATGAATACTAACTGACGTTATTAAAAAATAAACGAAAAAAAAAAGGAAATGCAGACTGTGCCTAATGAAATACAACCCTCGCCCTAATAAATTTTTTCCCCTTCGGTCTTTGCGATGGATCTGTGCGTCACTAATCCGCAAAACACAGTGGTCGCAAGTCCACTCCAAATTGGCTCACACTTTGCTAGAGATTCACTGCAGCAACTACAGCCACCGATCAATCACCAGAAATCAATATATTGTAACTACTGTATGGCGTGAAGTAAGCCGTTTGGGATGCTCCTATGGCTTTTTTCTAGCCAATTATTAAAGCACCACTACTATGCCAATTGAGATGACGCTGAGTTAGAACAAATAACTAAAAAATAAAAGGAAATGGCAGTACTGGGTGCCTAATTGAAATACAACCCCGGGCCCCTAATAATTTTTCCCATTCGTCGTCCTTTGCGATGGATACTGTGCGTCACTTACGCGCAAACACAGTGGTTGCAAGTCTCACTCCAACTTGCTCACAATTGCTAGGTTAGATGCACTGCAGCCACACAGCCACCACAGATCACCCAGAAATCAAATTATATAATACGCTACTGTAGGCCGTAAGGTAAGCCGTTTGGATTCTCCTATGGCTATTTTCCTAGGCCAATATTAAAGCAAACACTATTCAGATGAGATGACCACTGAGTTATTGAAAAAATAAACGTCAAAAAAAAAAACTGGCAGCTGTTCCAATTGAAACAAAAAAAACCCTACTAATACTTTTCCCACTTTGGTGTTTTGAAGGTGATATGTGTGTCACTAAGAGCCTAACACAACGGGTAGCAAGTCCCCCTGCTCATTCCCTCACAAAATAATGTAAGCTGCACTACTATGCCGCAAGCCCAGCCACAAGCAATATACAAAAAAAAAGTATAACGTTATGTATCCCTAAGAAGGGCTGTTTGGTTGTTGTAGAATCACCTTCCTGCTACAGAGCTAATAGACACCCACACGCTTTCCCGACCAGCAGCAGCTCTCTCCTAGCAGCATCCAGACAAGAATGATCCGAGCAGCCGGGCCAGCGGCTAGTCTAATCCCGGTCACTGATCTGGCCAGCCAACCACTGCTATCGACGTGTAAGGGTACCAACGCATGCCTGGTGGAGTGCAGAGTCTCCTGGCTTTGATTGGCTCTGTTTTCTGGCCGCCAAAAAGCAAAACGCGGGAGCTTGCCCATTTTCCTTCCTCGAGGAGCGAATACTCCGTCGAGCAACGAGCAGTTAGATACTCTATGCTCGATCGGCATCAAGCCTCGGACGAGTATGTTCGCTCATCTCTAAGGTGAACACAAAAATCATCGACACATTCATTTACATTTTGCATGAATCGATCACAAGTATGCATCCAACCCGGCATTATATTCCTACTTTTTTTTTCAATATGCAGGTAATTTTTACTAGCAATAAAAATCCTCAAACAGTCAAAAACAAAGATTAATTGCTTCTCAATTTTATTCTCAAACATAATCAAGAACTTAAAATTAGTTACATTGGACACTTTCCTTCAAAGGGTTTTTAGAGAATTAACAGGGAAAAATGAACAGTACAAAAAGTCAAGTGATAAAATACTGTAATGTGCACAGTTAATTTTACTGGTGCTATGCCCCCTGATCAAACAGATGTTTTGTTTACTTAATATGAATCCACCACAAATATTGGCCCCCAAAGTTTGGCTGTGAATGAGTTCCTACAAGCCAGAGGGGATAACCTTTTATTTTCATCGCAGCAAATAGAGAAACACCCCCAGAAAATAAAAAAATAAAAGGTTACTAGCCCCCGGCAAGTATAGACGTAATGTACATATAGGCTTTTATTAGGGTCATATCTTTTTACAGTTGGCATATAAAAAATACCGTTTTATGGGGGAGGGGGGTTATTGAATGAATAATTATGTCAATTCATGCTAGCATGAAGGAAATCATGGTGTAGCCCCAGATGCTCATTTACTAATAAGGCCCAGTCCCATATAATTTAATAAAAATATAATGTGAATATTGAGGCCAGTATGGACTATTGTAGTCCATTGTGGATGGGAAGAGCTCTGGTCCCGGGCAGCTCCCACACCCTCTCCACCCAGCAGGCACTACTGGAGCTTCTAATATTGAAAGTTGACTTCTTTATTTTTTTTTCTTTTTCTATTTTAAGGCTTGTTAATTTTTTCCAATAGTTGGAACCCCCTTAAATTAAGAGTAAGCCCAAAATGTTGCATGCTGACACACACAGCAGCAGGCAATGCTATGAATAGAATAAACGGTTTTTTAATTTATAAATAATAGGGTACAGTATTTATATAAAATATTTCAAAATATTTCTCTAAATTCGAGCCCAACTTCTTTAAAGGGGTTGGGCCATATTTGATTACTTTTTTTTATGATGACTTTCACATGTGGCTGTCTGCCCTATATTGATAATCCCTGAAAGATCCCTTAATGATTCAGCAATCTGTGCTACTTCCTTTTGTACTTTGTGCAGACCTTACCATGCTTCGTTCCTTATATATCTAGCTCTATTGATAGGTGACCTGCACAGGTGATATGAGTTCATTCTGCCCCTTCCTCCCTTTCTCCTCCTAGTCTCTGTCAGTATGTGGATGGACTGTTGAGGAGAGAAAGGGTGAACGTCCACATGAACGACCTGAAGCAGAGACAAGGCAGCAGCTGTGAGTGTGTGCAGCAAGGCAGCAAACTGAGAACATGAGAAAGACTACAACTTTGAAGGATGCACAGACACAGGTGAAATGCACAACCCCTTTAAATCTGTACTGGTTTTATAGCCCAAATAAAATGATATGAGTCAGGAAACAGAGCCAAATATGAATGGAGCCTTTAAATCCATATTAAAGCATTTTTTGGTTCTGAAAATAATTAATTTAAGGGATTTGTATTTTGTAGTTTCCACTGAATCTGTGAAATCTAGGTGTTTCTCAGAAGTATATATAAATCTGCAACCCCCATATGTGAAAATATCTACTGTATGCTACATCCTCAGTTAACCCTATGGGGATAATCTTACTACTTCATTTCCACTTGACTGAGCTTAATATGCAGTAGAAGAAATCTGAAACGACAATCCAACACCTGCTGTAAATTCTCTAGAGCCCACGTTACAACAAAAAAGAACAAAAAAAGAAGACAGCATACAAATTGTAATTATTATGGAGTTGAATAAAAAAGCTAGAAAATGCTGAATGCATTTTTATCCAATGGAAAGGCAACGAGCCTCTTAAATCTGATGGTGTCAGGCTGACCATTGTACACCACATAAAAGGAAATTATTAAACAAAAAAATCCCCTTTCTAAATTCTTTCTTATCTCTGTGGTAACATTTGATTGTGTCATAGCATTACATCAACATAATGCAATGGACCTTATTTTTTGTTTCGATGTTTTATCTGTATAGAAAATATTCTGATACAGTTATTGTCTATATGAATATATAACAGAGGGGGCCACAAAAATGCACATAAAAATGGGATAAGTGGGCACCATGTGAAGTCCACAATTACTTGCTTAAACTTGTAAACTTTATTGCTACACAATTCATGAGAGGCCATTTAATTTATCCCCGGCTTTAGACTATACTTTTCTTTATATTTGATATTCTATAAATGTACTGAGAATCTGTCAAAAAGACCAAAATGGCATGACACTGGAAAACAATGCAGTTGCACCATTTTATAATTGCTTTGTTTTAACATGTGTTCACTCTTCAATTAAAAAATTGAAATTGAAAAATTTCCAGCAAATATTACATTGAATATATATAATATATATATCATAATATATATATATATATATATAATGCTAGTGTATGTGTTTAATCTGTGTGTGTATGTGTGTCGCAAATGTCCGGCTGAAGGAATCTGCAACAATACAATCCTTAAAGATCACAAAATTTTTCACAGCCGCTCTCTGTGAGGGATATCATAGCTGGTTTTGACAACTCGAACTTTTTAGCCCACATTTTTCCACACACACTTTAAACCACCATATCTACAGGAGCCATTGTTTTCTGCTGCTGGCTTTGGGCAGTAACCAATCACATCCTCCGCTTCTAGCAACCACTCAGCTCAGTTCTATGGTGCTACATTATAGGAGCTCTGATCTGTTTATTGGTTACTATAGGCATATGTGTGAGGTAATATGTGAGGTAATATGAAGTAATTATAGATAGAGTAGATAGATGTAGATTGGAAATGGATAGAGATAGATAAATATAGACGATATAGCAGAACTCCATTCACGACCACAACTTCAATCATCTCTCTACCGCACATTGACTGGCAGTTGAACTAAAGCAGTTTATTTACTATCCCGAGCTATATCGGGACTACAGCTAGTGGTTAATATAAGGCAGTATAACTTTGTTTAATTTATTTTCTGTACTGTTTCTAGATATCTGCTTGCTGTCATTTAATGGAAGCTTTGTTTTATCTTCCAATGGATAAAACCAGTCCATGGTCATGTATACCACAACAGGTCTCATTATATCACAGAACGTACTCAGAGCTGTGTTTACACGAGCCATGCACCTGTGTATTAATACATAACCATGAGGAATCGAGGGATATAATATGGTGCCCCCATATAGAATTTTATAATATGGATCTGTCACCCTCACCCTGTCCCTTGCGCGATCCCCGTTCCGGACTGTCCAAGGAGGATGAACTCTACATGATTCATGAGGAATCGTGCCACCCGCTATCCTTCATGTGTTGCTTCCTTGATCAGGTCCGCCAGAGTTCACCTTCTTCTCCCGGTTATGTAAGTGCATTACTTGCGCCCACAATTTTTTAGTTAAAATCCCATGGTTTGTCCGAATCCATGGGATTTTCCGACGTCCAGGCCCTACGATTTGTGTCACATGAGCCCAATATTTTGTGGTAATGATCAGAATTTGTGTGGTTGCTGCTGAAAAAGCAGGTTCTGGTTGAACGCACTGCCCCAAACATTCAGAACAATATCTCTATTAAAGTTTTTAATATTTTAATTTATTATCATGTCAATATCGACTACATTTCGGGAGGACTTCTCCCCGCTCATTAGGTCCAAGTAACGATACACTGGCTGTGGTGGTAGGGGCTTTAGAAGATGATATTGTTATGGTGTACCCCATTTCCTCTTCTATCCTCCTTGAGATGGTTCTACTACTTCATTGGAGTCACTGTGTTTAATTAAACTGATTGAACTTAAGACAGAATTGTGGAATGCCAGATCTAGCCGAGGTTACAAAAGAATTTCTACGCAATCAAGGTTCCTAGAGCACAGTGGTCTCCATAATCCTTAAATACTTAAATGGAAGAAGTTTGGGACGAACCACAACTCTTTCTCGAACCAGCATCCAGCCAATCTAAGCAATCATGGGAGAATAGCTTTGGTCAGAGAGGTTAAGAAGAACGCCCAGATCAACTGTGACTGACCTCCAAAGATGCGTAGAGAGATGGGGAAGACAGCTCTGCATCCCCATGCAAAAAAACCCCCAAGGGACTCCCAGACTGGTGAGAAATCAAGATTCTTGGTCTGATTAGACAAGTATTGAACTTTTTGGTGTTAATTTCTGAGTGGTATGTGGGGAAAACAGCCTGCTCATCACCCTGCCAACTCCCATCCCACATGAAACATTGTGTGACGTATCACCCTCAGTATCATGAGGGTGTATTCCATATACAGGGCCGAACAAATGGTTACAATTGAAGGAGAGATTATGAATGACAACCTGTTTATTGATCCTTCAACAGAAAACATAAATTGATTTCATATAGAACAACAATCCTTATATTAGTTACTACTTAATACAGCAAATCTTTCCGTTAGTTTACTACTTTTCCAGTGTTAGCAATGAATCGACATTATTTCTTAAAACATGAAGAGTCATAGATACATTGTGCGGAAAAAAAAAAATCCGCCCTTCATCGTAACTTTCTTCCTAATACTTGAATCTTAAATATGGGCACATGTTTATTATCCGAGTCCTCCAATACGAGGAAGAAGAAAAAAAAAAAAAAAAAAAGACAGGGAGAAGGGAAAAAGAAAAAGGAAAAAAAAAAAGGAAAGGGGAGAATAAATATATTATTTTTCTATCCTAATACGCTTATGTAGTGGCCAGAACGAGTTACTATAGCAGAACCAAGGAGGTAGCTCGGTTTCCTAACGTTATATGGTATAATGGTTACTAAACCTAACCATATTGAGGTTTGAAAATTTAATTTTGAATTTGAGTTTGAGGGGGCATTTCGGGTTCATAGATTCCAAAATTAACCACGAGGCCCAATTAGTTAAACTTTTTTACTTCTTTTATTATGGCCTGTTCCCACATATACATTCATAGTGCGATAGCATCATTCATTCTCTATATTATTGAGTCTCTATTAAACTGCTAGCAGATTTCCATTGCTGCAATCGTCATTTCCACTACCCCGCACATAGCTGCTTATTAGGCCATTTCTCGTTCTCAGAAAAAACCCTCATATATATATCCGTGTTTAGCATTCATATGCCTGCGCATACTGGTGGTAGTTAAGCTATTAGTGGTGGAACCCCTGCTGATCCTGGTTTGGCAAATGTTGCACACCACAGTCCGTCGGTCATTCGGTGTTTCCTTAAAGAACCTCCAGACTTCTGAAAATCTAGCCCTCGCCGCAGGAGCCCTCGCCACGGGAGCTTCACTAGTTGACACATTTGGCGCTGATTTTCCTTAAAGAACCTCCAGACTTCTGAAGATCTAGCCCTCGCCGCAAGAGCCCTCGCCACGGGAGCTTCACTAGTTGACACATTTGGCGCTGATGCACCAGCTCTGGCCCTGCCTCTCCGTCTGGCCCCACCACTGCCTCTTCCAACCTGTTCTGGTCGAGGACTCGCCTCCGTCTCAAAAGCACTGTGTTCACCCGGCCTCTCAACCCAGCTTGGGTTTGTCACCTCATCATCCTCCGATCCCTCAGTCTGCTCCCCCCTCGGACGCCATGGTAACCTCGGGTGTTCCGAACACCCGAGGCTACTTCCTTTTAACCCATGCATTACAATGTGCTAATTGCACATTGTAATGCATGGGGAGTAAAATCCACATATACTGCCATACTGTAGTATGGCAGTATATGATAGGATCGATCAGACTACCTAGGGTTAGAGTACCCTAGGGAGTCTGAAAAATAAAACAAAGTTTAAAAAAAAAAAATTATAATACAAAAACCTAAAAATTCAAATCACCCCCCTTTCCCTAGAACTGATATAAAAATAAATAAACAGTAAAAATCATAAATACATTAGGTATCGCCGCGTCCGAAAATGCCCGATCTATCAAAATATGATAATGTTTTTTCACTATGTTTAACCCCGTAACGGAAAATAGCGTCCAAAGTCAAAAATGGCATTTTTTTGCCATTTTGAAAAATATAAAAAAATTTATAAAAAGTGATCAAAAGGTCGCACAGTCCCAAAAATTGAAGTAATGAAAACGGCATCAAAATTCGCAAAAAATGCAAACCTGAGGGAAGCTGCGACTTCTGGTACTTAACCCCTCATGTGGCAATACCACAAGATCAGCCATTCAGATTACCACAAAACTTCCCAGCATCCGAACCACAACCCTTAAACCTGCTAGGTCTTACCGACTTGCTCCCTGGCGCACTCGCAGAGACCGCGTAGAGATGAAGGTGATTGCACGATACCACCGAGTCGAAGATGCTGCTAGCACCCCAAAAACAAATCCAGTTCCTCCTCCCCGAGACCTATACCTTAATTGCTTTTGACTCTATTGCTTTCCCAACAATCTAGGGTAAATGGCGAGCCCCGTATTGAGAATACAAGGTTTATTTTCTTATTGACAGGGCATCTTAAGATGGCCCTTTAAAGTTTGTTCATGTCAACACTTCTCTACCTCCACACCCGCTGAAGTTCAGGCTGAATTCCGTGTTGTCTCCTTGGTATTAAAATAAAGTGCCCCAAGCTCTCAGGTTTACATCCTTACTTCCAGACTGCGCACTGTCCAGGGATCTGCTGCTTGTAGCTGGCAGTGTAGTGTCATTATGGGAATCCCAGGGAGGCTTGGAGGTCACAACCTCTTGCAGTATCGTAAATATCTAACTTATATATGGCTATAGGATGGATCTTGTACAATGTCCCCTAGTCTTTTTATGGGGGATGTCGTATTTTCTGGGAACCAGCGAAGATCGCAGTCTGTGCATGTGTGGAACTATTTTAAATGAATCTTTATGTACCCAGCTATCAAAGCTGAATGCTGTATTTATAAGTTTTATTCACAGTGCTGTCATTTTCCATCTTTCATATGTAATCTATGCTCGTTTATGATGAACATAAAATTACCAAATAATTTTGCATTTGGTAACAGATGTTTAATTTAACTAAGATTTACATCTCGATCAATAAATTTTTAAGCCATATGAAGAGACATTATTTTGCATGAATTAAAAGACCGCTTAAAACACTTTTTCATTTTCCTCCGAATTTATAAAAATAATGGCTTTTCCTATTACTATAATAAATACGTTTTTATGTCTCACACTATCACCAAATGAGTCATTTGCTGAGACATAGCCGCATTGATCATGTGTTTGGAATACACTCTGTATAGTCTAGGTGCTGGATTAGAACTTAATATGTGAATTTAACGTGAGCATGTCAGTTTACAGTTTCTTAATTACAGTCAATGGTTCTCCATTCATGTAGTATGAACTGACATTAAAGAAGTCACTCAGTTTATGTTTGACCATAAGCCACATAATGTAATCACTGGGCACCTTTTTGGGAGTTTTCAGTGGATTACAGATACTGAATAAGTGTAACTTTTTTGTTATTATTCAAAAACTGTGGTTCTTGGATCCAAAAAGTTTGTTTTAATTTAATTTAGACTGTAAGGATAGAAAGTTCATGAAAATATCTTATAAGTTACTATAGGCCTTCACTTTTGTAGCCTATTAAGTTTTAAGCATTAGGCCTGAGGTCATACAACATGGGGGGGGGGGGCATTTTCTACACCTGGAAGTTTTCATTTTTTTGGACTTGGTTTGCGGCAAACAAAATCAGACACCACAAAAACACACTACAGGGAATCCCACTTTTATGTAATTGTCTGTAAAACAAGACCACCATGAGTATTCTATGGCCTCCACATGCCGAGACCTCCCTTTCATGCCTCGGCAATCTACAGAATGGCTACAAATAGTGCACGGCATCCAGGATGGGCACATCAATGTGAGCTGTAGCAAGAAGGTTGCGTGTCTGTCCGCGTAGTTGTACCAGAGACTCTACGTGTGAAGGCCAGATAACCAGAGTATGTTGAGGGGGCTTGAGGAGGGCAACAACCACTTGTGAAGGACCATTACCTCACACCGTGCATAAAAAAAAACAGGTAGCACTGCCCGAGCTCGCAAAATTACCTCACAGCAGGCCACAAATGGCATGTCTGCGCCAAAAGGTTAGAAATTGATTCCATGAGTGAGATGAGGGTCCACATCCACAGGAGGGTGTTGTGCTCACAGCTTCAAACCACGCAGACGCTTCGGCATTTGCCAGAAAAACAACCAGGATTGGTAAATCAACCACTGCCCCCCTTGCTTTTCACAGATAAGCCAGGTCACAATGCCGTACATATGACAGACGCGACAGATATCTGAAAACATAGTGGATGCAATCTTCTTCCTGTCTTGGTTCCTCCTAATGCAGACAATGAAGAATAGATATTCATTGGTGGAGTGTGTAAGCCCAGTTCCGACGATGAAGGCATGATGTTTAGGACTGCGCTTGCTCATTCCTAGACCTGAATCGATTGAGCACATCTGGGACATAATGCTTTAGTCCGGTCCTGGGAGACCTCCTTAAGGAGACCATCGCAACCTCATCAAGGCCCATACCAAGGTTTTTTAGGCAGGTCACAGTAGGCTGTTGAGGCAACACACGAATACTGAGCTTGTTTTGTCCTGTTTTACTGACATTACAATCAAAGTTGGCATCCGCCCTGTGTTGTTTTTTTGCATTTCATTTTGTCTTGACCCAAACCCAAAGCCTCCATTGGTTAATAAATTTAATTTCCCATGGATGATGAGTATTTTTTTAAATTGTTTTCCACGATATTGCAATTTGTGACAGAAAAAACGTACAAATATTTCATTATTCAGATCTAGAATAATATATTTGAGTGTATTTTTGAAAGTGTAGGTTGAAATCTAAAAAAACTAACATATAAATGGAACCCCAAAAAATTGGCATGGTGTTGGTGCCAAAGGGCTGGTCTGATATTCAGAAATGCTGATCTACTGGGGATGTTTCACACACAACCATCTCTAGGGTTTAACAGAGAATGGTCCGTAAAAGAAAAACATCCAGTGAGTCGCGTCTGGGGCGAATGCCCCGTGTGAGCCAGAGGGTCAGAGGAAGAATGGGCAGACTGGGGAGTCTGGAGCTGATACGAAATGGCAACAGTGACCTTTCCAAAAATCGCACCCTACAAACAAGGTAGGCAGAAGCATCTCTGAATGCACGTAAGCTCGAACTTTGAGGCAGATGGCTAACAGCAGCAGACTACCACCGGGTTGCCAACTCTTAGTAAGAGCGATAGTAAACTGAGGCTACAATTTCACAAAGCTCATCGAAATTGAGACATAGAAGATTTGGGAAAACCGTTGCCTGGTCTGATGAGATCTCGATTTGCTGCGACATTCGGATGAGTGGTCAGAATTTGGCGTAAAACATGAAAACATGATCCATCCTGTGTATCAACGGTTCGTGCTGGTGGTGTGTGGTGTCATGGTGTGGGGAATATTTTACTTGGCCAGAACAAGTACAAAATATGTCATTCATTCAGATCTGATATGAATTTGAGTGTATTTTTTTGAACAGTGTAGTTGAAAATCCTAAAAAATAAAACAAATATCCACATGACCCAAAAACGTGGTCTGGTTGGTTTTGCCATAGGGTGGTCTGAGAGTATGTTAGAAACTTGCTGATTATGGGTTTGTACCACAACCCAACATCTCTAGGGTTTACAGAGAATGGTCCGAAAAAGAAAAACATCAGTGAGCGGCAGTTTCGTGGGCAGCAAGATGCCTTGTTGGATGCCAGAGGTCAGAGGAAGAAATGGGCATACTGTTCGACTGAGAGAAAGGCAACAGTGACTCAAATCGCCACCGTTACCCAAGGTAGCAGAAGAGCATCTCTTAAGTGGCTACAGTATGTTCGAACTTTGAGGCAGATGGCTACACGAAACCACACCGGGTGCCAACTCCTTTCAGCTAAAACAGAAACTAGGCTACAATTTGCACAAGCTCATCGAAATTGGACGTAGAGATTGGAAAAACGTTGCCTGGTCGGATGAGTCCGATTTCTGCTGGCGACATTCGGGTGGTAGGTCAGAATTTGGCATCAACAACATAAAGCATTGATCCATCCTGCCTTGTATCAAACGGTTCAGGCTGGTGGGGTGTGGTGTCATGGGGTTGGGATATTTTCTTGGCACTCTTTGGCCCCTTGGTAACACTTGAGCATCGTTGCAACGTACAGCCTACCTGGTATTGGTTGCTGACCATGTCCATCCCTTTATGACCCTATGTACCCACATCTGAGGCACTTCAGCAGATAATGCGCCATGTCATAAAGCTGGAATCATCTCAGACTGGTTTTCTTGAACAATGACAATGATTTCACACTGTACTCAAATGGCCTCCACAGTCACCAGATCTCAATCCAATAGAGCATCTTTGGGATGTGGTGGAATGGGAATTCGCATCATGGTGTGCATGCCGACCAAATCTGTGGCAACGTGTGATGCCATCATTCAATATGGCGCAAAATCTCTGAGAAATGCTTCCAGCACCTTGTTGAATCTATCACAGAACTGAGCAGTTCTGAAGGCAAAAGGGGGTCCACCCGTTACTAGATGGTGTATCTTAGTGGCCAGTGAAGTGTAATATTATATTCACAAAGAGGCAGTACAACCACATTTCAAATAAAATATTCAAGTGGATTAATTCTTAACACAACGCAATATCCGTCCTCTATCAAAGCCCATTGTCCAAGCAAATCAAAGTTTTACGTCCAATATATATAAAAGAATGACCTCGCGATGGCCAATTAACCCATACATAACATACTTCACAATTATTTACAGTACAATAATGAAAGTGAATCAATGTTTCCATAATTAATATACAGAGAAGGAATGAATGAGCTACAGCAGTGTTTTTTTACCAATATTTACCAAACGGGCAAGGATTTATTTTTCTCTCCCGGCAGACTTCATGTACCAAACCCAGGATCTGAAGAGGCAGACGCGCTTTTTATTCTTTGTACAGCACTTCTATGTAAACCACTTATTAGCTGAATCATCACTATGGCATCTATTTGTACTGCTGAAAATAATCATTCATTCATTCTGAATTTGCAAGTCATAATATTTACATTGAATTCCCCACGTCATGCTTTTACATTCAAGACCTGAGTCTTCCTCAATATTTTACGTTACTGTAGTAAATATATTGTTATTATATGTATTAAATAAATATCATGCAAAATACTACAACTTTTTATTAATACAATTTACTGTATTTACAAAGCATGTGCAGTCTTATGATCCTAGCATAAGTGATTCATCACAAATGCGGACGAACTAAGCGGTTTCTTTGTAGAACACAATGGGTCACATTACTACCTTACCCTGCCTGCCCCTGCGTGATCCCCACTGTCCGACGATATGATCTCTGCCGCAATACATGAAGATCGTTCGCCTGATATCCTGCATGTGTCGCTTCCCGAACAGGTCCACCGGATCACCTTCTTCTCTCCCGGTGTATGTAAGTGGCATGGCTTGTGATACAATTTTTACCTTAAATCCTGCAGTTTGTCCGAATCCTTGGTGATCGTTCGACGGCCCCGCCGCCCAATTTGTGACGCACGAAAGTCGGTGGATTGTGCCAAAATCCAATCACTTGCATCAAGACCCCTTTTAAATCCTGTTCCCAGTGGCACAAAACGGAAATCGTCGGGATGTCCAATGAAAGGGCGATCGGCGGGGCCCTTAGTAAATGCGCCCCAATAATGTGCATCTTCTTCTTACATCATTGAAAGGTATTGTATTTCTAGTAAAGAATCTGTTGCAGAAGCAATATGTACTCTTTTGTATATGTTAAAGAGCTTTACAAGTTATGTTCCATATCCTTAAAAAATAAACTACATAACATCAACTGATAGTCATCATATACTATGGTTTTTGGATCTTTAAATACTTATACAATGTCTGCCATGCACTGCCCGATAATATTGTCACAACCTGTCCACAGTTTGTGTGACTTGGTAGTGTTGCTAATAATGATGAGTGACCTGTTAAATTTGAGTTGTCTACATTTAGCCAACCCAAATTTGATCACTATGTAAAAGTACAACATGTGACGAAAAAGCTTTTTCAAATTCACTTGTCTGATAACAAAAATGGCCTGAGCTGAGGGTATTAACATAGAGTTGAAGAGGAGTTAGTAAGTAGAAGAGTATTTCGTAGGGAGTACAGTAGTTGATACAAGAGTGAATCATAGCATCAATGAGGTTTTAGAGGTTTCCATGTGAGAACTGTGTAGACTCTGGAAATGTTTTTGAGCGTGCATTATAGAATGTAAAGTGCAAGAGGTTAGAATACAGCACCGGCACCCGCCCCAACACAGAAGGTCTGCTGCGCCTCGGAGATATTGTATACTCAAATATGTATTAATGAAAACAATCACTTGCTCCCACAAAAATGAGATTTTTGTATTACAAAGTAAAAAACTTAATGTTCAAGAAGTTGAAATGGCATTTTGATTAAAAAAAATTAAAAAAATGACAGGTATAAAAAATTAAAAAAATCATAATAAATAACACGTGCATTACTCCTTTTAAATTGTTTTGAAGAGAAGTCCAGAAGTTCAAAGCGATAAATAAAATAATTGAATCTATGTGAATTGCTTTCTCTATTGGTGCTACTAAAGAGAATAATAATTGTAGCAAGATCTTAATTGACATGAAGGTGATCTGTATCATAATTAGTAGGGATATTTATTTCGTAATGAAAGTAAATTGTTCTGTGATTATATTTAGTTCATTTCATGAATGTACAGCTTCCATAGATACATAAAAATTGCGTAGGTTACAAAGACAGATTTTGCAGTATTTTACTGTGAGTAGATGGTGATATATGTAAATGTATTTTTGGGCCATTACCCTCTAGTTCTCTAGCGCTATAGCAATGCAGCAACATATTTTAAATGACTGCTTAGTTTCCTGGCCTCTGGCGAAATTTTAAACAACAGTGCTGTGGAAAACAAATGTATTATACAGCATAAGCGAACAGCCACAATCCTGGACATGCTGTTTTGTGACAGTAATGTTAGTCATTTGGAAATAGATATCCTCCACCTTATATAATTTATCAATCAGTTAAGAGGCCTAGGAACTATCATGAAATGCTACTAATCATTTGTATAATACCTATAAAGAAACCTACTCATTTATTTATATACCTTATAACATTTCATTCATAGACTTAAATTCAGATTCAAACTCACACGCGCAAAATGAATGGCATTAAATCTAGTTAAGATCACATGCACAGCCAATCGGGCATACGGTCATCCGTGATGGAGAGGAAGAGGGGTGACCCCTCCCTCTCCATAGCAATCACACCCAGCACATGTCCCATAACCCAGGGAATGATAGGACATTCCCTCTTTTCCCATGTACAAAGCGGTTGGGGCCTACGTGTGCGGCAACCGTATCGCTCTGTGTGGCCATTGCCGGTTATGGGGACGCATGTATTGCCCCAAGGTTGGCGCCATACATACGTCCTCCTATGGTTGTGTTCATGGGGCCTTAGACTGATACTGTAACAGGAACTTTTTAACTGAGCACAGAGCACTACTATAAAAGCACTTTCCTATAAGGGATGAGTCGGGGCCCGATTAAAAACAGTTACTAAACTTTTTAACAAACAGTCATAAATCAAAAGGTGAGAAAACTTACAAAAAAATCTTCTTCAATACTTTGAGAAGTGTACTTCAGAAAGACTATGCTCACTAAAGGAGAATAGGTAGCAGAAAAAATGGAACAGAGGAGCCCTTCAGAAGTATAATTTGTTGCACAATGTGCCATAGCAGTCTTTTTTAGGGCACCAGCGATTAGGACATCACCCACACCCCCACTTGTCAGAGGTTATACCGTAGTCAGAGAAGTGTCAAAAAAGTCTATAAGCATATGTGTTGTACAGTGTGGCAATTTACTAAGGCCATAGGCCAGTTTTCTGTCACACATTTGCACATTTTATAGTACAAACTGCTTGTATAGGTATTTTGAAGTATCTGCACCATTTGTGTTACACGTGACACATTTGTGGCGCGCGGACTAGGTATCATAAGGCACAAATTAGGGGCATTCCGGTCTCAGTTTGGCCCTTGAGCCAGATTTAACATGCAAAGTTTGAACAGATATGTCAAATGGCGCCCTCTGCTCACACTAAAAACGGTAATGCATTTAGTGAAGTTTACACGTTGTTCGTACATGTGGCCAGTTTCTTTTACGTAAATGATACAAAAATCTAGCCCAAAATGGATTAATATACTACCCACCGCCCTTTTTGTAAATCATCTTCAGCTTCCCCTAGTGTTGGGCATTTCCTGGTGTGACATCAGTTAGGCACTAAGGCCAGAGTATTCCTAACTTCCCCTGACTCTGAACTCTCCTTGATTCACTTTTCATCTTGTATATAAAACTGCTGTGCTGTCCGTTCCTCCCTTCTCCTCACATTGCCCCTTATTATAGCCATGTATAGATTTGAGGTACTTTGTCAGAAGCTTGGATGACATTCTGCAGAGCTAGTTATTTTTACTTTTGGCAGTGTCGCAAGACAAGGTGGACAGATCATGGGAACATAAGGACATACTATAGACGGGTAAATGCAAACAGAAGGCATTGCTCCTGTAATACTGAGAAGAGCATGAACACCACCACCTTGCTAGCTTCCACCTTGTTACCCTGCATAGTCTTCTTATTGCAACCAAATGTAGAGCTGAAGGGAGAACCTTAGAACAGTCAGAAAGGTAGCAGAGAAACAACTGCCATTAAAGACATGTAGACACCTTAACTTTCATTAAGATGAACAGCCATGGAACAGGCATGCAAATGGTTTAACAGGCTGAGTCAGTTTCTACAATTCTGAAAGGACCCTGAAAAATGTGACCCCATTTTTAGAAAAAAAAACTCATTGAACTGGAAATCTTTTCCCAGAATGTTAGGAGGCATACCCAGAGAGTGCCTCCAGAAAAATAAGAGATCTGATTTATATCTCAAACTCTTGTGTTTTTCTGTCACTAGAAGTGAAAATAATTGGGTTCTAATTCAGGCAGTTGTGGTTGTGTATAACTTGTTGCTTTTGTGGATTTTTAGGTGACAGTGGAGTACTCAGAAAATACACCACTACAATGAAAGTGAATAATGTAACTGTGTAGTATATGGTCATATTGTAGTATCACTGAGGACACCAACTGTGACACCAATTGTAGTAATTTGCCTCCAAGATTGGATTAGAATTTGGGGTCATTCCTGTTTTCCCCTTGATTTCCTTTGTTCCCTTGTAAATGTCATAATCCATATTCTTATGTAATCTTCCCTCCATGCTGTAGCCATGTTGCTCTCCCAGAAGCTAACAAATTTTGCGGGCTTTCATTTGTGCACTACAATTAGTATAATAACTACAAAATTATATATATATATTATATTTGTTAATGTGGCCATATGATGGCTCATTTTTGTGCAATGGAATGCATTTTTGAACAACACATGAACCCCCAATTTAAAACCACTGAAACTACTTGATTATATTTACAACTTAATTTGACAGAGAAATAACAGACGTACGAAAAGCCTGCGTCAGGTCTGTGTCAATACTATAGAAAAAATGTGCATATTCATGGAAATGTATTTTAATAAATATTCACTGGGCTGGAATTATTATTGCTGCATATAAAATGTAAAGTGTGTGTTTCAATTTACTTCAGTTGGTTATCACTGGAAATACATTACATGACTATTTGGACTCCAATTCTTAGTTCTTATTTGATGGGGGTTGTTTTTGAGTTTATTTTTTCTCCATTCTAGTAAGTCTACCCCCGGGTAATATAAGCTTTGAATAGAAAACCATGGCTAGCCAAAGAGATTTTCATGAACCTCATATCATGTCCTGCACCAGCTACATCAGAACAATAGTTTAAAGGGATAGTCATATCTGTGAATTCACTTGCTATATATACACTACTTTAATTGGATATTATTAAAAAAGTTTTCTAGTGTGAGGATAAATTTCCATAAATGTAGTCTGCTGTCCCATAGGAACAAGATAGCTGTCCTTGGATTCGACCCCCCTGTCACAATGGCCCATGAGAGCCATATGCCTGACCATCTGGATTCTGCTTTCATTAACACAGGCTGGCTGCAGGACATGCAGTAACTTCTTTGCCCATTTCTATGTAAAAGTCTATTTGTTCTTGTGCATTCACTCCAGAAATGGTCGTATCCAAGGACAGCAAATCTCGAAAGGATGGAGGGCAATAGTTTTACTAAATGAGAATGTATCTTCAGAAAGTATTCCTATTTTAGTAAAATGCTATAAAACACACAATCACTGGCTAGAACACATAGTCATAACAAATTTACTTTAAAAAATTATAGAAATTAAAATATTCTTCATAAAAACATTCTATGGGGTAATTTTTTCTAATACACATCCTCCCACACAGAGATCTTTGTAGATGAAATACGCCTGGAATGGCCGTTCAAATAAAAGTCAGTGCAGATTCAGGTAGATCGAATGGATCTATCTATTCTACTCTCCTATTCCTATTTATTTCTCCCCTGCAATAAGCCCTGATATGAATTGGAAGTGAAGAAATTAGCTTGAAGTATGATAAAGGTGGAAGAGAGGAGGCAGCATGCATACTAGACCTGCTTTCTCCTAGGGCTCTGGCTGTGTCTTGCAGCACATCGAAATATGTTTGCTGCATTTTAAGACCGATAGGCCTACTGACATGTTCATCATGGGTGGTCGATCAAATAGAAATTTAGAAAATTCCACAAAACTAAAAGAAGAAAAACAAAAGTTGTGAGAGGTCTCTTCCTACAGTCAAAATATATCAATTTTATATATTTCTAGATCATATGTGCTAATCAATATGTATCAGGCAGGCCACATTTATACATCATGTTTTAAATAGCATGGAACTTGTGCAAAGAAGAATATTGTCCTCTAATTGTATCGGTTAGAAAATGGTGATGTAGATATAATAGCTTCATATATCAGTGGTAATTAGAAAACAAGCCATTAGACGATTTTCACTTGCAGTGATTTTGGTTGTCAGTGATTTTCAGGTAAATATTTGTTTTGCAATCCGGGACTGATACATTGTCACAATGAATTTATTTTGTAAAAGAGGAAGGTTTCGGCCATTTTGAGGGTTATGGGACTTGATATTTTTGTTTTGTGATGGGGTTTCAAGTGGCATTCACAGAGATTTAAGAAATAATTTATTTAACTTCTGTAAATTATAAATCAAAGCAATGAACAATTATTTTTTTTATACCCTTACAAAATAGACCCAAATGATACGTTATACCTAAGGTTCTGTAGGTTTGTCTTGAAGGAAATCCACCAATAAAATTAAACATAAAAATGAAGGGCACATACTCAAAGATCCAGGCACCTGGACTGTGGTTATCCTCTTATAATTGGGAGGGTCCCGCCCTTATAAGTAAGAGCAGTCTATGAAACGCACAGTGTTCTCTATAAGTCGTTAGTTTTCAGACTGTGGGGGAGCTGGCTTTCCAATTTCTTCCTATTAAGAGTTGGCAGACTCAATATGTGAATAACCAGTTGTGACCTTCTTTATCCCCACTCCCACCAGAGCCAACCCTCTCACAGGTTTAACAGACGCCTTGGAGTACAGTTCAAAGACACTGATCCAAAATGTGGACAATGGTGGGCACCCCCAAATATATGAGATGATGAAACCTCCTCTCCACATTGTCTCAAACCCTCCTAAGGTACAAGGACAATTTTTGTCCATTTGCTGGGAGTGAGATACCATCTTGTCAGTATTAATGGTGGACCTCCATCAGGAGCCTTGATGACCAATGCATAGCAAAGCCACTCTTCATGGGACACCCTTTCTACTTAGATCTGCATTCCACTTTTTATAGTGTGATAGTGCCTCCCTTAGCCTTCTTTTTCTAAGAGTAGCAGAGATTAACTTAGTTGATTTCAAAACTCTGCCAGGTTTGCCCTCCACAGATTTGCTAATGGCTCTGGTAGGAACAAATTAGGTGTAGGATTTCTAATCAGAATCGCTCTAATTTGAGCATACATTAGAAAGTCAGCTGCTTGTAAGTTAGTTATCCTTTAATTGGAAAGAGGCTGGAGCTCTCCTTCATAAAGGTCAATGAAAGTATGTATGACCTTTAGAATTGTGTAAGCATGTATGCCCTTAGAATATGTTTTATTATATTACTTAAAATCAATCCAGACATCTCTTTAAGGGGTTGCCCTTGAAGTGAGTTCTAAATCTAATCCCATTGTGATGCCAACATGATAAAGATAAAATTTAACTATTTTCATCAATTAAAACAATGCTTAACAGATAGTGCAGGGTTAATATTTAAGGTACTATAGAAGGACAAAACTCTAGCGAGATTAGAGAGATTTTCAAGGAAAGTAGAGATTTCTTTCTTTTGTATATTGTCCTGTTAATGAAAGGGCTCCTGCTAATGTTATTCAATATTTATCCGACTAGAGTGAGGATAAGTGCCTCCCCTACTTTTATTGTTGGATGACAAAAGCCTTGTAAAAAACCCAACAATATGGGAACTCCCAAACCCCCCTCAAACTTGGGGATTATAGAATTGTCCACGAACTCTGCTTTCTGTCCTTTCCAAAAGAACCTTAGCTTTTGCTTCTGGTTCTTTTTGGATATCGCTTATCAGGGGGCCATGTTTAGTTTAGCAAGATTGGTTAAGGTACAGATTTTAACCCCTAAGTAGGGGATGCTTCCTTCACCCATTGAAAAGGGTAGGGCTCTGTTATCTGACCTATCTATGTGTAGGTCTTGAGGTATATTAATTCCTAGAAGGAGGGACTTACTCAGATGTTTTTATAAAAGTTGACTTTTCCACATTCCTCCCAAGACTTGCATTACCTCTTTTAAGAATTTAAGGGATTTGTTAGCAAGGACAACACTCATCTGCAAACAGTCCCAATCTTAATTGTCTGTCTGAAGGCTTGAACTTTCTCTTACTCCTCCCCTGATGTGTTTCCATTAGATATGGTCATGGGATCAGACAGTAGCCATTTGCGAGGACCTTGCTGAGGGAGCAGAGTACAAGCCTGTATGGCACTCAAAATGGGACCCTCAAAGCCAAATTTCCTATGAGTAGAGATAGATCCTGTTAAATGCCTTCTCGCATCCAAAGTAAGGAGCAGGAAGGCATCGAGGGACCCCCATTACCAAAACTATATAAATCCTCGTGTACCATCAGAACGTCTGCCATCCCTTAGTATTTTAAGTAATCTATTGGATAGGATTTTTGCATACAAATTAACAGTGAAATAGGCCTGGAATTGGACGGGTAGTGGGATCTTGCCCGCGTAGAGTCCTATCTTTAGCTTCTACATCATTCTGATGGTAAAGGTGCCTCTGGACATAGCTCTCTTAAAAACGTTAACATGATGCCCTAGAAGTTAAGAGAAAGCTTGGTAATATTCATGCCAAACCCTTCAGTTCCTGGAGCTTACCCTTTAGTTTTCTAATGGCTTCATAATTCAGTGATATAATGGGTGAATTTAAGGATTCAAGTTGTAGTAGATGTATCGGGACACAGACTTGCTCTAAGAAGGCATCTCATCAGAATCTGAGATTATAAGATCTTTCATGGAAGGACCTAAACAATATTCACTATGGCCTGCGATGGGACTACTACTTCACGAAGGGTTTTTGGAATTATAACTCTTGTGGTTTAGATTTTGTTGCCATCAACCTGCTAGTGTTATTAAATGAGGAGTAGTAGTGGCTTCAGGAGGTCATTTGTTTATTTGTACTGAGGACATAAGGACTTTTGTCATGTTTTGCCTGGCTACTGTCAACTCTGAGTATTTATCAGCCAGAGAAATAGTTTGTAGAGCTTTCGCAATGGATCTTATTTTGTGATACATTCTTCCACTTTCTTTCTTTGGCCTATTGAGCACGGGTGCTAATCTCATTAGTGTTCCCCTAATGATAATTTAGAGCAACCCATAATCTCAGGCATAATATTGTCTACATTAATAGTTAGAAAGAATTTCAAGCATGGCCCTTTTCACTATGGCCTAATGGAAGGAGTTCCTCCACCTTTTGAGGGAGAAGTTAAGGTTACGTTATCGTTTAATAAATGGGGGCATCATCAGACCAGGTTGCCACTCCTACCGTATCATGTGAAAGTTTATCGTAAAGAGACTGAAAACAGTACATGCAAATGGGTTTTTTTGTTCAGTTTTTTTATTATGAAAACCTTGTTGTGTTCATCTATTGATTTTTTAATCTTTATGAATAAGTGTGTATACCACTTGAGAAAGCACAAGAAGCACCACTCCAAAAATAGTAGTAATTAACTTCACCCATGTAAAAGTATCAACATTTAGCTCATCAGTAGAGCCATTTTCAACTTGCTCAATTGATAAAGCTGAGATGCTGTTACTTTGTACAGTGGTGAATTAATAGTAAATAGAAAATAGTTAATTTATACTTTTTTTGGAGTGCTGACGTCCTTGAGCTTTCTCTACCAGTGGATTCTACAACCAATGAGTCTGGTTGATTGAAGCCTGACAGATCTTTGGACAGATCTTAGCTTTTTCATTATGTGTGCTCCAACTCAGCTTTGTAGTCCTGTATGCATAGTTTCTCAGGTCATAGTAATGGAAAACTTTAGGTGCCCCATAATTTTAAGTGTGTAGCTTGTAAAGCATGAATAACCTTAGGTAGAAATTATTGACTCAACCTAAAATAATCCACTATGCTTAAATTCCTCTAATCAGCTCATAACATTTTTGTGGTTAACAAGATTGAGACGTTGTAATCCCATGCTATGGATGACTATGTGACACCTGGGTCAAAGTGCCTCCATTCTCTTATAATGTACTGGAAATAACAAATTATTCGGGAGAGTGGAACTGTTATGATCAGCAAAAAATGCCAACAAATCAACAATTGTTCAACATATGAATTGAGCAAATAGCAGGAAATGAAACACTGAGGTCCTTTATTTTACTCTTGAGAGAGCTCGCTGCTGCGAGAGAATACATCTAGGACATTGAAAAAATATTAATTGTGTTATTTTTAGGCAGAGTGGAAAGATTATAGAGAACCCAATTATATTTCCATAAGCAGAATGATTAGGAACAGCCAACACAAAAATAGATTTTGTGACAAGCATTAGCTATCAGCGCTCTTCCCATTGCTTCAATCCTGACATAATGAAGTTATGAAAATGGGATGTTTTACTGTGGCTTTTGTCTGCATAACAGCGTTACAGTCATTGAATAATAAATAATTTTTACAAAAGCAGAAAGTAAAATCAACTTTGAAAGAAAACGTATGTCCCTGACAACATTTCTGTCATTTATATTAATTTACCAGTTTGTTCCCCATATTTTGCATTTATACAAGTTTTTTTCTTATTTCTGTATTGGAAATTGAACAACAGTTAATGTGTCTTTGACTTTATTTATTTATTATGAATCTTTTGGCATGTGCAAATTGTTTATAATAGTCAAGCCCTATTTCATGACCAGCCTGACTGAAGCCTGTATTCTAGATGAGTCCTTATTCATACACTAACCTTCTTTGTGATCACTTAGCCTTTAGCCTTGATTATATGCTAAGGTACATTGTTGTTTCCACTGCATCTGCTGTAAACCCAATGTACTAGAGATGAGCGAGTATACTCGTCCAGCTTGATGCTCATTCGAGTATTAGCATACTCGAAACGGCTCATTGCTTGGACGATTATCTCGCTGACTCGCGAGATCGAGCATTTACTTCACAAAACACAGTGAAGAACAGTGAAGATACATGAAAACAGTGAACAAGGATCATTTAAGAAGTGAAGACACTTGAAAGAACACAGTGAAGAACACATTGCAGATGTTCCGTACTCTGCTAACTATCGGAAGATAGTATGTAAGAACAAATATTGTGAAGAACACATTGCAGATTATGAAACATGTGTTCTTGACTGGGTTCTTTCATGTGTTTTCTTCGTGAAAACATCTGCCAACATCTGCACATGTGTTCTTGTTTAGTGTTCTTTCAAGTGTTCTTTCAGTGAAAATCTCGATGTCTCCCATTGACTTGAATGGGTTCGTTATTCAATACGGAGCCTCGAGAACCGGAAAAGTTCGACCCGAGTACGAGCACTCGAGCATTTAGTGCTCGCTCATCCTAAATGTAACCTTACATGTAATCAAGGCTGAAGCCAGTGGAATGTGTCAAAAATGCAACCGCACAACGCAACGCAACGTGTGAATGCGCCCCGAGACCTTGCTGGTTATACTACATTTCTCAGCTTTTTTTTTATCGCTTTGTCTTTTGTATTCTATTGCTTACTCTGGTTTTCTGATCTAGTTTGTACTATTGACTACAACTATGGACTGCAATGCTGTACTAATACTTCTTATCTTTTTGTGGCCCGGGCCCCTGACCTCTCTTTCGTGTTCATGCTTGAGTGAGGCCGTAAGTAGGCAGGTGACAGTTAGGTGCGCTCAGTTTGAGGCTCACTGTCCTGTCATACTCCTGCACCCATGCCACCCTCCTTACATTACTCTTTTTTTCTTATATATTATGACTATTTTGAGCATTTGCATATATGGACCAAAGTTTGCGACTTTCCACACACCTAGCAAAGGTCAATGCGCAAGATATTTTCAGTGTGCCCCAGATATATCATTAAAATCCATATGTGGCCATATAAATGGCTCAATTGGTGCAAATCGTGTTTAAAGTCGCAAATATGTCCAGGTCAATCAAATTTTAGAAGGGGTTATAAAAGTCTGCTACTTTTATGTGACTTTTAGAGCATTTCCATGTGTGTTTTGGCTGCATTTCATTGAAAGGCTTACAACAGCTGAAGAGAGTTGATGTTTGCCTAATTGCATTACTGTTAACATTTGCGTTTAGAAACGCATTGCTAAGTTGTTAATGCATGTTTAACATTTGTTAGTTACACTTGCATATCACATGTAAACAGTAATTAATTAGGGCAATCACCTCTCCTGTTGTAATCGTTAAAACACAATAAAAACGCCACAGATTCAGCTACCTTATATATCAACCTCTAAGATAAATCAAAACAAGTCCAACCCCCACCAAAATACCACCCCAAAAGATAAAGATAAATGACCCCCTTGATGTGTTCATAATTCAAATAATATCAAACTGAATTTCACATGTCCTTCACTTCTCTTTCTCTATTTGGTCCATAACTCGTACTTGAGTGCAGGAGGAAAGGCATAGAAAAAGGGTGTTTTTTCTTGATTTTAAATGTAGAGTTGGAGAGTTCAGGATCGAGACCTGGTAAAAATACTAAAGAATGTCCTTTTCTTGTCCTGTGACCAAATTTTCCAATGACAGCCACTGCCCCTCTAGCTGTGCACCAATGCAGATAAATGGAAAAAAGATTAAACATTCTTCATCTCATAATCTTTAAAAAATTATCCCTCCTTACCCTAGTCCCTAGGCCTTGGGAATAAGCCGTTTAGACTCCCACAGTCTTACTTGTCCCGGCCAAGACATAAGGACCTGAAAGGTTCCCAGAAGAACTGAACACAAATGAAACAATATACCTACAAAGAAATCGTGATTGTAAAACTTTGATGTATTACAAGCATTGCTCATGTTTAAGGGTATTATACACTATATAATATTGAAAATATTTGTTTCACCACGCCTGCAAATATGTCATCAGATGAATCCAGAGTTTCTGCTCCTTTTCTCAAGGAATTTTAAATATGACCAACAAACATCATTAGACTTGAGTGGGGAGCGTGTTATGGATACACTAGATGTATACCCTGGGCCTGCCTAATGGGGGTTGTTAGACTTATGTAGAAGTCTCAGTTATTGACTAGATAGCACTAGATATCAGATACACTTGCATGGACTCTGGGTATTACTGTCTTTACTATGCATGTATAATATTCATGCTTCACTCATGATCTCCTCTCGTGCTTTGTTTCATTGTCTTATCTACAGAATGCATTCTGGACTGCTTACTGCCTGCTGTGTTGGGTTAGTTCGGTGGGATTGGGGATGTTTCTATGTACATGGTCTTTTTGTCCTTTGTCTTTGTAGCTTTATACGAAAATGAAAGAAAACAAGAGCACTGACTGCCTCTTATCCCTTCCTATGTTTCTTGAGTAACATCTCTAGTATCTAGAGTGACCTCAAAAACATTGATGAAGTGCTGGGAACTGTTGACTGCAGAGAGCTGTCCTCATTACGACACTTTGCCTTTAAAAAGGCATAATTAGTCTTAAATTACTTTACATTTTACGCATTTTTGTGTTATCTTAAACAGTTCGAATTCTTTATTGTGTAATTCTCAAAAAATAATTATCTAACCTAAAGTACTTAAAAATACTTTTCAAAGTTTTCTAAGCTTTATAATGGATGCAGTTACTAGGGAAACTAATCCTTGGCAACCAGATACATTCTCTCACTCTGCATTTCAATTTGTCTCTCACTCAAAAGAGAGATACTGCTGTTTTAGCTCAAAGAACAAATGTACAATGGAAATGGTTAGAACGGTCAAAAATTTGAGAATAAAATGAGTTCTTGCATCATCTTGTCAAATCTGTTATTACTGTTTTATTATAATTTGAACACTGGCCTTGAGGATGTCTACAAACTTGCATCATTGCTACCTACAACACTTTTCAGTTAACATTGCTTGCCGCTGATCTGCAATGCAGCAAACACCCAGAAGCAAGAAACTGTGTCATTGTGAACCTTTATTCTATGATGAAACCCTTCCCATTTTTCGAAAGGATCGGGTCAAGTTGACATCTACCAAACACATGACCTAAGCGATGTTGCTTCTATCATTTTTATAAAGAAATGTCGAAAAAAAGCAGGTTTTTTTTTTGCTATTCATGTACTCACTCCGCATCCCATCTTGACAGAATAAACCAGAAATATAGATATTTTTGTTAATTTCTTAAGCAAGAAAAATTTAATACACAGGACCATAGTATTAAGCCTTTTGGCTCAGTATTGAGTAAGAAGCACCTTTTGCGTAAGTACAGCCATGAGCTTCTGTGAATGATACAACAAGTTTTTCCTATCTGGATTTGGGGATCCTCTGCCATTCTTCCTTGCAGATCCTGTGCAGCTCCCTCAATTTGGATTGTTTAACATGGTAAGGGCCATTTTCAAGTCTCTCCAGAGTTGTACAATTGGGTGTAGGTTGGGTCCTGGCTGGGCCGTCAAATGATCACAAATTTGTTCTGAAGCCATTGCTTTGTTATTTTAATGTGTTCTAGTATCATTGTCTGGGAAGGTGAACCTTAGCCCCAGTCTGAGCCTCTGAATAGGTTTTCATCCAGAATAATCTTTTTGCTTAGCTGCATTCATCTCTCCTTCAACTCGGATTGGTTTATATTCTCATGTTAAATCCTTCTCATTCATTAAAATATTTTTTAGAGGATTCGGCCTACACCATTTTGAGATTCTTAACATATTTAAGGCACTTAGACACGGGAGGCACCTCTGCAGCTTATAGGGATCTTATTCACCGATATAGTAGGGGCAAATTACCCGTATATGGTAGGTGGGAAAAAGAACTGGGACTGTCCTTCTCAAAGAACAGTGGAGGAAGGCAATAGAGGATTCAATAGGAATCTGCGATGCACAAATCACTTGGATAATTTTTTTAAAATCAGGAGTATGGTATTTAACCCCCCAAAAACTTGCAAAGGCTATTCAGATGGTCAGTGAGTACTGTTGAGGGGATGTACGGACAATAGCATAACTCTACATATGTGGTGGACCTGTGACCGAGTGGTGCATATTGAACTATGCTTTTGATCTTATTCAATAATAGAACATACTATACCCCACCTTGCCCCGCCATTGCTTTATGGGATTATATATGAGGGGTTTTTCTGAGAACGAGAAATGCTAATAAGCAGACTATGTGCGGTGTGAGAATGACGATTGCAAAGCAATGGAAATCTGCTAGCCAGTTTAATAGAGACTCAATATAGAGAATATGAATGAATGCTATCGCTATGAAATATATGTGGAACAAGGCATAATAAGAAGTAAAACAGTTTAAACTAATTGGCGCCCGTGGTTAATTTTGAATCTTGTAACCCGAAATGCCCCCTCAAACTCAAATTCAAATTTTAAATTTCAAAACCTCAATCTGGTTAGTGTTTGTCACATATACCCTATAAAGTTAGGAACCGAGATACCTCCTTTGTTCTGCTATAGTAACTACGCGCTTCCTGTCACTAACATAAGCGATAGGATGAAAATACTATATTATTCTCCCCTTTCCTTTTTTTTTCTTTTTTTCTTTTTTCCCTTTCCTTTCCTTTTTTTTTTTTTTTTTTTTTTTTCTCTCTTCCTCTGTATCTGGGACTCGGATAAACATGTGCCAATTTAAGTATTAAGTATTAGGAGAAGTACGATGAAGAGGATTTTTCCTCCACAATGTATCTATTGAATCTTCATGTTTAGAAATAATGTCGATTCATTGCTACACTGGAATAAGTAGTAACTAACGGAAAGATTTGCTGTAATAAGTTTAACAACTATAAGATTGGTTGTCTAATATGAATCAATTTATGTTTCTGTTGATGATCAATAAACATGTTGTCATTCATAATCTCTCCTTCAATTGTAACCATTTGTTCTGTCCCTTATCTGAATACACCCTCATGATACTGAGGGTGATACGTACACCACCATGTTTTCACTGTTGGGATTGTATTTGGCAGGTGATGAGCAGTGCCTGGTTTTCTCCCCACATACCACTCAGAATTAACACCAAAAAGTTCAATCTTGTCTAATCAGACCAAAGAATCTGATTTCTCACAGTCTGGGAGTCCCTTGTGGGTTTTTTTTGCATGGGGATGCAGAGCTGTCTCCCTCCTCTACTGGCATCTTTGGAGGTCATCAAAGTGATCTTGGTTCCTTCTTACCACTCTCTGACCAAAGCTATCTCCATGATTGCTTAGATTGGCTGGATGCCTGTCGAGAAAGATTTGTGGTCGTCCCAAACTTCTTCCATTAAGTATTTAAGGATGAGGAGACCACTGTGCTCTTAGGAACCTTGATTGCTGTAGAATTCTTTTTGTAACCTCGGCGAGATCTGTGCATTTCCACAATTCTGTCTTAAGTTCAATCAGTTTAATTAAACCAGGTTGACTCCAATGAAGTAGAGAACCATCTCAAGAGGATAAGAAGGAAATGGGGTACACAATAACAAATATCATCTTAAGCCCCTAACACCACTAGCCAGTGTATCGTTACTTTGGACCTAATGAGCGGGAAGTCCATCCCTGAAATGTAGTCTGATATTGCATTGATAAAATTAAAATATTAAAACTTAATAGGATTTGTTTCCTGAATTTTTGGGGCAGTGCGTTCAACAAGAACCTTGCTTTTTTTTCCAACACCACAAATCTGTATCATTACCACACATATTGGGGCTCATGTGACACAAATCGTAGGGCTGGCCGTCGGAAAATCCAATGGATTCGGACAAACCATGGGATTTAACTAAAAATTGTGGCGCATCATGCACTTACATACACACACCAGAAGAAGGTGAACTCTCTCGGAGGACCGATCAAGGAAGCAACACATGCATATATCGGGGGACGATCCTCATGAATCATGGTAGAGTTCATCCTCCTTGACAGTCCGGAACGGGGATCCCAGGGACCGGGTGACAGTATCCATATTATAAACTTCTATATGGGTGCACCATACTTATCTCCCTCTATTCCCTCATGGTTATTTATTAATACCAGGTGCATGGCTCGTTGTAAACAAGCTCTGAGTACTGTCTGTGATACTAATGAACCTGTGTGGTATTACATGACCATGGCTGGTTTTATCCATTGGAAGTAAAAAACAAGCTCCCATTAAAGACACAAGCAGATATCTAAAAACAGTACAATAAATAAATTACAAACTGTATACCTTGCCTTTATATAACCCACTAGCTGTAGTCCCCGATATAGCTCGAATAGTAAATAACTGCTTTTAGCTTCAACTGCAGTCATTTGCGGTAGATAGATGAGTGAAGTTTTGGTCGTGACTGGAGTATCTTGCTATATCTGTCTATATTTACTATCTCTATCCATTCAATCTACATCTATCTACCTCTATCTATTATATTACTTCATATAACCTCACAATTCCTCACACATATGCCCTATATAACCAATAAAGATCAGAGCTCATATTAATGTAGCACAATAGAAACTGAGCTGAGATTGGTTGCTAGAAGCTGAGATGTGATTGGTACTGCCACAGCCAGCAGCCAACCATGGGCTCCTGTAGGTGGTTAAAATGTGTGTGGAAAATGTGGGCTAAATTTCGAGTCAAAACCATCTATGATATTCCCCGAGAGCGGCTGTGAAAAATTTTGTGATCTTTAGGATTGTAAATTGTGCGATTCCTTCAGCGGACATTTGTAACACACATACACACACATATAAACACATACACTTAGCATATATATTATAATATAATATATATATATATATGATATATATTCAAGTTATTATTTGCTGGAATTTTTTCAATTTTCAATTTTAATTGAAGAGTGAACACTGTTAAAACAAAGCAATTATAAATGGTGCAACTGCATTGTTTTCCAGTGTCATGCCATTTTGGTCTTTTTACAGAGTCCTCAGTACTTTTAATAGAATATCAAATATAAGAAAATATATTCTAAATCAGGGGATAAAATTAAATGCCTCTTCATAATGTTTAGCAATAAAGTTACAAGTTAAGAAGTAATTTGGACTTCACACATGGTTTCCCACTTATCCCATTTTTATTGTGCATTTTTGTGGACCCCCTATGATTATATATCATATAGACAATAACTGTATCAGACTATTTTCTATACAGATAAACATCATGAAACAAAAAATAATGTCCATCCATTAGTTGATGTTAATTGCTATGACACAATCAAATGTTACCACAGAGTAAGCAATAATTTAGAAAGGGGATTTTTTTTGTTAAAATTTCCTTTTATGTGGTGTACAATGGTCAGCCTGACACCATCAGATTACGAGGCTCGTTCCTTTCCATTGGATAAAATGCATTCACATTTTCTGAGCTTTTTATTCAACTCCATAATAATTACAATTTTGTATGCTGTCTTTTTGTTTCTTTTTTTTGTAACGTGTGCTCTAGATGAATTTACAGCAGGTGTTGGATTGTAGTCATATTTCTTCTACTGCATTAAGCTCAGTCAATTGGAATGAAGTAAGCATTATCCCCATAGGTTTCACTTGAGGATGTAGCATACAGTAGATATTTCACCATATGGGGTTGCAGATTTATATATACTTCTGAGAAACATCCTAAGATTTCATCGACAGTGGAAACTACAAAATACAAATCCCTAATACATTATTTTCAGAACCAAAAATGCTTTCATAGGCTTTCAAGGCTTCCATTCATATTTGGCTCGTTTTTCCTGACTCATATCATTTATTTGGGCTTAAAACCATACATATTTAAGGGGTTGTGCATTTCACCTGTGTCTTTGCCTCCTTTAAAAGTTGTAGTCTTCTCTGTTCTCAGTTGCTGCCTTCTGCACACACCACAGCTGCTGCCTCTGTCTCTGCTTCAGGTCGTTCATGTACGTCACCTTTCTCTCCTCACTCCATCCATACTGACAAGACTAGGAGAAAAGGGAGGAAGGGGCAGAATGACTCATATTCACCTGCTGCAGGCTCCACCTATTCAATAGAGCTCAGATATATAGGAAAGAAGCATGAAGGCTGCCACAGTACAAAAGTAAGTAGCAAGATTGCTGGAATCACTTAAGGGATCTTTCAGGGATTATCAATAAGGCAGTACAGCCACATGTGAAGTCATCTAAAAAAAGTAATCTAAATAGTGGCCAACCCCTTTAAGAAGTTGGGCTCAAATTAGAGAAATATTTTGAAATATTTATATAAATACTGTTACCCATTTATTTTATAAATGTAAACCTTTATTCTATTCATATAGCCTGCTGCTGCTTGTGTGTCAGACTGCAACATTTTGGCTTACTCTTAATTAAAGGGGGTTCCAACTATTGAAAAATTAACAGCCCTAAAAGAAAAAGAAAAAAAATAAAGATTCATCTTTCAATATTAGAAGCTCCAGTAGTGCCTGCGTGGTGGAGAGGGTTGGGAGCTGCCCGGGACCAGATGCTCTTCCTACATATGACTACAATGGTCCATTACTGGCCTCAATATTCCATTAATTTTTTATTAAATTATATGACTGGGCCTTATTATTAAATGTAGCATCTGGCTCAACCATTGATTCCTTCCTGCTAGCATGAATGACATAATTATTTCATCTCATAAACCCCCCCTCCCCCATAAAAAGTATTTTTTTACATATGTCAACTGTAAAAGATATGACCCAAAAAGCCTATATGTACATTAGTCTATACTTGCCCGGGGCTAGTAACCTTTTATTCTTTATTTTTCTCTGGGGTGTTTCTCTATTTCTGGATGAAAATAAAAGGTTATTCCCCTTGGCTTGTAGGAACTCATTCACATCCAAACTTCTGGGGGCAAATTTTGGGTGGATTCATATTAAGTAAACAAACATCTGTTTGATCAGGCATAGCACCAGTAAAATTAACTGTGCAATTCATTATTTTCTACTTTGACCTTTTTGTACTTTTCATTTTTCCTCCTGTTAATCCTCTAAAAACCCTTTTTGAAGAATGTGTCCAATTAACTAATTTTAGTTTCTTGATTATTTTTGAGAATAAAATTGAGAAGAATAATCTTGTTTTTTTGATGTTTGAGATTTTTTGCTGTAAAAATTACCTGCATATTGAAAAAAAGTAGGAATATAAATGCCTGTTGATGCAATTACTTGTGATCGATTCATGCAAAATGTAAATGAAATGTGTCGATGATTTTTTGTGTTTTAACTCTAGAGATGAGCGAACTACTCGTCCGAGCTTGTGCTCGATCGGCATTAGCGTACTCGTAACTGCTCGTTCGCTCGGACGATATTTCGCCCGCTCGAGAAAATGGCAGCTCCCGCCGTTTTGCTTTTTGGCGGCCAGAAACAGAGCCAATCACAAGCCGGAGACTCTCTGCACTCCACCCAGCATGACTGGTACCCTTACACTCGTATGCAGTGGTTGGCTGGCCAGATCAGGTGACCCTGGGATAGACTAGCCTCTGCCCCGCGCTGCTCGATCATTCTCTGTCTGGATGCTGCTAGGGAGAAGCTGCTGCTGGTCAGGGAAAGCGTTAGGGTGTTCTTTAGCTTACTGTTAGGCAGAGTGATTCTACAACAACCCAACAGCCCTTCTTAGGGCTAAAATAACGTTATACTTTTTTTTTTAATTTGCTTGTGGCTGGGCTTGCTGGCACTAGTATTGCAGCTAGTACCATATTGTGAGGAATTAGCAGGGGGACTTGCTACCGTTGTGTTTAGCTCTTAGTGACACACTATCCACCTCAACACCAAAGTGGGAAAATTTATTAGGGGTTTGATTTCAATTAGACACGTCTGCCAGTTTCTTTTTATTTTACGTTTATTTTTTATATAACTCAGTGTCATCTCATCTTGCATAGTAGTTGTCTTTAATACTTGGCTAGAAAATAGCCATAGGAGAATCCAAACGGCTACTTACGCCTACAGTAGCGTTATATATATTTGATTTCTGGTTGATCTGCTGGTGGCTGTAGTTGCTGCAGTGCTCTACTAGCAAATTGTGAGCAATTTGGAGTGAGACGTGCAACCACCCTGTGTTTTGCGCTTAGTGACCACATATCCATCGCAAGACCGAAGTGGGAAATTATTAGGGCCCGGGGTTGTATTTCAATTAGGCACAGTCTGCCTTTCCTTTTTTTTTTTTTACGTTTATTTTTTCATAACTCAGCGTCATCTCATCTGGCATAGTAGTGTGCTTATAACTTGGCTAGAAAATAGCCATAGGAGAATCCAAACGGCTACTTACGCCTACAGTAGCGTTACATATATTGATTTTGGTGATCTGCTGGTGGCTTGAGTTGCTGCGGTGCATCTACTAGCAATTGTGAGCAATTTGGAGTACTTGGCGACCACTGTGTTTGCGCTTAGTGACGCCACACCATCGCAAAGACCGAAGTGGGAAAATTTATTAGGGCCCGGGTTGTATTTCAATTAGGCACAGTCTGCCATTTCCTTTTTATTTTACGTTTTTATTTTTTTAAATACCTCAGTGTCATCTCATCTGGCATAGCAGTGTGCTTTCATACTTGGCTAGAAAATAGCCATAGCAATAGGATAGCATCGTTTGGTTTTAACCCCTTAACGACTTGGCCTTTTTTAGTTTTTTCACTTCCATTTTTCACTCACCAACTTCAAAAATCTATAACTTTTTTACTTTTCCACATAAAGAGCTGTGTTATGGCTTATTTTCTGCGTAACAAATTGCACTTCATAGTGCACGTATTTAATATTCTAGGGTGTGTACTGGGAAGCAGGAAAAAATTCCAAATGCAGTGTAAATGGTGAAAAACCATTTGTGACGTTTTTTCTTGTGGGCTTGGATTTTACACTTTCACTCTGCGTCCCAAATGACATGTCTACTTTTTCTTGGGTCGGTACGATCACTGGATACCAAATTTGTATAGGTTTTATAATGTTTTCATACATTTAAAAAAATTAAAACCTCCTGTACAAAATATTTTTTTTATTTTGCCATCTTCTGGGGCCAATAACTTTTTTTATACTTTGGTGTCCGGAGCTGTGGATAGTGTCATTTGTTTTGCGAATTTTGATGCCGTTTCATTACTAAATTTTTGGGACTGTGCGACCTTTTGATCACTTTTTTTAATTTTTTTATATTTTTTAAAATGGCAAAAAAATGCCATTTTGACTTTGGACGCTATTTTCCGTTACAGGGTTAAACAATAGTGAAAAAACATTATCATATTTTGAATAGATCGGGCATTTTCGGACGCGGGAGATACCTAATGTGTGTTATTATTTTTACTGTTTATTATTTTTATATCAGTTCTAGGGAAAGGGGGGTGATTTGAATTTTTAGGTTTTTTTATATAATTTTTTTTTTAACTTTTTTTATTTTCAGACTCCCTAGGGTACTCTAACCCTAGGTAGTCTGAGATCCTACATATACTGCATATACAGTATGGCAGTATATGTGGGATTTTACTCCCCATGCATTACAATGTGCAATTAGCACATTGTATGCATGGGTTAAAACGAAGTAGCCTCGGGTGTTCGGAACACCCGAGGTTACCATGGCGACGGATCGCCGCTGCCCGTGTACGTCATCGGGAGCAGCGGATCCACCAAGATGGCGGCGCCCATGCTAGCAACGATCCTGAGGGTGTTACCGGTAAGCTCTTTGCTGCCAATATGCAGCAAAGACTTACCGGCTATTGAGAGGGCTAGGATTCACTATGTTTAACCCCGTAACGGAAAATAGCGTCCAAAGTCGAAAATGGCATTTTTTTGCTATTTTGAAAAATATTAAAAAATTAATAAAAAGTGATCAAAAGGTCGCACAGTCCCAATAATTATAGTAATGAAAACGGCATCAAAATTCGCAAAAAATGACACTATCCACAGCTCCGTACACCGAAGTATGAAAAAGTTATTGGCCCCATAAGATGGCAAAATAAAAAAAAATATTTTGTACAGGAGGTTTTAATTTTTTTAAATGTATGAAAACATTATAAAACCTATACAAATTTGGTATCCACGTGATCGTACCGACCCAAAGAATAAAGTAGACATGTCATTTTGGACGCAGAGTGAAAGCTGTAAAATCCAAGCCCACAAGAAAACGTCACTAATGTGGTTTTTCACCATTTTCACTGCATTTGGAATTTTTTTCCCGCTTCCCAATACACACCATAGAATATTAAATACTGTCACTATGAAGTGCAATTTGTTACGCAGAAAATAAGCCATAACACAGCTCTTAATGTGAAAAAATAAAAAAGTTATAGATTTTTGAAGTTGGTGAGTGAAAAATGGAAGTGAAAAACTAAAAAAAAAGGCCCCCCAGTCGTTAGGGGTTACCTCATTTATGTACCCAAACAGTGTACATTTGCCTACAACCCTCATACACACACTTTTTACAACACATACATACATGTATAAACTCATACACACAATTAACCGTATATTACTCAGTATAAGCCGACCCGAGTAAAAGCCGAGGGTTCCTTATTTTACCCATACACAAAACTGGAAGACCTATTGACTTGAGTATCGCCGAGGGTGTGAAATGCTTTGGTCACAGCCCCCCCCCAGTATATAGCCACCAAGCCCCAGTAGTATATAAGCCAGCAAGCCCCCGAGTACTATATGCCAGCATCACCCCAGTAGTATTAGCCAGCAGCCCCCAGTTAGTACTAGCCTGCCAGCCGTTTGTTTTTTTTTTTGTCTTTTTTGCCGCTGCCCCAGTTAAGTCTGCCAGCCCCTGCCCAATATATAGCCCTTTCAGCCCCTGCCCGCAATAACTAGCCCTGTCAGCCCTGCCCCCAATGATGCCTGTCAGCCCTGCCTCCCAATATATAGCCTTTCAGCCCCTGCCCCAATATATACCTGTCTCCCCTGCCCCATAGGTAGCCTGGCAGCCCCTGCCCCAATATGTGCCTGTCACCCTTCCCCAATATGTAGCCTTCAGCCCCTGCCCCAATTGTGCCTCCGGCCCCTGGCCTCCATATGTAGCCTTCCCGGCCCCTGCCCCAAATGTAATCCTGCGGCCCCTGCTCCAAATATGTAGCTGTCGCCCCTTCCCAATAATGTAGCCTGTCGGCCCCCTGCCCAATATTATCCTGTCCGGCCCCTGCCCAAGATGTGCCGTCGGCCCCTGCCCCCAAATATGTAGCCTGTCGGACCTGCCCAAATTGTAGCCTTCGGCCACCTGCCCCAAATATGTAGCCTGGTCGGCCCTGCCCAATATGTAGCCCTTTCTGCCCCGGCCAACATATGTGCCTGTCGCCCCTGCCCCAATTTGTAGCCTGTCCGGCCCCTGCCCCAATTTGAGCCGTCAGGCCCCTTCCCCAATTTGTAGCCCTGTCGGTCCCTTCCCAGTATTTAGCCTCCATCCCCTATCCCTCTTAAATAGCCGGTCCCCGGCCCGTTATGGAGCCGGATTCCCCGGCCCTTTATGGAGCCCGGATCCCGCCCTTATTGGAGCTGGATCCCCAGACAGTTGATTAAAACAAATAAAAAATCTAAACGCACTTCCGGTGGCCTCGCTCGAAGTCTCTATCATAGACGGTATTATTCCTTATACATTTACAAATAGAGTACATACAAATTGGATTCTGTCTGTACACATTTATAAACTAATTATATACCTTATATACAACATAGTAATATACACTTCCTTTGCCACATATCTTATATAGTACATACATCATATACTTACATTCAGTATATACCACTATAGATACCGATATATGCAGTATAAAGCCACTGTATAACACACATAGGGGGCACCTTTATCATTCCTTGGCCCTAAGCCGGCTCCAGCCCACTAAGTTGCTTGGCGCCACACACCTGCACATGAATGGGGCCCCCGTCATAAATCCCAGCTTGTAACATGTTTTTAATAAATAATGATGAATTGCACCCATCCTGCATATGGTCATACTTAGCATATCAGACATCATGCATCAGCATACAGTACACAATACGGCTAGGTGACACACGGCTGGCAAACCTTCCAGAGCGCATGTCTCTCAACAGAGCCCCAGCCCAGGATTGCAGCTCTGGGATAAAACCCTTTCTCCCAGCTCACTGGTATAGGGCTGTGCAGTCTCTTGTCAGTGCATTAACCCTTTACCCCAGGTATGGAAAGTACCTGAAGGAATATATACACCATCTATTACCTTTTCCAGCCGCTGTCCCCTCAAAAAAAAAAAAAAAAGAAAATATCCCCTCCTCCCCCCTCTGCTCAGACAATGTGGGGAGAGCACTTTGTCCCCTAGAGAGTGGACACGGACAACGCTCACCTTACCGTTGCATTAGACCCTGGGCGGTGTTTTCCATAGAACCTATGCCTGCAGGCTAAAACCACCTGTTTCCCTGGCATTTTTCCTTTATTCTGAGGCCATCCATTTAAGGGAGATGATCCGTCACCAACCTGAACTGTCTTCCTAGTAGTAAATCTTATGGACTCAATGGCCCACTTAAGGCGGGCAAACTTCCCTCTCAATGATGACATAATTGTTTTTCTGCAGAGGACAATTTTCCTATCAGATAAACAACAGGATGTTCTTCTCTTTCTCCGTTGACTATCTGTGAGAGGCAGCTCCCAAGCCGACATTAGAGCCCATCTGCCTGTACCACAATTCTTTCTCTGAAATTTGGGCTATCAACACTGGCGTTTTGCACAACACCTCCTTTAAACTGTTTGGAAACTTTTGTCTGCTTTCTCGACCCACTTGACCAAAAGGCAGATTTTGACCTTTGGTAAGGTCTGTGCTGCATTGTGGAAATTTGGGCACAAACCTTCCTATAATACCCGGCTATTCCTAAAAAGCCTTTACCTCTTTTTTTGAAAGGCCGATTCTTATGCCTCAACCTTATCCATCTACTGTCCAATTTCGATGAGCTTGTGCAAATTGTAGCCTCAGTTTCCTATTCTTAGCTGAAAGGAGTGGCACCCGGTGTGGTCTTCTGCTGCTGTAGCCCATCGGCCTCAAAGTTCGACGTACTGTGCATTCAGAGATGCTCTTCTGCCTATGCCAAAACTCTAATAGGAAGAATTGGAAATGCCCAGCTCCCCCCACAGTCTGAAAACTAACCGACTTATAGCAGAACATGTGCGTTCATAGACTGCTTATATAAGGCGGGGACCTCCCAATTATAAGAGGATACCCAGTCCAGGTGCCTGGATCTTTGAGTATGTGCCCTTCATTTTTATGTTTAATTTATTGGTGGATTTCTTAAGACAAAATACAGAAACTATAGGTATACAGTATCATTGGGTCTCATTTGTAAAGGTGTATAAAAAATAAAATTGTCTTGCTTTGATTATAATTATACAGAAGTTAAAAATAAATTATTTCTTAAATTTATTGTGAATGCCATTGAAAACCCCATCACAAAACAAAAATACTTCAAGTCCCATAACCCTCAAAATGGCTGAAACCTTCATCTTTTCAAAAAATAATTCATATTGTGACAATGTATCAGTCCCAGGATTTGCAAAACAAATATTTATCCTGAAAACACTGACCAAAATCCTGCAAGTGAAAATCGTCTAATTGCTTGTTTTCTAATTACCACTGATTATGAAGATATTATATTACAATCACCATTTTCTAACCGGAACAATTAGAGGGACAATATCTTTCTTGCACAAGTTCCATGCTATTAAAAACATGATGTATAAATGTGGCCTGCCTGATACATATTGATAGCACATATTGATCTAGAAATATAAAATTGGATATATTTTGACTGTAGGAAGAGACCTCTCACAACTTTTGTTTTCTTTTAGTTTTGTGTAATTTCTAAATTTCTATTTGATCCCGACCACCCACTGATGAAACATGTCAGTAGGCCTTATCGTAAAATATGCAGCAACATATTTCGATGTTGCTGCAGACACAGCCAGAGACCCTAGGGAGAAAGCGGTCTAGTATGACATGCCTGCCTCCTTTCCACCTTTACTATACTTCAAGCTAATTTCTCTCACTTCCAATCAGATATAAGGGCTTATTGCAGGGGAAGAAATAAATAGGAATAGGAGAGTAAGAATAGATTTAGATCCATTCGGATCTACCTGAATCCTGCACTGACTTTTATTGAACGGCCATTCCAGGCGTACTTTCATCCTACAAAGATCTCTGTGTGGGATGTGTTATTAGAAAACATTACCCTCAGAGAATGTTTTTGAATGAATATTTTAATTTCTATAATTTTTTTAAAGTAAATTTGTTATGACTATGTTTCTAGCCAGTGATTGTGTTTTATAGCATTTTACTAAAATAGGAATACTTTCTGAAGATACATTCTCATTTTAGTAAACTATTGCCCTCATCCTTCGAGATTGCTGTCCTTGGATACGACCATTCTGGAGTGAATGCACAAGAACAAATAGCTTTTACATATGAAATGGCCGAAGTTACTGCATGTCTGCAGCCCAGCCTGTGTTAATGAAAGCAGAATCCAGAGGGTCAGGCATAGGCTCTCAATGGCCATTGATGACGGGGTGGTCGAATCCAAGGACAGCTATCTTGTTCCTATGGGACAGCATGACTACATATTATGGAAATTTATCCTCACACTAGAAAACTTTTTTAATAAATCCAATTAAAGTAGTGATATATAGCAAGTGAATTCACAGATATGACTATCCCTTTAACTATTGTTCTGATGTAGCTGGGTGCAGGACATGATATGAGGTTCATGACAAATCTCTTTGGCTAGCCATGGTTTTCTTATTCAAAGCTTATATTAACATGGGGGTAGACTTACTAAATGGAGAAAAAATAAACTCCAAAAACAACCCCATCAAATAAGAACTAAGAATTGGAGTCAAATAGTTCATGTATGTATTTCCAGTTATACCACTGAATTAATTGAAACACACACCTTTACATTTTATATGCAGCAATAATAATTCCCAGCCCAGTGAATATTTATTTAAAAACATTTCCATGAATATGGAACCTTTTTCTATAGTATTGACACAGACCTTGACGCAGGCTTTTCGTACGTCTGTTATTTCTTGTCAATTAATGTAACATGAATCATGTGTTTCAGTGGTTAAATTGGTGGCTTCATTGTGTTGTTCAAAAATGCATTCCATGCACAAAAATGAGCCATCATATGGCCACATTAACAAATATAATATATATATATATAATTTTGTAGTTTATTTACTAATTGTAGTGCACCAATGAAAGCCCCGCAAAATTTTTAGCTTCTTTGGGCAAACACTGGCTACAGCATGGAGGGAGATTACATAAGAATATGGATTATGACATTTACAAGGGAACAAAGGAAATCAAGGGGAAAACAGGAATGACCCCAAATTTCTAATCCTATCCTTGGAGGCAATATACAATGGTGTACAATTTGGTGTCCTCAGTTTATACTACAATATACCAATATACTACACAGTTTACATATTCACTTTCATTGTAGTGGTGTATTTCTGAGTACTCCACTGTCACCTAATAAATCCACAAAAGCAACAAGTATACACAACCAAACTGCTGAATTAGAACTCCAATTACTTTCAGCTTCTAGTGACAGAAAAACACAAGAGTTTGAGCTATAAATCAGATCTTTATTTTTTGGAGGCATCTCTGGGTATGCCTCTACAATTTTGGGAAAAGATTTCCAGTTCATGAGTTTTTTTTTCTAAAAATGGGGGTCACTTTTTCAGGTTTCCTTCAGAATTGTAGAACTGACTCAGACCTGTTAAATCCAATTTGCATGCCTGGTTCCGGCCGTTCATCTTAATGAACGTTAAGGTGGTCTACATTGTCTTATTGCAGTTGTTCTCTGCTATCCTTTCTGACTGTCTAAGGTTTCTCCCTTCAGCTATAATTTGGTTGCCAATAAGAAGATTGCAGGGTAACAGGGTGGAGCTATGCAATGTTTTGGTTCCGTCTCTTCTCAGTTATTACAGGAAGCAAGCCTTCATGTTTGCATTTACCCGTCATAGTATGTCCTTATGTTCCCATGCATAGTACCCTCTGTCTTGTGCAGCTGCAAAGTTTAAAAAATAACCTAGTCTGCAGAATGTCAGCCATAAGCCTTCTATGCAAAGTAACCTCCAAATCTATACATGGCTATAATCAGGGGCAATGAGGGAAGGGAGGAACGACAGCACAGCAGTTTTATATACAAGATGAAAAGTGAATCAGAGGAGGAGTTAGAGTCAGGGGAAGTTAGGAATCTACTCTGGCCTTAGTGCCCTTAAACTGATGTCACAACAAGGAAATGCCCCAACTCTTAAGGGGAAGCTGAAGATGATTTTACAAAAAGGGCTGGGTGGGAGTATATAATCCATTTTGGCTAGATTTTTGTCATCATTTACGTAAAGAAAACTGGCCACATGTACGAACAACTGGTAAACTCACTAATGCAATTACCTTGTTTAGTGTGCAGAGGGGCCTGACAATTCTTCAAACTTTGCATGTTAAAATCTGGCCTCAAGGACCAACTGAGCACCGGAATGCCCCTAATTTGTGCCTTATGATACCTAGTGCAGCGCGCCACAAAGTGTCACGGGTACACAAATGTGGTGCAGATACTTCAAAATACCTATACAAGCAGTTTGTACTAATAAAATGTGCAAATGTGTGACAGAAAACTGGCCTTGGCCCTAGTAAATGTGCACACTGTACAAACACCTTATGCTTATAGACTTTTTTTGACACTTCTCTGACTAGAGTATAACACTCTGAAAGGGGGTGTGGGTGATGTCTAATCGTCGTGTGCCCAAAAAAGACTGCTATGGCACATGTGCAACACATTCTATTCTGAAGGGCTCCTCTGTTCCATTTTCTGCTACCTTATTCTCCTTTAGTGAGCAGTCTTTCTGAAGTACACTTCTCAAAGTATTGAAGAAGTTTGTAAGTTTTCTACCTTTTGATTTATGCTGTTTGGTAAAAAGTTTAGTAAATGTTTAATCGGGCCACGCACTCATCCCTATAGAAAGTGCTTTTAAGTAGTGCTCCTGTGCTCCAGTTTAAAAAGTTCCTGTAACAGTATCAGTCTAAGGCCCATGAACACAACCATAGGAGGACGTATGTATGGCCGCAACCTTGGGGCAATACATGGGTCCCCATAGACCGGCAATGGCCACACAGAGCGATACGGTGCCGCACACGTATGGCCCCATACGCTTTGTACATGGGAAAAGATGGAAAGTCCTATCATTGTGTTATGGACCATGTGCGTGGATTGCTATGGAGAGGGGAGGGGACCCCTCTTCCTCTCCATCACGGATGACGTATGCCCGATTGGCTGTGCATGTAGTCTTAACTAGATTTAATGCCAGTCCTTGTCTGCGCGTGAGTTTATCTGAAATTTTAAGTCTATGAATGAAATGTTAATAAGGTATAAATAAATGATAGTTTCTTTATAAGGTATTATACAAATGTTTAGTAGCATTTCATGATAGTTCCTTAGGCCTCTTAACTGATTGATAAATTTATATAGTGTGGAGGATATTCTATTATTCCAAATGACTAACATTACCTGTCACAAAAAGCATGTCCAGGATTGTGGCGTTCGTTACTGCTGTATAATATACATTTGTTTTCCACAGCACTTTGTTAAAATTTCTAGCCAGAGGCCAGGAACTTAAGCAGTCATTTAAATATGTTGCTGCTATTGCTATAGCGCTAGAGAACCTAGAGGGTAATGGCCCCAAAAATACATTTTACATATACACCATTATCACAGATAAATACTGCAAAATCTGTCTTTGTAACCACGCAATTTATTGTATCTATGGAAGCTGTACATTATGAAATGAACTAACATAATCACAGAACAATTTACTTTCATTACGAATAAATATCCCTTACTAAATTATGATACAGAATCAGCCTTCATGTCAATTAAGATCTTGCTTACACTTATTTATTCTCTTTATTAGCACCCAATAGAAAGCATATTCCATAGATTCAATATTTTATTTATAGCTTTGAACTTCTGGACTTTCTTCAAAACAATTAAAAGGAGTATGCATAGTTATTTTATTATGATTTTTTTTAATTTTTAATACCTGTCATTTTTTTAATTTTTTTTAATCAAAATGCCATATTCTGACACATTCAAGCTTTTTACTTGTAATCAAAAAAATCTCATTTTTTGTGGGAGCAAGTGATTTTCATTAATACCATTTTGAGTATATAACCATATCTCGAGGCAGCAGACCTTTGTGTTGGGGCGGTGCTGTATTCTAACCTCTTGCCCTTTAATTCTTTACTTGCACGCTCAAAACATTTCCAGAGTCTACACAGTTCTCACAATGGAAACCTCCAAAACCCTCATTGATGTCTGATTCACTCTTGTATAACTACTGTAACTCCCTACGAAATACTCTTCTACTTACTAAAACTCCTCTTCAATCTATGTTAATACCCTTCACTCAGGCCAATTTTTTGTTATCAGACAAGTGAATTGAAAAAGCTTTTTCGTCACATGTTGTACTTTTACAATGTGATCCAATTTGGGTTTGGCTAAATGTAGAAAACTCAAATTTTAACAGGTCCCACTCATCATATTAGCCAACAATACCAAGTCACACAAACTGTGGACAGGTGTGACAATATTATTCGGGCAGTGCATGGCAGCCATTGTTAAGTATTTAAGATCCAAAACCATTAGTATATGATGATCTATTCAGTTGATGTAGTTTATTTTTTAAGGATATGGAACATAAACTTGTAAGTCTTTAACATATACAAAAGATACATATTGCTTCTGCCAACAGATTCTTTACTAGAAAATACAATACCTTCTCAATGATGAAAAGAAGAAGATGCACTATTGGGGCTCATTACTAAGGCCCCGCCGATCGCCCTTTCATTGGACATCCGACGATTTCCGTTTTGTGCCACTGGGACAGGGATTTAAAAGGGGTCTTTGATGCACGTGATTGGATTTTGGCACAATCACACCGACTTTCGTGCGTACAAAATGGGCGGCGGGCGTCGGACGATCCCAAGGATTCGGACAAACTGCAGGATTTAAGGTAAAAATTGTATCACAAGCATGCACTTACATACACCGGGAGAGAAGAAGGTGAACTCGGGGGACCTGTTCGGGGAAGCGACACATGCAGGATATCAGGCGAACGATCTTCATGTATTGCGGCAGAGATCATACTCGTCGGACAGTGGGGATCACGCAGGGGCAGGGTAAAGTAAAAGTGACCCATTGTGTTTACAAAAGAACTCGCTTAGTTCGTTCCGCATTTGTGATGAATCACTTATGCTAGGATCATATAGACTGCACATGCTTTGGAAATACAGTAAATTGTATTAATAAAAGTTGTATATTTGCATGTATATTATTTAATACATATAAAACATATATTTAATACAGTAACGTAAAATATTGAGGAAGACTCATTCTTGAATGCTAAAAGCATGACGTGGGAATTTCAAGTAAATATATAGACTTGCAAATTCAGAATGGATGAATGTATTATTCTTCAGCAGTACAAATAGATGCCACTTAGTGATGATTCAGCTAATAAGTGGTTTACATAGAAGTGCTGATACAAAGAATAAAAAGCGCTGTCTGCCTCTTCAGATCCTGGTTTGGTACACTGAAGTCTGCGGGAGAGAAAATACATCCTTGCCAGTTTGGTAAATATTTGGTAAAAAACACTGCTGTAGCTCATTCATTACCTTCTCTGTATATTATTATGGAAACATTGATTCACTTTCATTATTGTACTGTAAATAATGTGAAGTATGTTTATGTAATGGTTAATTGGCCATACGGAGGTCACTTCTTTATATACTTGGACGTAACACTTTGATATTGCTTGACAATGGCTTTGTAGAGGCAGGAATATTGCGTTGTGTTAAGAATTAATCCACTTGAATTTCTTATTGAAATTGTGGTGTACTGCCTCTTTGTAATTATATATAACACTCACTGGCCACTTTATTACACCATGCTAGAATAGGGTTGGACCCCTTTTGCCTTCAGAAAATGCCTCAGTTCTTCGTGGCATAGATTCAACAGGTGGCTGGAAGATTTCTCAGAGATTTTGGTCCATTGACATGATGGCATCACACAGTTGCACAGATTTGTCGGGCTGACTCCATGATGCGAATCTCCCATTCCACCACATCCCAAAGATGCTATCTTGGATTGAGATCTGGTGACTGTGGAGGCCATTTGAGTACAGTGAACTCATTGTCATGTTCAAGAAACCAGTCTGAGATGATTCAGCTTTATGACATGGCGCATTATCCTGCTGAAAGTAGCCATCAGATGTTGGGTACATAGTGGTCTATAAAGGGATGGACATGGTCAGCAACAATACTAGGTAGGCTGTAGCGTTGCAACGATGCAATTGGTACCAAGGGGCCCAAAGAGTGCAAGAAAATATCCCCACACCATGACACCACCACCACCAGCCTGAACCGTTGATACAAGGCAGGATGGATCAATGCTTTCATGTTGTTGATGCCAAATTCTGACCCTACCACCCGAATGTCGCAGCAGAAATCGAGACTCATCAGACCAGGCAACGTTTTTCCAATCTTCTACTCCAATTTCGATGAGCTTGTGCAAATTGTAGCCTCAGTTTTCTGTTCTTAGCTGAAAGGAGTGGCAACCCGGTGTGGTCTTTCTGCTGTGTAGCCATCTGCCTCAAAGTTCGACATACTGTGCCTTAAGAGATGCTCTTCTGCCTCCTTGGTTGTAACGGGTGGCGATTTGAGTCACTGTTGCCTTTCTATCAGCTCGAACCAGTCTGCCCATTCTCCTCTGACTTGGCATCAACAAGGCATTCTGCCCACAGAACTGCCGCTCACTAGATGTTTTTCTTTTTGGACCATTCTCTGTAAACCCTAGAGATGGTTGTGTGTGAAAACCCAGTAGATCAGCCGTTTCTGAAATACTCAGACCAGCCCTTCTGGCACCAACAACCATGCCAGTTTTGGGTCATTTATATTGTTTTATTTTTTAGATTTCAAAACACTGTTCAAAAAAATACACTCAAATCATACATCCTAGATCTGAATGAATGACATATTTGTACTCTGTTTGACACAAGTAAAAAATTCCCCACACCATGACAACACCACCACCAGCCTGAACCGTTGATACAAGGCAGGATGGATCAATGTTTCATGTTGTTGACGCCAAATTCTGACCCTACCATCCGAATGTCGCAGCAGAAATCGAGACTCATCAGACCAGGCAACGTTTTCCATCTTCTATGTCCAATTTCGATGAGCTTGTGCAAATTGTAGCTCAGTTTCTATTCTTGTGAAAGGAGTGGCACCCGGTGTGGTTTCTGCTGCTGTAGCCCATCGGCCTCAAAGTTCGAGTACTGTGCATTCAGAATGATTCTTCTGCCTACCTTGGTTGTAACGGGTGGCGATTTGAGTCACTGTTGCCTTTCTATCAGCTCGAACCAGTCTGCCCATTCTCCTCTGACCTCTGGCAAACAAGGCATTTCCCACGAAAATGCCGCTCACTGGATGTTTTTTCTTTCGGACCATTCTCTGTAAACCCTAGAGATGGTTGTGTGTGAAAACCAGTAGATCAGCAGTTTCTGAAATACTCAGACCAGCCCTTCTGGCACCAACAACCATGCCACGTTTTTTGGGGCATTTAGATTTGTTTCATACTGCTCGTTGCTCGGACGAATACTTCGCCCGCTCGAGAAAATGGCAGCTCCCGCCGTTTTGCTTTTTGGCGGCCAGAAACAGAGCCAATCACAAGCCAGGAGACTCTGCACTCCACCCAGCATGACGTGGTACCCTTACACGTCGATAGCAGTGGTTGGCTGGCCAGATCAGGTGACCCTGGGATAGACTAGCCGCTGCCCGCGCTGCTCGGATCATTCTCTGTCTGGATGCCGCTAGGGAGAGAGCTGCTGCTGGTCAGGGAAAGCGTTAGGGTGTTCTATTAGCTTACTGTTAGGCAGGAGTGATTCTACAACAACCCAACAGCCCTTCTTAGGGCTACAATAACGTTATAATTTTTTTTTTTTTTTATTTGCAGCTAGTACCAATATTGTGAGGACTTGCAGGGGGACTTGCTAACCGTGTGTTTTACTCTTGTGACCCCACATATCATCCACCTCAACCACCAGTGGGAAAATTTATTAGGGTTTGAGTAGAATTAGCACAGTCTGGCTCGGATCATTCTGTGTCTGGATGCCGCTAGGGAGAGAGCTGCTGCTGGTCAGGGAAAGCGTTAGGGTGTTCTATTAGCTTACTGTTAGGCAGGAGTGATTCTCCAAGAACCCAACAGCCCTTCTTAGGGCTACAATAACGTTATACTTTTTTTTTTTATTTGCTTGTGGCTGGGCTTGCTGGCACTAGTAGTGCAGCTAGTACCATATTGTGAGGAATTTGCAGGGGGACTTGCTACCGTTGTGTTTAGCTCTTAGTGACACACATATCCACCTCAAACACCAAAGTGGGAAAATTTATTAGGGGTTTGATTTCAATTAGGCACAGTCTGCCATTTACTTTTTATTTTACGTTTATTTTTTTAATAACTCAGTGTCATCTCATCTTGCATAGTAGTGTGCTTTCATACTTGGCTAGAAAATAGCCATAGGAGAATCCAAACGGCTTACTTACGCCTACAGTAGCGTTATATATATTTGATTTCTGGTTGATCTGCTGGTGGCTGTACTTGCTGCAGTGCATCTACTAGCAAATTGTGAGCAATTTGTAGTGAGACTTGCGACCGCTGTGTTTTGCGCTTAGTGACGCACATATCCATTGCAAAGACCGAAGTGGGAAAATTTATTAGGGGTTGGATTTCAATTAGGCACAGTCTGCCATTTACTTTTTATTTTACGTTTATTTTTTTAATAACTCAGTGTCATCTCATCTTGCATAGTAGTGTGCTTTCATACTTGGCTAGAAAATAGCCATAGGAGAGGGGCAGACTGGGGGGGAGGAGGATGATGAGGTGACAGACCCAAGCTGGGTTGATAGGCCGGGTGAACACAGTGCTTCTGAGACGGAGGAGAGTCCTCGACCAGAACAGGTTGGAAGAGGCAGTGGTGGGGCCAGACGGAGAGGCAGGGCCAGAGCTGGTGCATCAGCGCCAAATGTGTCAACTAGTGAAGCTCCCGTGGCGAGGGCTCGGTTTGAAAACTTTTTTGGACTGCCACATACAGGCACTATCCAAATTAAATTGTCTCCATAGCAGCCTCCACACGTTGTCTCCATTGCTACCTCCAAAAGTCGTCCATATAGCTGCCTCCATACATCGTCCCTTTATCAAACGAGGTGTGTCAGGCAGAAATTTGGGTTGTTTTCATGGATTCCACATCAAAGTTGTTAACTTTGCCGCCACCCAGCTGTGTTATCCACAAAATATACTGGCAAACTTTTATCATTTACCAATATTATTTCAGCGCTTCTTGCGCTTCTGTTTACATTCCCCTCACCCGCCATATCCTAAACTTATAAGAACGCTACTACACTTGATCTTATACAAAAGGTTCTTAGAAGTGCTGTTTGGGGAGTAGCCTAGAGACACGGGCTTGGATTGGCGAAAGCTCGCCTGGCAGCGGAGCGCCAGCTCCATGCCAAGATCCAACTAACATAGTTTTAACTGCAGCACCTTTAATCTACTACTAGTTCACTGCCTCCATACATGGTCCCCTTATCAAACGAGCTGTGTCAGGCAGAATTTTGGATTGTTTTCATGGCTTCCATGTTAACTTTGTCGCCACCCTGCTGTGTAACACTGCAAGCTAGTATGGATAGTATGGATATTATAGAGATACTTTTAGCCCTTTCTTAAGTTGCAATAGTACAGAGCGTCGCATTTCTGAAAAATAAATATAACTGTGATTAAATATTAAACAAAATTGTGTACAATGGGTAAACTGGAGGGCATCTAGCATCTTTTGAAGCTCCAGGGAGCTTTTACGACATCCTGGAGTTTTTACAGCTTGATAAACTCTGAGCTGACTGTCAGGATTCGGTATGTGTGGATCCACTGGCCCACCACGGGAGGTGGTACTAGCCAACACCTGGAACCGGAGTCTAAGTAGCCCCTGGTCTTCACCAGAGCCCGCCGAAAAGTGGGATGGACTTGCTGCGGCAGGGTACCACCAGGTCATTCCACAGGTGCGACTAGCCCGCGGTGGCAGCAGAGGTCGAGGTAACTTAATGGAAGACAGTCTCGTGGTCTGGTTCAGGCACATGGACAGGGCAGGCGGCAGGGATGCAGGTACAAGTCCAATCTGGGGTTAGCAACAGGAGGTCCAGGCAAATGGGAACGGAAACACAGGCACATGGGACACAGGAACACAGCAATGCCGGGACACAGCAACTCGGAGGAACACTGGTAATACAGGAACACGGAGCGACTCTGGTACCACACGAAGATGGCAACACAGGAATACACAGGAACACACGGGAACGCTCGAGGCACAGAAATGCAGAAGACAAAGGAATGTAGGATAATCGCTAGGAAGCGTTCTCTAAGGCTGTGAGGCACAAAGATCTGGCAGGAAGTGTAGGAAGAGGCAGGCTTAAAGGAAACCTACCATTTCAAATGGTAGTTGTAAGCTGTAAGTACCGAGCACCAGCTCAGGGTTAGCTGGTGCCGGTGCTTACTTTCATTAGTTTTATCAACCGCTGTATCACGGTTTTAAAACTTTTCAAACTTTATAGCAGCGCCGAAGCAGCTTCTGCTATAAAGTTAAAAAAGTGTTAAAACCACGATACAGCGGTTAATAACACTAACGAAAGTAAGCACCGGCACCAGATCACCCTGAGCTGGTGCTCGGTACTTACAGCTTACCCCTAGCATTTGAAATGGTAGGTTTCCTTTAAGTACTTTTCTAAAAAATGCCAGGGCAAATTATTGGCGCGCTGGCCCATAGAATTTACTGAAGGTGACATGTGCGTCCCGAGCTGCCGGAGTCGGTGCTAGATCACGGCCAGGTAAGAGACTCGCCGGGGGACCAGGGCAGTGGAGAGGGGCATGGGTGTGCCCGCGACTCGGGCGAGGGGTCGCAGGAGCACCAGTGACACTGACGACTAATCTGTGCAGATGTTAAAAGACACATGGACATCTCTTACTCCACAAAGACAAATAACTTTTTAAGTATTCCTGGACTCATTCCCTTTATTTACACTTTCTCCAAAACTAAAAGACTGTTGACAAATTAATAAATTGGTGGTTCTGAAACAGGAATCAAATAGAAAAAGTATAGAAAAATGTAATATGCAAAGAAACAAGGTTCACATGCTGGAAGCAGCTAAGCTGAATGTGTTCCAGGTAAATCATAATTTACTTTAATTTGTTAGTTGTACATTTATTTTTTTTTTACAGTTTTGCTGTGTTGCGTGGCATTTTTTGGATAACAGACGGGGGAGTACCCAAAATTGGCTAATAAAGAGTGAGTTAAAATTGCAAGCAGTTAGCGAGTGTGATAGCCTGCCTAAATAAATGGGTTTTAACAGCACATTTGAAGCTTTGGGAGTTGGGTATTTGTCTGAAAGATCATTGTAGGATATTCCATAGGATTAGTGCAGCTCTGGAGGAGTCCTGAAGACTTGAATGGGAGGCTAAAATCAAAGAATAGAAAAATCTAAGATCACTGACGAATTTTGTAGAGCACGGGATGAGCGAAATAAGAGAGGAGAGGAGGGGCCGCATTATGCAGAGTTTTGTGGATGAGGATAATTAATTTAAACTGTAAATAAGTTAACCCCTCGCAGTCACACCCCAAGTCATGGAATGAGGAAGGGCGTCTATGTGACAATAACTTTTAAATTGGTTTACAAAGAAACAAAAGATACACATGTGTAATCTATGTATTCTATCAGAAAAATTTTCATTGGGCAGTTATTTTCTGGAAATAGATATTTTAATTGACTTAAATTTCTGACCACTAGTGCCTCACGTATTAATCTATTACAGTATGGATTGATGGATGGGCTTGGTCCACAAAACTCACTTCTGTCTGCTCTATTGGAAAATAAGATGTCTTTCAGATCAGTGTCAAAAGTCAGTGGGCACAATGAATTTGTGATTCTACCTTGGACAGATTTGACATCTATGGGACCACAGTTATGCCTGGGGACTCTCAATCCACAGTTCTGGGTGGCATATTCTGTAAAGGATTCTGCAGAGGACTTACTTCAACTAATGTTGACTTAAAACATAGCGTGTTTAAGTCCCCTGGAAATGAGTCCGAACTTTATTAGAAGTTTGAGCCTGGTTCGGCTCAACCCCTGGCATTTACTCAGCACCATTACAACTGCTGCAGTCGTGTGAAGGCCAACACAAACCTGTCGTGGAAAAGGGTGCCACCATTTTTGGGAGGATCGTCAGTTTCCTAATTACGCCAATGGGAATGCCAACCCTCACCAAAATGCTCATCAATTTAAATGCTACTTGTGACTTTGGCAGCAGCATTCTAACATTTAACACCTTTGATTGGTGCCAATCATGCTACAGGGTCATATCAGTTGGATGGACCCACTCATCACTAATTTTTACAGCTAGTTTGGAAGAATTGGCAGCATGTGACATCCTCTTCCCATGTCTGACTGTTCAAACCCAAGCAATTGCTTGGTTCAGTTATACAGTTATACCTGTAATGTGCTGTAGCTTTGTTAATAACAGTGAATTAGAGAATGTGTTATTCTGTTATCCTGAGTATATTTAAAAATCTTGTTTTTGTGGGAATACCCCTATAATTCAAATATACTCTTCTGCGTTTTCATTTTCTGAACATGTAGATTGGTGTAAAAAACAAGTAAATCCGATAAGTTATCCCATCAACATTTTGGGGGACATTAATTATAGTCTGTTAGACATTTCGTTAATTAGGCGCATTTATGCGCTATTTTCTGGCGCACGGCAAAGTTTGTCACTTAGTGGTTTTGAGTCCCTGCGCCTTATCTGACATAGTGAGTGCGTCCTATACAGATGTTTGCACGGGATCTATCACTAATTTGCGCCTAAAAAGGCACAAAATAGGCGCAGAAAATGCACCTACTCTGAGCAGGTGCACTTCCAAAAAACTTCCCTTTTCATTACTAAAAACATACATTTTAGGTTCCCAAATGAAGAATAACCTCTATGCAACATGGAAAATACTTCGGAGCAGTTTTAAAATGTAAAATTTCTCCAGTAATGACTTAATCACTTTCTATAGGATCATCTCTGTGAGTGATTATTGTCTTATTGTACAGATCTGAGAATATTATCAGTCTCCATTTCATGTAAATTACAATAAAAAATGAAAAGACTCATTTCAGCAAGAATTTTTTATTTTTGTTTTACATCTCTGTAACTTTTAGCCCCTGCAGTTACATCACAATGATAGTTTTTTTGTGCAGAGATGAAGCCCTGAACGTTCTGTCACATTTTCTCAGTCTCCTTTCATTCTTGCTCACAAATGAGATCTAACAATTGCGCCAAATTTGGCGCTAATTTGGGCGCAAATGAATCGGACATGCGACAATTCCAAAGTGTATTTACTAAGGCAGAACCAGATCCATCATAGATCAGGAGCCAAAAAGAAGAGCAAACCAGGCGCAAAAACAGGCGAACCTGAGACCTACTATGATTAATGTCCCCCTTTGTATTTTGGCGGTGTGATTCTAAAAACACTATGCTACAGTACATGCTGTGCTGCGGCTTGGTGTTCCGTGTCTCTTTAAGGTTACATGAGGGTTACTGTAAAAAAGAGAAGAATCCAATTTTATTAGGCAGTACTTAAATCTTTGTTTCTTTTTTAGAGAGGCTGAAATGTTTTTTGCTTATTTTAACCTAGAAACTAACATGTTTAGCATAAAATATTTTTCTACAAGCTGGCACGCTACAAACTAGGGCATATTTTTCTCTAATTACAAAAGAAACCAATGCCCTTCTGAAACACTCCAGGGTTCCTTCTTCTATAATTAAATACACAAAATAATATTTCAACAAGAAATCAATAAATAACTTAGTATAGTCTAAAAGATGTATGGGGCTTTCCTTCTTTGTTTCCTCTATTTAACACTCACTTCGAACCCTGCTCTCCAGCTGTTGCTGCACTGCGGCATACTGGGATTTCTAATTCATCAATACAGCACCTAGTGAGCTACAAGTTGGATGGACTGCATAATGCTGTCTCAGCGTGGTGGCAAGTGCTCGCACTCGGACTGTTCTTTGTGATCTTATTCAACTTATAGACTATTTTGTGGAATAGGTGAACTCATGAATTAAAAAATAGCATTCAAGCTTATACTATTTAAACCAATACAATTTACTTTTGCTATGAAATCTAAATGTAAAATAAACTGCAGTATATTTTTGTTGTCTAACTTCAGATCAACACACAGGGGCTTATTTACTAAGGGTCCTGTGTCCGCATTTTCGCCAACATTTTGGGGATCGCACCAGGGATTGTGTCGCATGTGATCGGATTTTGGCCCATCGGCGCCGGCCGATTGTGTCACAAGCCAAGCACTTACATGCACCGGGAAAAAGAAGGTGAACTCCAGCGGACTTGATCGGGGAAGCGACAGATGCAGGATATCGGCGCACGCTGGTAGTGAATCACGGCAGCTGTGCATTCTCGTCGGGGATCATACCTGAGGGATCGCGCAGGGACTGGTAAGTAAATCTGCCCAATAATGTCATGTCCTGCTTGGAACCCTACTCTCACCTTCTGTGTCATCACCATGTCAAGTATGTTCATCATCCCTTGGGGTTTAGCTAACACCTCCCAACCTGGGCTCATCCCTACACAATTGCACTGAAAACTGCCCTTAAGCATTTTAAAATACTGTGCCTAAGGAACACATATGTGAATTAATCCTTTTTTACCTTTATACAGTATTTTTAAAAAGAACAAGTCAACACGAACTGTAAAAATAAATCCTGACATATTGAAATATAAGGAACTACCTCCTGGAGGCCAAAAAATTTCCAGATCCTTTGCATTGGTGTAGCCAATCTGAGCAATCAAGTACGAAGCAATACATATCCATGAAGCGTATCATATCCCCATTTAGCCAGTGATGAAAATACCACTATACAGAACAGCTTAACCAAGCAGAATATCACCGAAACATTAATGACACATGTTGCAGTGGCACCAGGCTTTAGTTTTCCCCAAACAATGCCCAGCTGGCTCAGGCAATATAAGGGCCCCTTCCCCACTGTCCTCCTCTGTGCATCTATTGTTACCCAATGGACCATTTTGTCCCTGGCTTTAGTGTTCCAAACTGCTCTGAGCCCTACTTTACTACCAGACTGTCTGACCATAAGCAGGGCTGGAAAGTAACCAACATCAATGCACTAGCAGGACTGCTTTCTAGGATATAAATGGTTAAAACATACACAGTCTCAAACATTACTGAGCTTGATTCCATGCAACTGGAGTGCACAGAAGCAGCTTACTTGAGTACCAGTCACGACTTGCAAATCAAAACGTTGCTGTAGCACATCAAAGTTTAAAACATGTTGACTTTTATTCATTCTTCATTAAAAATACAGATGCAAACATGAGGCCGGGACTGATCCGACAGATTTTAAACTATTTGTTCTCATTTATGGCATAAAATATACTAACAAACACAAGCATCAAAAACATAGCCTGACCAATCATGTTGCAGTATTAAGTTACATGTCATTATAAAAGCTATGATGTACAATGTTATGTGGAGAAAATAGCAATAAGCTGGTGTGTTATTTACCAGGAGCTGCGCGCCGAAGATTTCCTGGTAGGCGGAGTAACGCGGCTACTGGGGAGTGGAGTAGCCGCGACTAGTAGCCTCATGTCTGGCTACTCCATGCCCCAGTAGCCGCATAAAAAAATTTGCATATAGATGTAATAAAGTTTTGTAAAAGACGCCCGGGACGTGAGGATTAGCCCAAAAAAGGGCTATCCTCACGTCCCATCCATCCACCTACCACCTCTTCTACCTTTATAGGTAGAATCGGGGTGGTAGGTTCCCTTTAAAGAAATCACAAAATAACATATTCTTTGTTTAATTCAAGTTTTTGAGTTAAATAGATGATTTTGTTACCATAAATATTTTCTTCTATAAGATAGAACTTGATAGATGCACCACCTCCAAGCCACAATATCCACACTTCATACCAAATACCCAATGATTAGCAGGACAACAGGGATGAATGATTTTCCACACGATAATCGTGATGCACAAGCATCTAGCTTGTTTCCAATGTCAATCAGAAGAGTAGATGGCACTTAACAGAGAATTCCTTCTTGCTTTTATGCAGCGGCAAAGCACGTGGACAGAAAGACGACAGTCAGAAGAAGGTCAACTTGTCATCTGCATCAATGTGCTTTGCCTCTGAATGAAAGTAGGGAAAGTTATTCTCTGTTTAGTCCTATCCATTCTTCTGATTGACTGAAAGGCACACATGGAAGTAGAGTCACAAAATATATGTTGACAGAAGATAAAGGAAAGGCAATTTTTTTAAAATATTTTTTTCTTTTATAAAGTATTAAAAAAACAACTAATACATCATAACACTTTGCAATGTGCTGAATAGACTGAATAAGTCATAGGTGCAAGGAGCTATATTATAGTACTTCTGACATTTAACTAGAATATCAATACCAAAGTTTTGTGAAAAAAATCATTCTGTTCTCTTTGTATTAGCTGCCCTGCTGCTGTCTATTCTTTGCTATTTACTGTAGTGAGTGCTTTCCCTGCTGGAGGATATACACAGATGCCTAAACAACAGCGATCTGCCCCATTTACAAACAGTTCTACTAGGCACAATGAGAAATGTGTACTTCCATTAGTGATTTATTTTAACTTTCACTTTTTCATGGCACACATAAATGTTATCTGTCTATGCAGAAGATACTACATTATCTGTACGGATAGAGTTAATTACCTGCTCTTATTTACTGAACTGGCCTGCTCATGTTCTTACACTACACAAGTCCTAAACCTCTATTATTATTATTATTATTATTATTCAATTATTTATAGAGCACCATCAAGTGCTGTATATTGAGTAAGAAGATCACATACATTACATTAAGACGAGAACAAACGGCAAGTATAAAATACAAAAACTACAGTGATCTGGAGCAAGTGGAAAGAGGACCCTGGTCATAAGGTCACATGGAGACATGAGATGAGGATAAAAGTAAAGAATGAAAGGCAGTAGCATGGACAGAGCCAACCCACGTTCATGATAAGTAGATTTGACACATCCTATTTTATAAGCAATGGATTAGTCCTGGTAGAGCAGGTTCAGAGTCTGATGAACGAGGCAAAGTCAAAACACTGTTAATTAGGAATCACAGATGCCTATGCAGAACTAGGAACCTCACTGTGGAGAAATGTTAAGCTTATAGAAATGCTCAAGAACCCTACAGGTAAAGGATTTAGCTAATTTGAGCCATGGACAGCAGGACAGTGTCAACTACAACTAGGTAGCAGTGCGCCGTAGCTACTGTACATTCTTGTATGTGGAAAACATGTCAGATTTCCATAAGGTTACTGCATTTATTCATAATTGAATGATAAGATGAATTGTTTATATGTTCTAAAATATATTTTAAGCTTTTTGCTCTGAAATAGTGTATCTTCATAGTTTAATCCATATCCAATATCCTTTCTGTCTACAGCAAATATTGTGAATATTGTTCAACTACTTTTAATATTTTCCTTGTTTTATTTTATTCTTGTGTATACTTTTTTGATAATATTTGATCATTAATATGTTTATGTTTTTGGCATCATGGGTTGTCTTACTGTCTATATTTAAAAATGAATAAGATAAAATTGTATATATATTGCTAGTTGGCATCTGCAGATGCTTGTGCTTTGAACGAGCTACACAATTTCCCCCATTTATAAATGTGTCAATGCTATTGAAAATTTTTCCCTGTTGTGTTCTTTAAATCTTCTACTACGATTCCCTTTGAATTTGTCATGCTGTAGTCTTGTGTGCGAGCCACTATTGATTTCTTTGGGAGGATCGCTATAAGTTTTCCCTTTGCAGTGATTGCCAAATGAATTGAAATATGTCTTATACATATTTTATGGAAACTGTTATCTTAACCAACTCTATGTTGTTGGAATTTGCGCTGTTAAAGTGTGATGATAGAAACCCCAGAGACACATTCATAATTTATCCACCAGTAAAAAAATTTCATTTTACCTATAATAGTATTATTTCCATGTTATTTCATCTAATCTCCCATCTCTTCGAAAACAAGATACATGAATGTGAAGAGCTACAGTAGGTTATTTTTCTCCAAATGTGATTGGTTGCCACCAGGTAGGAGTTTACATTCATGGTACCTAGATGAAAGTGTGGCCCCTGGTAATTATAGCATGTGTTAAAAAAACATTCACAGGTTACCCCCTGCTGAATAAAATATCTATATTGGATACATGCACAAAAAGGCAATGATTCTCTTATGCAGGACTAAGTGTATCTAATCAAAATGTTTTATTTGTAGGCAAGAGAGTGTTTGAAAGTTTTTTAAAGGTTTTATGTATGGGTTTTTGAAAAAAAACATACCAAAAATGCACAGGAGACACAAACCTCTACATAGCAGATTAATTGTAATTAAACATGACATCTTAAGCACTTGCCACTCAACTTTGAGATCTCCTGTCATTCAAAGGCCCACTGCACATGAATGGGCCTAATGTGTGGAAATGGACCCGTGTGCTGGTCAGATCCCACAGACAGAGCACAGTAAAGTGTATGGGATTATAGAGAATTATGATGCAATGAGTCTGCCAGCTGACCAGTAGCGTTGACACCATAACAGTTGTTACAATGTTGGCGCAAGGCGTGCATGGCACACCGTGCCGTAACACGGGGAAAGATAGGACATGTCTTATCTTTTACCTGTGTACGGAGCGGTATGGTGCTGCACGTGGTCGTGTGAATGCAGCCTTAATAAATAAGATATTACATGTTACAACAATTACAGATAAACATTGTGTTCTGTATGGAATAAGGGACTCTTTGTATCATACATTACTATGAGAATCTAAGTCTCATCATCATTGTAGTGTTTGGCATGTGATATCCAGATGACAATGTGAAGTAGAGGACCAGAAATACTGTTTTTGTCAATACAATGTATGACATGCACCTTTCAAAATGTCCACAGGTTACAAATTTTTGTGGATCTATAAATGTCTACAAAGTTTTGTGGTTCCTCAAATGTCATCATAACTTTATATAGAAAACAAATTGGTATGCATTATATAGTGAGGCTTAGGTCTTTCATAGGCAGCTACATCACTAACAATTTGTCAGTAACTTCACTGGGTATCAAAAGTTAAACTGTTTTTTGTTTTATCCCTCTCATGTTAAAATATTTTTATTGTGTGTGCTGGGCATATAACTCTCTATGACTGGAGGAAGATAGCAAAATTAAGACCATTTCAAAATACTTTTGTTCTGGTACCTAAACCTGGACACAAACAAATTTCTCAAATTCTGCAGACTTCAAATTTTCACAGATCCCGGCAATTTAGTAGCCAATTGTTGCAAGCAGATTATTTTCTTCTTAACTCCTTAACCCCTTAAGGACCAGGCCCTTTTTTGTTTTTGCGTTTTTATTTTTCACTCCCCACCTTCAAAAATCTATAACTTTTTTATTTTTCCGTGTACAGAGCTATGTAATGGCTTATTTTCTGCGTAACAAATTGCACTTCGTAGTGATGGTATTAAATATTCCATGGCGTGTACTGGGAAGCGGGAAAAAAATTCTAAATTGCAGTGGGAAAATGATGAAAAACACATTTGCGCCATTTTCTTGTGGGCTTGGTTTTTACAGCTTCACTGTGCGCCCCAAATGACAGTCTATTCATTCATTGGGTCAATACGATCACAGGGATACCAAATTTGTATAGGTTTTATAATGTTTTCATACATTTACAAAAATTAAAACCTCCTGTACAGAAAAAAATTCTTCATTTTGCCGTGTTCTTGCGCTAATAACTTTTTTCATACTTTGGTGTGATGGAGCTGTGGTGGTGTCATTTTTTGCGACTTCTGATGACGTTTCAATGCTTCTACTTTTAGGACTGTGCGACCTTTTGATCACTTTTATAGATTTTTTCTATTTTTCAAAATGGCAAAAAATGCCATTTGCGACTTTGGGAGCATTTTTCCGCTACGGGTTAAACGCGTGAAAAACGGTTATTATATTTTGATAGATCTGGCAGTTAAGGCAAGTTAAATGCTGCGTTTGCTCTGACTGCTATATTTAACAGGTTAAACACCTGCGATCGGATCCCACTCTGACTGTGGGTGTTACACTGGGGTGTCGGCTGTTACATCTGGCACGCCTTGTATCCCGATGCCTCAGATGATACCCCAGATCTTGAGCTGAACCGGCATCAGCTCTGTGTCCGATATATCGTATGCTGAGCGTTATCACTGTACACAGCGCTAAGACCGTTAGAAGGTTATAATCTCTCTTTAGGAAAAGTTAAAAGAATATATAGACAAAAATTGTTGCAGCACTACAACCTATTACCATAATCATGGTGTGGATAGAAATGTGGATAATCTAGAAAAAAAACTTGCTACTAATGTATGTCAAGAGGCCTGAGTTGTGCCAGTAGTTCTCTAACAATGGGATCAAAATGATATGACCACCAAATGATACATCAGAAGAAAGCCATCCATTTAAATGAATTGTCCACTTGTACTCCGGAGTATACAAATTCTTCACTTGATGTTAAAGGAAACCTACCACTTGAAGTGGCAGGTATAAGAGGGAACTACCGAGCACAGACTCAGGGTGAGCTGCGCCGGAGCTATTTTGTTGTTTGTTTTAAACGCAGTATCGCGCGTTTAAAACACTTTTTAAACTTTATGGCCGAAGCTACTTCGGCGCAGGGAGGTACGTGCTCGGCGCACCATGCGCGCGACCGTGCCCGCGGTTCTCATTCCACGTCTAGTAGCCGCGTGCACGGTCGCGCGCATGGTGCGCCAAGCGCGTACCTCCCTGCGCCGAAGCAGCTTCGGCCATACAGTTTAAAAAGTGTTTTAAACCGCGATACTGCGGTTTAAAACACTAACAAAAATAAGCTCCGGCACCAGCTCACCCTGAGCTGGTGCTCGGTAGTTCCCTCTTATACCTGCCACTTCAAGTGGTAGGTTTCCTTTAACATGTAAAGAACTCCAGGCTATAAAACCTAGGTGGAGAGATTGAACAGCTGTAGAGGGGAAAGAAAGATGGGCCACATTTATCACTGCGCCTAAGTGTAGTAGTTGCGCCTAAATTCTGGCGCACTGTTTTTCCAGAATTATCACCAACAGTGATAAGGTAATTTACTGCCTCTTGTTAATCACTTTACTTTAACACAGTTTAGGCACAATTTTGGCGCAGTTTAGGCGCAATGTTAGATTCAGGCACTTACATGTGATCCTGCTACAAGCTCCTCTCTGCTTCTCCCACATCCCAGAATGAAGATAACACTCACAGCAGCACCCAGGTGTGTGACACCCATCACCCAGTGACCTCCTCAGCAGTGGCTTCTCCTGGAGGGGATCCACCAGTGCTGCTCTCCTGCTGACCCCTGTAATTCTGCACAGTATCCCCCTCAGACACACTGATGATACTCTGCAGAATTACATGGGGGACACTTGTATGTAGTTTCTGCAACATTCTGCAAAGTTCTGAGCTCTTGCTGTGAGCTCAGGGTTTTGCAGAATGTTTTGTAAATAGAAGGTGATGAACTGTAAATAGAGTCTGCAGCTCCTGTCTGCAGTGTATGTAGTGTGTCTATTATCTGTTCTAGTGTCTGGCTGAGCTTTGCAGCTAGAAATGAGCGCCTAAATGAAAAAGTTGCAAGTCATGAATGTCATTAGTCGCAGCAAAACATCTGGATTGGTAAGATAGATGAGGGAAAGCTGGTTATTTTTGCTGCGCGGCTAGTTTGGCGTTTAGTTGCAAAAATGGCGCAAAAACAGTGCGTCTGAATGAAAAGGCGCAAAAACAACAGAAAAAACGAGTGATACATGTGGCCCGATGTGTGCATGTGCATGAGCAAATCAAAATGTGGAGTCTGCTGAAACTCCCCATTATCACCATCTTTGACTTGCTATACCTCTAGCATACCTCTAGCACACCTATACAATTTTTGTTAAAGTATGTTACAGCATAACAATATTATAACCAGGATCACAAGTTTCTATTATTATTACCTGAACTATAGGTTTACCATATAATGAAATTCAAATTTATGAACTGGAAGGCGGTCACAACCTTTGGGGTTAAAATAATTTACTGCTATCATTAATTGAATATACAAGCTGGCATCTATATTGCATACAGTGGGTATGCAAAATATTCAGCCCCCTTTAGATTTTTCACTCTTTGTTTTACTGCAGTCAATTGTTAAGATCAAAAAGTTATTTTTTGTTTATTAATGTACACTCTGCACCCCAACTTTGACAGCAAAAAACTGAAATGTAGACATTTTGGTTAATTTATTAAACAAGAAAAACTGAAATATCACCCTGTCATAAGTATTCAGACCCTGTGCTTGGGTAAAAGAACCTTTTGAGCAAGTGCAGCCATGAGTCTTCTTGGGAATGATGCAACAAGTTTTTCACACCTGGATTTGTGATCCTCTCTCTGCCATTCTTCCTCCCATATCCTCCCATATCCAGTTCCCTCTGGTAGGATGATGAACGTTGGTGGACTTCCACTGTTCAACAAAGTGTCCCAACCATAACATATTTTTATGACCTATTTTAGGCAATACAGCCATATGAATCTTGTGATATAAATCGCATATAACATCTAAGTCCAGCATATTATTGAAAATCTTGTGCATACAAGTAGCATATAAGACATTTTATATTATTGCTAATTTGAAGGTATGGCTTTCAGAGTCTAATATACATTTGTATATATTGTGTTTTTGACATTGGTATGTATATTGGATATTTTTATTTAGGGGCACAATTGTATGCCTTTTCCCACAAATAATGCTATTATTTACCATTTGTCTTATTGATGTCATATGAAGGTTTTAACATAAACATTTTATTATTTTCAGTAGAAAAGTGTGCTCAGCATATTATACTTTAATAAATGTCTTTTCTCACAAATAAGTCAACTTCATACATCTTTGTAAAAAAAATTTCAGTAGCTTTCTGAACACTTTATTAAATTGCATTTATTGACTTATAATATCATAATAAACTGAAAATATATTCTTCACTTAATTTCTACTGCCTATAGACTCATGCCTAGCTCACCTGTAGGGTCGATTGATTATGTACATGCGTGTACTTTAAGTATTGACATTTATTAAAGCTCGAAAATGTTTTATTTTTGACCTTTTAGAGTGTCTTTTATCCTTTGGATGATTTGCCTTACATAAATACAAACACATGGAATAACACATATGCCCATACTCTATGTTATTTGTGAGCCAGTGTGAATGCTAAGACTATTACTGTAATTGACATTGTACTCATTAAAATGGCTTTGATAGTCATTTATCTTTAGTCAGGACATGTGTGTGTATTTTTTGTCTTGTTAAATTTTTGGTCCTTTTTTGACTTATCTTAGAGGGTATTATATAAGGCACTTGAGTTTTGATGTTTCTTTCAACTTGCTGGGTGCTTGAAAATTAAGAACATTTTTTGTGAGTATTCAAATTTGCCAAAAAAGTGAAAATATAAGAGGAAAAAATGAAGCTATGTTATAACTTAACACATCAACAGTGCTAATAAATAGATTATACTATATATCTTATACAATCAAAGACATATCTTGTCCACTTATTAATTAACCCCCCCCCCCCTACACACAAACACACACACACACTGCTGTTCCGCTCTTCACTCTGACATGGCCACTGAATCATATCTTGTTAGCAGCAAAACAGAAGTTCGCACTGAGAGGCTTAATGGAGGGGGCATGAGAGGGAAGACTCCACATGCCAGTTGCAGTCCACAGTAAACTGATAGACATGGCTGTATAGATAGCAGCTAGTACAAAGGAATCTTAGTCCCATGGTGACCAAAACAGTGACACTCATCATGAACATTGGTTTACTCACAGGTTTAGATTGGATCACTCACATCAAAGTTTGTTGTAAGGTGAGGAGGACTGCTTTAAGGATCGAAATATAATAGAAAGGGAGAATATTATATTACATTAGAAGTTAAGCTACATTAACACAAACTTGTGATTTCTCCTGTATTTCCGTGCTGTATGAATCCATATCCATATAATCTGTATGTGCTCATATGTCACCGTACCGTACCCATATAAAATACGGTGGGCTGGCAAATGATAGATAGCTGACTATTGGCTGGCTGACAGAATACACCTCCCACTGGTTGTGGATACTGCACATATGTACATATGCAACCTGTGTTTTATATGTTCCCATAGACTTCTATAGGGCATATGGAAGGGAAATACATGAGAAAATAGGACATACTCTATATTTTTATACGGCTCGCTTACGGTACGGTACGGTATTGTGGGCTATAAGGGCATGTAAATGGATGGCCGTATTATGCGACAAGTAAATACAGCAGTATATACAGCTATTTTCATACATTTATGTGAATACAGCCTTAGTGTGATGAGAAAATGTACCCCATAGCTTTCTTTATTTTTTATAATGCTTATTTGAATTTTAAAAAATCACTCTCTTTTCAGGGGCAAGTGAATAGAATAAAAAATGAAGAATGCCCAATCGGAAATATAGTGACTGTTGTCTCATGCCTTCAAATAAATGGATCAATATTTACTCCTGGATACATTTCTTTATTCTTCTTCAATAACTCTCTGAAGCAAAAGTTACTATTTGCGGTGCAACATTGACGATTTGTCTCTCTTTGACAGTGAGAACCTGCAAGAACGAGACAATTCAATAAGCCTTCAGCGCTCTACTTGCATGATAATTAAGTTGTCCATATAATATGTGCTGATAATGTACCTTCTTATCCTTGAACTTTGTGGCTTTCTTTGATGAATGAGACAAATGATGTAAGTTGCTTGTTAAGCTTCTGTACTTCTCTTTCCTGTCCTAGAGTTTCATTTTGCACACAATATTAAAAAACTTCTCAGTTTGACGCTATTATCACTTAAACCCTAGGATTGACTTTTGGCAGGCAAAATAGACTGCCTTTATTTACTGCATGTGGAAAGAAGTTAAGAATGGAAGGCAGAGTAAAGGCTACCAATATAAAATGTATGCCTTTATACTACAGTTTTAAAGTCCTTAAAGGGGTTTTCCCACAAAAGAAAATTCTCAAATCGCAATCCCCTAGTGATGTTTACACAATAAAGATCATTACTTTACAATTTTACTCATTTTTATTGCTGTATGCTGACACATAGAAAGAGAGAGATGAGACAGATGAGAGATGATGATATGCCTATTACATGCTGTCAGCTCTGCTAAATATCTGTTCTCACAGATATATGCCAGCCTCCCCTTTCCCCATGTATAACTTATCTGCTGGTAGCTTGCAGCTTCTCTCTCCTCACCATGTGTATTTTGCTGGCAGGATGTTAGTGTTTGGATCAGTGTGAGCTCAGTCCGGTACTGCAGGTGGCAGGGGCTAGAGTGCAGGGAGCATGGAAGGAGAATGTCAGCTCCACGGCCGTCACACAGAAATCCAAGATGGTTTCCCTGACACTACATAAGAAGTTACAGTGTCGTGCCTACGGACAACTGAAATTGTGTGCAGCAGAACTGATAGAGATAAGTTTGATTTATATCTGTGAAATGCTGTATTTTTGTTAATAGTGAATTAGAAAATGTGTTATTTTGTTATCCTGAGTACACTTAAGAAATTGTCTTCATGAGAATACCCCTTTAAAGAAAACCTTTAATACAGAAAGGGAGGGACTTTACTGTGCAAATGCAAAAATGCAAAAATTTGTCCACATTTATATATCAAAGAACAAAAAGATGTGTATATCTGGGTTGAGATGAATTACGGTACATGCGCATCGAATGCATGTAATTTACGGCACATCTATACCAAGTGACGATATAAAACTCTGCTATGTTGAGCGCGAATAACAGTAGGTATATGTCACAAATTATTTTATTGCAGACTTGCCCTATAGACTGACACACAGACCAATAGTAAGAGTACAAATTGAAAACTGAATTTTACTACAACATATAAATGTAGGATAGCAATAATTAGATTTCCACCGTATACACATTGGATACATGTAGTTTACTGCAATGCAAAATTATTTCTGCCTAAAAGTTACCCTATTATACGCAAATGTACATATGCAAGCATATACGTTACGTTATAGTTTGGTCTGCCTGTTAATTACCTAGTCGTCTGCCGATGTGCATATGAGTGTATATAGCTATATCAATCACGTATCAAGATGATGCATAAATAGAAGACTGATTTAAATTGTCACTAGAGATGAGCGAGCACTAAAATGCTTGGGTGCTCGTTACTCGAACCGAACATTTCCCGATGCTCGAGTGCTCGTTTCGAGTAACGAGCCCCATTGAAATCAATGGGAGACCCGAGCATTTTTCAGTAAAATTACAAACTGACCGAGCACAGTGAAATAACACAGTGCAGAACAGATTGCAGATGTTCGGGAACATCTGCGATCTGTTCCGGAGACACGCGTGCAGAACGGTGTTCTCCACAATAGTATTGAAGAACAATATGTGTAGAGAACACATTGCAGATGTTTGGAAACATCTGCAAGTTGTTCTTCACACATATGTTCTTCAAATACTATTGCGGAGAACACCGTTCTGCACACGCGTGTCCCGGAACAGATCGCAGATGTTCCCGAACATTGCAATCTATTCTGCACTGTGTTATTTCACTGTTTTCTTCAATTAAACGATTAAATTAAATGTTTTAATTGTATTTTGTTATGTTTCTTCACTTCTTTTTTTTTAATTAAATGCTCGTTATCGAGCAGGGCAAATACTCGTCCGAGCAACGAGCCGGTCCGAGTATGCTAATACTCGACCGAGCATCAAGCTCGGACGAGTATACTCGCTCATCACTAATTGTCACATATATATTAATGGATTGGAACTTAATTTGCAAAGATGCAACCTAATATTACGATCAGCAAACAATGCTGGTAAGGGAACACTTCCCCATAAAAGACTCTCCACCCGGGCTGAGATTAAAAGCAGATAAACAACTTTCAATTTTATAATATAGAAGCATAATGTATCAACAAAAATAGTTTTCACATGCAGGTGGACAATCAATTGTAGGCACCATGGGAGGTACAAGATCTGCCATAGAGTGAATTACCAGCCCATATCCAAATTCTGGTAATAGGTTAACTACATTAGAAGAGGAAAACTGATGTTCACTAGTGGCATCACATCAAAACCTGAAAGGACGGATTCTTAAAATGTAAATTTTTGGAGAAAATGCAGAGGTAGTTATGTGGATCCAATACGGATATAGCGGTCTAGGAGGATCTTGTAAACCGGAAAGTAAGGTGAAATCAACATCAACAAGGGTTAAACCATTAAAGTGTCTCCATAAAGGAGAAAAAGATAAAAAAAATCAAATAAAAATTCCATTTTTTGCATTGCCATTTTTTACTCCCGAACTTTAAAAGTCTATAATTTTTTTTTCATGTAAAGAGCTGTGTGATGGCTTGTTTTCTAGGTAAAAAATTTCGCCTCATAGTGACGGTATTTAATATTTCATGCAATGTACTGGGCACAGTACATTCCAAATGCAGTGAAAATGGTGAAAAAAATGCATTTGCATCATTTTCTTGTGGGTTTGGATTTTACAGCTTTGACAGTGTGCCCCAAATGACAAGTCTATTTCATTCTTTAGGCCGGTGCGCTCATGGGGATATCAAATTTGTATAGGGTTTATAATGTTTACATACATTTACAAAAAATATATACAAACTGTACAAAAAAAAATTTTCATTTTGACATCTTCTGGCGTTAATAACTTTTGTCATTTTTTCAACTTTTGATGAAGTTTTAAATGCTATCAGTATTTGATCACTTTTTATAACAAAAATATATATTTTTTTAAATAGCAAAAAAGTGGTAATTTGGACTTTGGGTCCGCTATTTTCTGTTAAACGTCGGGAAGAACTCTTATTATATTTTCATAGATTTGATATTTGGAGACGCAGCAATACCTACCTAACATGTTTATGACTTTTATTGTTTATTTATATGTATATCAGTTCTAGCTAAAGGGGGGTGATTTACATTTTTAGGGTTTTTTTAATATAGTTTTTTAAAAACTTTATTTATTTTTACTATGGTACTGTAACCCTAGGTTGTCTGATTGATCCTACCATACAAGTACCTTATGGCAGTATATGAGGATTAAAATATAGTGATATGGAAAAATTAATATCATAATTGTATGAATAATGCTGAATGTTGCAATAAAAGATAACATATAAGGCGACATTCACACAGACGTATGAAAACGGCCGTATCCGTACCGTACCGTACATTTTATTTATGGGTTACACACGGTCACATTCATTTCAATGGACAATACGTTCAACCATTTATATTGCTGTTTTTTACACCGTAGAGTATTGTACCGTATACTGGCCATATAAAAATATAGAGCATGTCCTATTTTCTTTCGTATTTCAGTTCCGTATGCCCTAGAAGTCTATGGGGACGTATAAAATGCGGGTTACATACGTGCTGCATACGGATGAAAAATGTCACTTATATATGGGCTCATACGGCCCGTAAATATGGGACTGGAGAAATCATACAGTAATGTGAATGTAGCCTAAGTAAGTGGCCTCTTCAATGAGGAGAAAGATGTTTTAGTCATCAAATCTAAATGTTCGAATGTTTTAATTTCCACATATCTTTGTTTTTATACTTTCAGCTTTCTCATGCCTTTAGCTGACTGTGTAATCTACTACCAACCAAGCTAGCCTAATTATTTACTTTAAACTATCTCTTGTTTGTCCATGGTCTTTCTAAAAGATATCATGACCAGACTGACCTGGAACATAACTATACTATGGTTTTAAAAATGTGAGAAAACTACACTATGCAAATTATTTCATGGGAAGCAGACAAATATATTTTTAACAACATTAATATGTGATGTAATTAGAAGGTTCCTTACACACACATAAGCTGCCCCTCGTATCTCACTTCTGATTGGTGATTGACGTAGTACAGTAGTATTGCAGTATACAATCAGACCATCTATAGTTAATGTACCCTATAGCAGTGATGTCGAACCTTTTAGAGACCGGGTGCCCAAACTACAACAAAAACACACTTTTTTATTGCAAAGTGCCAGCATGGCAATTTAAGAAGTAATTTATTGCTACCTGTTCTACCACAACTTTCAAACATATTGGCCTCTCAAGGACAACAAAACAGTTGAAAGAAGAAGGGCAAATGTACAGGAAGAAATGTGGGGCCTAGAGGAGCTCTAAAGATAATCCTCCCCTTTCTACATGTTCTACCTCTTCCTGCAGTCCCAAGCATTCAAGAATGTGTTGCTTTAAAATAGCACTGAGAGCAGCATTTCTTGAGTCACCAGGGACTGCAGGATGATTCTTTGAGTTCTATGTGGAGTGCTATGTTGATGGCTTGGGTGCCCAAAAAGAGGGCTCCGAGTGCCACCTCTGGCACCCGTGCCATAGGTTTGCCACCACTTCCCTGGAGGATCTAAAAAAACTGTTAAAAAAAGTTTCAAAAAGTTTTAAAAATAATCAAAAAATGTTAAAAACCTAAAAGTTCAAATCACCCTGCTTTCCCTGGAACTGATATAAAATGTAATAAACAGTAAACATCACAGACGCACTAGGTATTGCCGCAGCCCAAAATGCCTGATCCATCAATATATAAAAACGTTTATTGCCGGTGGTGACCCACATAACGGAAAATAGCACCCAAATGTCCAAAACGCGACTTTTTAAACCTTTTTACTTCACATAAAAAATGGAATAAAAAGTGACCAAAATATCGCACAGACCTCAACATGGTAGCAATGAAAATGTTGTCTCCTTTTGCAAAAAATGAAATGTCACACAGCTCCATACACCGAAGTAGGAAAAAGTTATTACTATCAGAAGATGACCAAAATGTATTTTTCTTTTTCGTACACATTTCTTTAATTTTTGAAAATGTATTAAAACACAATAAAACCTATATAAATTTGGTATCACCGTGATCGTACCAAACCAGAGAATAAAGTAGAGGTGTTATTTGGAGCCCGTAAAAACAGCCCACAAGAACGCGATTTTTTTACAATTTTTCCACATTTGGAATTTTTTTCCACTTTTCCAGTACACGGCATGGAACAGTAAATAATGTTACGTAGAAGTAAAATTTGTTGCGCATCAAATAAGCCCTTACACAGCTCTGTACACAGAAAAATGAAAAAGTTATGGATTTTTGAAGGTGGAGAGCAAGAAATGAGCGAAAAAAAACCCTGCGTCCTTAAGGGGTTAAAGAAATGATATGATCTATAGGAGACTGAGTTTATTTTCCTTAACATTTTGGTGTTTCGGCCCAGTTCCTTGAGATGACTGCTGGATGGGATGTTCAAGGCACTGCACTGACTGGAACAGTGGACACTGGCACTATAGGTGAGATGACTCCCTGCTACTCCTCCGGTCTGCCGCTCATCAATTTGGCTGATCCATCTCAACAAGGGTCGTCTGAGGTAAGATTTTATAAGCTATATACAGTTAATATGTATATATACTCTCCCATACTGTCTTTAAACTTAGATCTGGTCACATAGCGCTCTAAGTAGATTGGCATTTGCTATTTGTGTACAAGTGAGATGATGTTATATCTGGCCTTCTAATGGTAAAAGAGAGTGGAACAAGTAATGTTACAAGTAGTCTGGAAATTAGTCTATGGGAACCTCTCATTAGGTTACTAATTTTTAATCCTGATAAATGACTCCCTTTAAGCCAAAAGAGAGAAAAGACAAATATATAATAGCTCCAAAAAGTTATATTAAAAAGCATCATTTTTTTAAATACATATGCAAAAAAAATACAGAACTTACAAAAAAGCATAAAAACACTTTAAAAGGGTAAAAGAACACATTGTACACCTAAAGCCTTGGCGGAGGGATATACCTTCCACAACCCCGTATTAACTGTCAAAAAATGTGCCCCACTAGCCATTGCAGTTACTCTACAAGATCACTAGTAGATCTATAAAATTTATTTGTACAATATGTTTTTTTTATGTAAGATAGACCTTGTAATCAGTTATTGTTGTCTAAAGTTGCCACATGGCATGTTGACCCTGATGTTAAGTGTTAATAGCATCTTTAATCAAATGACCAGTGAAATTCCACATTGTGAGTACTAGACAGCTTACTATTCATACTAAAAGAAGTGTTATGTCTTCAGTGCATTGATGTTCTACAGACATGGATCAAAGGCTTTGTGTCTTGCAGGAAAATCAATGACCTTGACTACCGTGAAAAAAAGCATTTGAAATATGAATTCTGAACAGTGACATTGAACCTTCGAAAATGACTCTATTGGATTTAGGAAATACAGTTCATATTGAATGAAGGCAAATGGGTTTTAAAACACAACTTTTATAAATGAATAGAGATTATATTATTCAGATTTTGTAATCTATTTCCTTTCTTAATTATTAGGTGTATGTGGAAGTGATTACATGATTCTCTAAGAACTGCATAAATATGTAAGATTCAGGATTTCTGGCGCACGTTCTTCATGAAACTCGCGCTCTCTGTAATGCCCCAACAGAGTTCACCAACTTTTTCTTTGATGAACCTTTAACATGGGATGTGCAAAATAATGTAGGACTTTGCATGATAAATCTGGTGCACGGTCCCACTGAGCACCAGAATGCCCCCTAATTTGTGTTGCATGATGCGTGCAACACACATGGAGTGAAGACACTTTTTAAATACATGTGCAAACAGTACCTAATAGAATGTGCAAAGTCCAACAGAAAACTGGCTCAAGGCCCTTAGTAAATGGTCCCCAAAGTGTCTATAAGTAAAACAGTTTGAAGTCAGATTAAGCAATTCCATACTGCCTCAGATGTATCAGTTGTGCTGAATGATAATTCTGCTGCAATATTATACTATCTTAAGTGATTTTACACCACTGATTAGCTGTTAGTTTACACTTGGAAATTGAGTTATAACTTTAGTGAATTGCTAGTACACAGCATCTCATACAAGGTTCACTTTCTCTTTACCCACACTCCTTTTACAGAGTAATTTAATCAGCACTCTTCAGACATGGAAAAGACATAGGCCCATTATGTCTTATTAAAGTGTTTGTGCCAGTTTTCAGTTTGTGTTATGTAAAAACTGAAAAAAACGATATCATCCAAATTCAAAAAATATAAATCCCCTGGATATGCTTAATCCTGAATGTATTTTGTATGTATTGTATGCATATGAGAAATGTATGCCAAACTATGCTAATCGATGATTTAACACTTCCACATTATTACTTAAAAATGTTAAAATTAAGCATTTGAACTTTTATATTCAATTGTTTATTTTTATTACTATGAAAGGCAATTCCTCTAACTTTGTATATATATGTTTTATTAAAACATATCTAAGTTGGTCAGCTGAATGGTGGCTTCACATTTTTTGGGACTTTTTAAAAAGTCCAAAATAGGTGTAAACATGGGTTTAGATGGGACTAGATATGAGCAGACTCAAACTTTAAATGAAATCTACCATCAAAGTCAAGCATGATAAATCAGGGTCAAGTTTCTTAAAAAGGAATTATGCCATGTATAAGAAATGTAAGACGACTACCACAGTCACTGTGCCTGGGCCTATGAGTATGTGTGCCTGGTTTATAATGAGGCTTTTTGTTGGTAGATTTTCTTTAAGCTCACGTTGGGGGTTTGGGTGAATCATGTGCATCCCAGAGATATTGTCAATTGGCTACACAGTCGCCAATCTGGTAATGTGTATGCGACGCACGGGACGCACTTGAACACCAAACCTGAACATAAAGAGCAATCCAGCTCATCACTACATAAGACTTTTTAATCCCTTAACGACTTGGCCTTTTTTAGTTTTTTCACTTCCATTTTTCACTCCCCACCTTCAAAAATCTATAACCTATCATATCACTATTATGGGACTCTATCTCTAATATTCTTTCCCATATTTACAGGAAACCAATAAACTTATCCCCCCACCAAGGTCTGCTGTTAATAGACATATCAAATATAGACAAAAAATACTCTACAGTACCAGCTCAACTTGTAATGTCTACTAAGCTTACTATAACAAGGTATTGGAAAAAGCCTACTTGCCCACCAGTGGATGAAGTAACAAGACAATTAAATACCACATGTGCGTATGAGAGGGCCATAGCTACTCAAAATGGTAGGATTTCTCTCTTTGAAGCCCAATGGAAGACCTGGACTAATTCTCAACTCTATGCAGAGTAACTCATACTCTAACCACCACTTTCAAGTCATATGGCAATACCATTATTTGAAAACACAAAGACTGTTCCATAAAGAGTTAAGTCTTATTTGTTTTGTTTCCCTTTAAAATATGTTATCGGACAACTTATGGTACCGGACTCCTGGAGTACCATCCGGCCTAAAGTCCAAGGTTTTGAGTGATTGAAGAAGTATCAATATACATGCTCTAATCTTAATAACCAGCATAACATATATCCAGCAATTCTGATGTACAAATGTAAAACCTGCAAATTGCTTATCACATACCACTGTATGTATGACTTCTTTCATTACTACTAATAAAATTTTAAAACTTAAAAAAAAAAAAAAATCTATAACTTTTTTTATTTTTCCACATAAAGAGCTCTTTTATGGCTTATTTTCTGCGTAACAAATTGCACTTCGTAGTGACGGTATTTAATATTCCATGGCACAAACTGGGAGGGAAAAATTTCCAAATGCAGTGAAAATGGTGAAAAAACACATTTGCGACGTTTTCTTGTGGGCTTGGATTTTACAGCTTTCACTGTGTGCCCCAAATGACATGTCTACTTTATTCTTTGGGTTGCTACGATTACGTGGATACCAAATTTGTATAGGTTTTATACTGTTTTCATACATTTAAAAAAATTAAAACCTCCTGTACAAATTTTTTTTTTCGATTTTGTCATCTTCTGGCGGCAATAACTTTTTCATACTTTGATGTATGGAGCAGCTTTTGATGGCATTTTCATTGCTATCATTTTTAGGACTGTGCAACCTTTTGATCACTTTTTATTAATTTTTTAATATTTTCCAAAATGTCAAAAAAATTTCATTTTTTGACTTTGGACGCTATTTTCCATTACGGGGTTAAACGCACTGAAAAACCGTTATTATATTTTGATAGATCGGACATTTTCGGACGTGGCGATACCTAATGTGTTTATGATTTTTACTGTTTATCAATATTAATATCAGTTCTAGGGAAAGGGGGGTGATTTGAATTTTTAGGTTTTTTATTATAATTTTTTTTTTAACTTTTTTTTACTTTTACTATTTTTCAGACTCCCTAGGGTACTTTAACCCTAGGTTGTCTGATCGATCCTACCATATACTGCCATACTGCAATATGGCAGTATATGGGAATTTTACTCCTCATTCATTACAATGTGCTGATAGCAAGTAACAGCCGTTCAGTAAGTTAGTTACCTTTGTGTATGGTGGGCATATTGGAACCGGATAGTCCACACCTTAAGATCCTTCTCTACTCTTGATGTTACAATGGTTCCCAGACAAAGACAAGGCACATTCAGAGGTGCCCGAAAACATCAGGTGGCCCACCCAACAGGAGGGGTCATGGGTCCCTCCTACCTGGTACTACAACCAGAGCGCTTGAGAATCCATAACTTTTCAAGGGAAAGTCATAGGGTCATGGTTCTGGTATCATTGGATCCGGGTGAATCCCTGGATCTCATTGATACGAAACCTGACCCATTTGCTGCTGTCCTATCTAGAGATATTGATATCTCTGGAACCGAGTATTCTAGAGTGCTGGAAATTGGATTATTATGATCTCCTACAAATAACAATCCAAAAATGTATTTGTTCTTTTGGTGAGATGGGCCTTAACTGCATTACTGTCCCTATTCAACTTAGTGGTTTTGGAGTTTTTACAGCTCTTTGTTTGAGACTTGGGAGGGGGAGTGCATGGAGACGATCTGACTGCAGAGGTTTATTGAAGCAAGGACACAAGCTATGTGAATGTAAACAACCTAGCTCAATTAGGCCAATCAAGCTGAGGCTAGGGAAAGATGGGGGACTTGAGGAGGGTCCCATTTATCACAGTTCCAAAATTGGATCCTTTGGTTAGGCATCCGAGACACTCTACTGTCCGAAACCTATCCTGGATCCTATAAAGGAACAAATAGATCATGCAGATCGCCCTCCCAAAAAAACTATTGACTCGAGTATAAGCAGAGGGTGTGTCTATGAAGCCATGAGCTTAGCCTCTGATCTCCCTGTGTTTGTTTAAACAGCGATGAGAAGGGAGGATTAACTCCTTCACTTTTAGCTTGATCTTGAATAATGCTTATAGCATACTACATCCAGGAACGGAGCATGAAGGGTTAAAAAGCACATGTTACAGCTTTGCAAACAAACTGGAGAGGATTGGGAATCCTTCTTCGATCTGGTAGGCAGATCTACCAGGGCAACTTAAAAGTAATACTGTAAATAAGGGCCACATTGCAGCCTGTTTCTTTACAAACTCCCACACAAACACAAACATCAAAAACCATCTGAAATTACAATTAGTCTTTTAAAATATACACTGAGTAACCACTGCTCATAAGAGTGGTATTGATGTATTTCATAAAAATACCTGCATAACAACCCTAATGTTTCATGTGTCTCTATTTCAACCCCTCATGACATTGTAATTGAGTCTTTATAATGTATTATTCAAACAACACAAACACAAAACACCACTTACAATCTGAAGAAAGTATATTACTATTTGAAATTATTATGGAACTATTAAAAGGTTAAGACTTGAAAGACAAAAGAATTGTTTGTTTTCCATAGCAGCATTTTCTCAATTATAATTACCGGTGGTCTCCGACTTAAAAGGGGTATTCCCATTTCAGCAAATTAACGTTATTGTTTGTATTATAAAAAGTTATACAACTTTCCAATATACGTTTTGTATCAATTTCTTATGGTTTTCTAGATCTCTGTTTGCTGTCCTTCTACAAAAATAACTTCTAGGTTCACCTCCAATGGACAGAAATCTGACCATGGTTATATAGGTGCACAGCTTGTTAGTATCTCAGAGAGTAATAAGAGCTGTGTTATAATGAGCCACACACCTGTGTGACCATGGTCAGATTTCTGTGCACTAGAAGTGAACCTAGAAGTTTTTCATAGAATGACATCAAGCCGAGAAAACTGTGAGGAATTGATACAGAAAGTATATTTGAAAGTCGTATAACTTTTTTATACTACAAACAACATTAATTTGCAGAAATCGGAATATCCCTTTAAGGACACCCGACTCACGGCAACCCCTAGTTACAGAAAAATTTCTCTGCCCCTTGTGACCTCTGGTAAAGCTCTCTGGATGCTCTCCTTTAGTCGTAGACTGCAATAAACAGCTAATAAACCTTGTTCGTATGACAGCACAGAATTTTGAAAAACTAATTGTCACAGACAATTACAACAAAAGCTAACATCAAGTACTGGAGCGCTATAGGCAGTGAGTTACCATCCTATTCAACGTGATCTTGTACTTTGTTGATATATTACCGTGCCAACGGCACTGTCATAGAAGGGGGATACCTGTGCGCTGTTCCCAGAAGCACGTCACTGCTTGATTTGCGGGACTGTAGTAGGGGGCGTGCATATATGGACATCCCCTGGCGTTGTCTGGTTGTAGGCTTGAGAAAGCGCCTTTTCGGCACGTCCCCTGTTGCAGCTGTATATTTGTCCGTGTTGTCACTCTGCTTGAATAAAGGATTGAACACGTCTTGGTGAGTGCCGCTTCACTACTCTCTACAATTGTGATTGGATTCATTCTGTGTGCATTTGGAGCTGATCACCCTTATACATGACCCGTGGTCCATTCGGGAGGAGCAGATTTCGACAGCAATCATTCACTAAAGTAGTGCTGGTAGTTTTATGTCTTTGCTTGGACAAAAGCTAACATCAAGTGCTATGACTAAAGAACATCCATGTGTGCAGCCAAGATGTTACATAAGTTTAAAAAATACAAAAGGATAGAATGTCCAAAGAAAAGAACCAAAAGGATTTAAAGGATCTAAATTGTTAGTTTTGAATTGTTTGTGATTCGCTAGGTTTATAGGCACATTGGGACACAATATACGTTTCATGTGAGGTTTTCAAGGCATCTAGAAAATGCTATTTCATGTGCAAACACTGTATTGTAGGGAATTGTGTAACTCCCTATCCAATCTGTTTTGAATTTTAGCACTACATAGAATATAAGTGTTCAGTAATATCTTAATGAATACAGAGAAGACCTATTTGTTTCATCAGGAACAAAATTAAAAGTTTTGTAATTTACTTTCTATTTTGGCTTATCATCTTGCCACATATAAAAAGTGTAGAAAGCAAATTAATTCTGAATATTTAATGAGACCTAATTTGAAGTTCATCTTTTACCTGTTAAATTCTAATTTGCTTATAGTCACAGAGGGGAAAGCTGGAGAATTTTGCTGTACCATGCAGGCAATGTACAATGACATTATTAAAAGCAAAACCCTTTAAATCATTCTTCCTCATTCCCGCAGTTGAAAGGTCCTCAGTATAGTACACACAACTATTAAAAATGCTGTGTACGACACTTGATGGGTTGATCTAGTCTCATGCAATTATCTTAAAGGAGAACAATTTACTAAGCACCTTCCACCAGTTTTCTGTAGGAATCGAACATTCTTTTATGTGCAAACAGCTTGAACATGTATTTAAAGGGAACCTACCACCACGAGTCTACATATAAAGGTAGGTTGGGTGGTAGGTGGATCTATAGGACGTGAGAATAGCCCTTTTAAGGGCTAATTCTAACATCCCCACACTTTTTTGATAACTTTTATTAACAGAATATGTACATTTTCTAAAGTGGCTACTGGGGCATGGAGTAGCCGGAGCTGAGGCTACAGGACGCGGCTACTCCACGCCCCAGTTCACTGCTCAAAAGCCGGAGCCGCACAGACGAGGGCATGCTGTTCTGCCACGCCGTGTAGTCTCATCTCCGGCTACTCCACGCCCCAGAAGCCGCTTTAGAAAATTTACATATTCTGATATTAAAAGTTATCAAAAAAGTGCAGGGCATGAGGATTAGCACTTAAAAGGGCTATGTTCATGTCCTATGGATCCACCTACCACCATATCTACCTTTATAGGTAAATTTGTGGTAGTAGGTTCCCTTTAAGAAGTGTCCGTGCAACATATGTGTCACTCGTGACCCTTTTGTGGTGCAGCTGCATTATTCCTCACATTGTCATTGGAAAGGGTGTTCTGGTGCTCAGTTGGGTCATGCGCCACATTTAACATGCAACGTTAACATGCAGCAAAAAAAAGTTGTTGCACTCTGTCGGGGCAGTGCAAGGAGCGCCAGATTCATGAAGGACAGGCACCACAAATCATGAATCTGTACTGTTTTTAGTAAATGTGTCCAGATATCTTTAAAATGTAAAATCATAATTTTAGATATTTTTTAAATGATATTTTTAATTAATTCATTTTAATATTTTTTGCAGTCACATGGAAAAAAATCTATAAATATTTCATACCATTTTTTATGTCCCGTAGTAATCCAAGTATTAATAATATTTTTCTTACTTTTAGGAATTATGAAATATTTAAATATATCTTATTATTTTGCTAGTGTCGTGGTGTTAAAATATTACTTATTAACTGATGATTAACAGTCCATAATTAATTAAAGTTGGCCTTTGGGGTTTCTTTACCTTAATGATAATGTTAACAAAGTCTAAAATCAAAACTGATCAGCCTATGATATTGTGAAATGTGGTAATCCTCTCCAGAGCTCCTGATGGCCATTAGGAATATAATTTAAGTATCAACAATATGTTTCTCAGCTTGTTGCCTCCTGTTTCTGTACCAAGCATGTACAGTATCAGTAACATTTAAAGGGTTAGCTCCAACCAATGTCTTTCATAACCTCCCTAGTGAACACAGACCCACCTAAGTTAGCTACCACTTTTACTGCAAATACATTGACCAGCGAGGAGGAGCAGTGTATTAAAGTTTTGACTTTAAGGCCTCATATCTCGCCATCTACTAAAGCTTTTTGGTTCTGACATGGTGCATTATTGTAAAAAATCAGTTGATTGCACTCCTGTAGTGACAACTTACTGGTTTGATATTTGGCTAAAGAGTGTTGTTTAAGTGACCTTGTGGGTTTTCACTCATAAACCTCATATAGGGAATTTTTGTGAACTGAGTCACAAGGTAACTGTCCCTTATTTACAGTGACAAGTAAATGATAACAATGTTTTGAACTTTTGAGGTTCTGGCTCCGTATCTCAACATCCATCAATATGCACATTTTTAGCTTCTTTTGTAAGTAGATTAATAAATGTAATTCTATTTTTATCCAAAAGTTGTCTGCACTATGGTCTTTTTCCAAATACCTATAGGCTGCATTGCTGGAGTACGGATACACGATTTAGCGATACTGAAATACCAGATGCTGGAAGATTGGATTGCCCAGGAGATGGACTAATACTTCTTGGAATTTTGACCTTTTTTCTCAACATTACCAACAAAGTAGTATAAAGGATCTTTCTTGAGACTGCACCTTCAGAGAGTTGGTAGGAGTGAGCGTCCTGGACAGCTATACAGACCTGACAGAGCTAATGCTTAATTTGTATGCTGTATGTTCTTAAATTCAGTGTTTTCATGATGTTGCTGCTGGCCTCTCTTCACTGCACCGCCTCATATGTGATTTACCAACCAGGTTAAATTCCACTTTACATATGCTAGAAGGATGTGTCAGCAGCAGGCAATTGTGGAATTCCAGCTCCAGAAAGCCCCAGTAAGTCAAAGTAATAACCAGCAGCACTGGGCTTCCATTAGGGACACTTGTTCAATGGTACACCGCCTCCAATATGCCACCAATATGGTCAGTGCCAATGATGCCATTTTAGCTCTACCATACCCATCTTTCTCTTGCCTGCTTGAAAAGTTCTTCAGGCTATCATGGCAGACAGGGAAGAATAAGAACAGGTGCTAGGCCAGTCCAAACAAGGCTCACAGGGTGGGTTCCTGAAGCAGTGGTCTGCTAATGCAATGTCCAGCCAGAAAAAAGTTTTGCAACAAGAGAAGAGGATTTGGGTGACACCCAGAGGAGCTCAAAGACATCACTGGAGTGTGACTGCAGAGATGCAGAGGAGGAAGAGACACCTCTCACCACAAACAGTTTGTCTTTGCCAATGTGAAACCTAGCCCACATGAGCCACATGAGCCACTATATGCTCTAGTACTTGGCACTCAAGTTGTCTAACTGTATCAAATACTGGGTGACCACCCAGCTGAATAAACACCACAAGGAGAGCATAGCATCTTTCTTTCCAATAATAGAGCAAGAGACTAAAATGAAAGTGCACAAGTACACTTTGGGGCAGGCACTACTGTTGGAGTTCCTATCCCACATTGAGAGCTGAGTTGCAGAACGAGGAGTAGAAAATTGCCAACATAGACCACCATGGCCACAATATGGAATTCAATATTGACTTCTGCTCAACTTCCTTCACCCACAGATGAGCCACGTAGTACCAGAAGGAAGACTGTGAAGCACATGGTTGTGGATTAGCTGTCCACATATCTACTGAACCTAAAGCATGGGCCCTCTCTGATCAATTTCTAGGTGGGAAAATTGGACACATGACCAGAAGTTGCCCTCTATGCCTTTTAGGTGCTGTCTTGCAGTTAGGGTGCTCTCAGAGCACATGTTCAGCATTACTGGTGGTGTCAGCACCAACATGAGGCCACCTCTCTAAAGCCATCATGAACATCCTAACATTTATTAGGAAGAACCAAACATGGATAATACAAGACTTGGTTTTGCCAGTGTCCGAAAAAGTTCTGCATTACCGAAATGTCAACTCCAAAATGATCAATTCTGTGTTTCTGGAACTTAAACTTCAAACTTTTCAATTTTGTATTTCCAGAAATTTATCCTCAAATTTTGACTTTCAGTAACATAAAATATGGGTCTCCTTTGATTTTAATGGGGTTCATGTTCAAGTCAAAGTTTAACCCAAGATCTGCGTCTCGAATTGAAATCTGTTGAATTTGAAAAAGCCTGTCAAACCCAAATTTTGACCAACCCACTTTGTGGTTTGGGTCCACTCAACACCAATTGTGGCACTTTTCAGGAAAAATAACACATAATGTATATTTCCTTTATTGACAATGTCTTCAATCACTAAGCAAGCCAGGGACCACTTTAAGTGGACACTGTAAATGGCCAGGAGAAATCAGATAACAATACCTGGATGTTGTAGTATTGGCCAAAAAGAATGCAGGTGGTTTTTCCCATACATGGTTATTGGGGATTGGAATCCTATTTCCACAATATCATTCCAAGCTGTAGATCCGTATCCTAAATAAAGAATTCCCTCAAGGACTGGAAGCCGAGCCAAACTATCTGGAACCTCCAAAAACCTATTTTAGGATCCTGAGTTTACTTTTGCGTGTGCTATCCTTTTTACTTTATCTTTCATTGTATTGTCCTTTTGTAACTCTAATTTGCTGGTTGCTAAATCTTTTTTTCTCATACAATAGCAGCAAAAACTCAAATACATTAATATAAATGCAATCCAACTTATTTTTTGATTTTTGCATCCTCTGTGGAATATGAAAGATCCATGACAGTTTCATGTTAATGACTTAAGAAAGTTTTTAAGCCCTGGGCTAGTAGTTTGGAAGTGTTTAGTAAGCTTGAATCCAGAATAGACATTTTGAAAATTTTGGTTGTTTATGAGTGAAAGTTGATTGCAAGGAACATTCAACTGGCTGGAGGCCAAAGTGAATGACTTCAGACCTACGAGGACACTTCATTATTAATTAGCTTGTGTGTTCTTGGAATAAAGGTAAAAAGTATAAATGTTTCAGTGCCTTACAAGCTTGGAGAGGATGAATCTAGTGTATTGCTTAATGCCCTGTGGCTTATTCTGATACAGTACATAGTAGACCCTGCAAACAGCTGACTCCCTCTATGCTCCTTTGCTATAGAAGATTTATCTTAGGGGGCAAGTCATTCACAATAAAGTCTGGAAAAGTCCCTTCCATGGTTCCTGAATATGAATTTGTTCTGTTATTTGGCCACAAACAGTGCATCTGCGGTCCAATTTTGCATTCAGTGTGTAATCAGTGTGTAATCAGTTTCTGAGATACTGAGCTTCTGACCACAAAAATGGCCAGCATGTCATCCTGATGTTATTCATTTTTTTGCATCCACAAGCACCCCAAAAAGCTGGCAAATTATGACCCTAGCTGGTCCAAACCAAAGGGTTGCATGATTGTGTTAAATAGAAAATGATTTGCAAATACGGACCACATGCAGGTGTCAATCATGTACCATTAGTATTTTTTGTGTTCTTATATACTTCTACGGGAAGACAAAGGCGCAAACACAGGCAAAAATAGGATCTGCTCTGAGTTCTTCACAGCCTTTCACTTATCAGTGTATGGGTCCTTTGAAATGAATGTGTCAGTGTAACATCAGCAGCAAAATTCCCCCACATATTACACGAATGAAGACAACGTTCATGTGCGCACAGTCTTACTGTCATACTAAGAGTATGTGCACATAATGGGGCACATTTTCTTACGCATCCGGAGGAGTTCGCAGAAAGTGCATTGTCTGACGATAATGCAGTATGTCACGATTCACTAAGATATGCCCGATATCCTGCATGTGACGCTCAGGTCCAACAGAGTTCACCTTCTTCTTCTAGGTGCATGTAAGTGCATTGTCCTGTGACACAATTTGAATGATAACGCCCCTCCCCCCCCGATTTCTGTCGCATGCAAGCCAGTGCAGCTGCGCCACAATCCGATCACCTGCGATACATTCCACAGTTTAATACCTGTCAAATCCCGGAAACGTCTGAAAAAATGATGAAAATGAGGCCACAGACCCTTAGTAAATAAGCCCCAATCTGTGTGTTGTTCATGGGTCGCAAACAACGGATTCATTGGGGCTCACTTACTAAGGGTCTGCAGACCGCACTATTGTCGGATTTTCCTACAATTTCCGATTTGTGCCGCAATTAGCGGATTTTGGTGCGAACAATCGGAATTTTGGTGCATCGGCGCTGGCATCGGCTATCATGAAACACAAATCAGGGGACGGGCCATCGGAAGATCCGACTTATTTGGTCTAAGTGCGGGATTTAACTTTTAAATTGTGTCGCAATCCATGCACTTACATACACCAGGAAGAAGAAGGTAAACTCCAGTGGACCTGATCGAGGAAGAGACATATGCAGGATATCGTGCACACCGTCTATGTGAATCACGGCACAGTGCATGATTGTCGGACAGTCCGGATCGGGGCTAGCGACACGGACGAGTAAGTAAATGTGCCACATTATCTATTTGAGCCGTCAATGGGGGGGATTTACTTATTCTGGCACAAGCACGACTGTCGGCATCGGAGATCAGTCTTCGGAAAGCAAAGCCCAATGTTTTAGTAGCGCACAGCTGTAAGTAAATAATGGGTAGACGTCAATAATCATAAGAAGCCATAAAAATGCTGATATCAATGAGATGTGCGCCAAAATCTTACATGGACTGCTTCTTAATTTTGCTCTCCTACCAATTTTTTCCAGGTCCATTGTGCACCTAAAATTGCGCCTAAAAATACGACAAAATACACATAAATGTGACGGTAATGTGGAAAAGTTAGGCCATGCCCACTTGCGCCAAAAAGAGACGGAGGAGGTGGAATAGTCAGAAACATCTGTTCTTTCTGGCCCAAACTCAATATAAATGATCCGTAACAATTCTGCGCCCCAAAAAACGAAAGATCCCGGCATTTTTTAGGCGCAGATATGATAATACATGTCCCCCAATATGTCATCAGTCTGTAATCTTCCAAATCTTCAACAAAACAATCAGTGTCATGCGTTTATTATCTTTTTTTTTACAGATCCGCTAAAGAAAAGAGAAAGACTTGAAAATGATGTCCCAACCACTTGAAGGGTCACCAATCCTCAAATACGGACAACATACAGAGAACACCTGTGTGGCATCCATATTTTTCTTGTTCCTGTAGACTTCAATGGCAGTGGCATAACTAGGAATGAGTGGGCCCCATAGCTAAGTTTTGGCTGGGGCCCCCTCCAACCATTGTTCCTCAGTGTTACATAGGGGTTTCCATTATCTTTTTCTATAATGGAGGAGAATAACAGACACCGGCAGTAGATGAAGCTTTGCAGGAGGTTTCCTTACATCCCGTCTACTGTATTAATAGCTGTAATAATAACGCTGGTTGCTGCACAGGTTTCTCTGTTATAAGTAACGGTAGCAGTTCTGGCACTGGGGGAGGGGCTTCTATTTACTGCCGGTCTCTGTTATTTCCATAATGGAAGAAGATAATAAAAAACCCTTGATGGTGGTGAGAACCATCAGTATGGCCGCTCCTGCTCAGTACCAGTGTATGGGCCATTGGGGACATTAATCATAGTGGGTCTCAGGTTCGCCTATTTTTGCACCTGGTTTGCTCTTCTTTTTGGCTCCTGATCTATGATGGATCTAGTTCTGCCTTAGTAAATGCACTTTGGAATTGTCGCATGTCCTATTCATTTGCGCCTAAATTAGCGCCAAATTTGGCGCAAATTGTTAGATGTCTTTTGTGAGCAATAATGAAAGGAGACTTAGAAAAGATGACAGAACGTTCAGGGCTTCATCTCTGCACAAAAAACCTATCATTGTGATGTAACTGCAGGGACTAAAAGTTACAGAGATGTAAAAAAAATAAATAAATAAAATTCTTGCTGAAATGAGTCTTTGCCTTTTTTATTATAATTTACATGAAATGGAGACTGATAATATTCTCAGATCTGTACAATAAGACAATAATCACTCACAGAGATGATCCCATAGACAATGATGAAGTCATTACTGGAGAAATTTTACATTTTTAAAACTGCTCTGAAGTATTTTCCATGTTGCATAGAGGTTATTCTTCATTTGGGAACCTAAAATGTATGTTTTTAGTAATGAAAAGGGAAGTTTTTTGGAAGTGCACCTACTCAGAGGAGGTGCATTTTCTGTGCCTATTTTGTGCCTTTTTAGGCGCAAAATAGTGATAGATCCCGTGCAAACATCTGTTTAGGACGCACTCACTATGTCAGTTTCGCCCATTTCTCCAGGTCCCCCTTGATAGTCCGAAGCATGGGTTTGTAATTAAGATCAAAGAGTGAGGTGGATTCGTGTGAGATTTGTGTTCCTAGATATTTTATGGAATCAGTTGCCCATTTGAAAGGAAAAGTTTCTTGTAGCCATGCTTGCTCAATTGCAGGTAGGGTAACATTAAAAAGTTCTGATTTATGTGTGTTTACTTTAAAATTACTCACCCCACCATATATGCTAAATTCTTTTAGTGTAGCGGGTAGGGATGTTTTGGGAGATGTGATATATAACAGCAAGTCGTCTGCGAATAAGGGCAATTTGCAATGCCTTTCGCCCACCATTAGGCCTCGAACATCAGGGTTCGACCTCAAGGCATTCGCCAGGGGCTCCATTGCCAGTAAGTTAAGAAAGGGCGATAGGGGGCATCCCTGGGGAGTCCCATTTGTGATACGGAGAGGGTTGGATAGTGTTCCATTTACTCGGACTAAGGCTGTCGGGTCGCGATAAAGTGCCATTATGGCCTGTAGGAATTTGGGGCCCAAGCCGATTTTCCGAAGTACTGCGCCCAAGAACTCCCAGCTTAACCTATCAAAAGCCTTCTCTGCATCTACTGTGAGGAGGCATAGTTTGTTTCCGTTAGCGCGGGCTTTAGCCATAAGGGACATGGTTTTCACCGTGTTATCTTTGGCCTCCCTCCCTGGTACAAAACCCACCTGATCTCGGTGTATAAGCTCTGGAATTTGTGACTGAAGGCGGAAGGCCATCATTTTAGCGAACAATTTTATGTCCACATTCAGCAGGGATATGGGTCTAAAATCCCCACAGGTAGACATTGATTTCCTGGGTTTAGGTAAGACCGTGATGGTGGCTTGTAGGGATTGGGCCAGGAAGGGAGTGCCATGCTACATATTTATTACTGACTGCTCTGCATTTATTACTGACTTTTCCGCATTTATTGCACCATATTTATTACTGACTTCATCACATTTATTACTGACTGCGTCACATTTATTACTGACTTCGCCATATTTATTACTGACTGTGTCACATTTATCACTGACTGCTCCACATTTATTACTGACTGCTCCACATTTATTACTGACTGTATCACATATATTCCTGACTGTACCACATTTATTACTGACTGCATCACATTTATTACTGACTGCACCACATTTATCACTGACTGCACCACATTTATTACTGACTGCTCCACATTTATTACTGTAGGACGAGATATCCCAGCACAGAACGCGTTTCGGCTTACAAAGCCTCTGTCAACTGCAGTTGACAAAGGCTTTGTAAGCTGAAACGCGTTCTGTCTGTGTGCATATGATTCAATAAATTTATTGTAATGAAACAAATCGTGAGTTCTGGGATATCTCTTCCTATGCTATTTGGCGTGTATCTCGCCTGTCCTCTTGCACCACAACCACGCGGAGTAACGTCCTTACCTTTGCTTTGGATTTTCCACATTTATTACTGACTGCATTCACATTTATTACTGACTGCACCACAACAGCTGCTGCAGATCATCATATTAATGTAGAAATGCAGTGGTGGGGAAAGATAAGTGGGCATGATGTAGAGAGGTCTTTATGTGCTTTAGCGACACTTAGGAGCTTCTTAGCTGCTCCTGTATACAGGACACTAAACGGTTTAGGCAGAGTGTGAGAAGACACTGGGGGGAGGGAGGTCTTATCTCTTGCTGATTCCTGGCTGCTATGGAGGAGCCTGCTGCTTCTCTTCAGGTGCTGGACTTCAAGCTGAGTCCCCAGGGCTGCTGACAGGCAGAGCAGGGATTGGCTGCGGCAGTCTCCTCCCCTTCCTCTCTCCCTCCTGATAGCAAGATCCTCCGTACATGCTACGGAGCAGAAGGATGGTGCCCGCCCCTAAATCTAGCCCTGAATTTCTGCCCACTGCCCATTACAGGGGTGTAACTACAGCCAGGGGGAAAGAGATGCCCGGGACACACAGCTGATTATGGGCCCATGACCCTGCCTGACCCCGTAGCAATTGCTCCGTCTTTTATGGCTGTAGTTACGCCGCTGTTCAATTGGAAGGGTGAGGCTTCAAGCCTAGGCAGGATTATGATATTTTCAGATTTTTCTGCTGACTCTACATGGATTATTGAAAAGCACACTCTTGTCCATGGGCCAATGAAAGTATGAAAGTAGTTAAGGGGGATTTATTACCTCTTTGGTTTCTTCTACTACTTTTTTAGATTTTTTTTGTGCTGGTCCTGGGTGAGATGAAAAAGTCTCAAAAAATAGTAGAAGATACCAGGCAAATTGGAGATAAATCCCCCAGTGTGCCAGCCCCCCCCCCCCACCTCAAATTGCTAGAACACATTCAAAAACAGCAGCCTGGTATAGTTGTATGTTGAGGTTACTCGAGCTCCGGGAAGTGAAATCGCTCCTTACAGTGATTTATCCTGAAAATAAGACAGTGGGGGGGATATACTAATTGTGCTGCAAGGACGACTGTCGGCATTGGAGATCAGTCTCCGCAAAGCACAGTACGATGTATTAAAGTGGTGCACGGCTGTTAGTTATTCCTGGGTAGACGGAACTAATGAGTTGTGCGCCAGAAAAATGCCGTCAGTAATGAAGTGTGCACCCAAATCTTACATGCACTGCGCCTTAATTTTGTTCTTAGACCAATTTTTTCCTGGTCTAAATTTGCAACTAAAAATGCCGGCAAAATACACATAAATGTGACGGATAATGTGGAAACCTTAGGCCACGCCCACTTGTGCCCAAAAAATCTGAGGTGTCGGGATGATCGGAAACATCTGTTCTTTCTGGCGCAAACTAATTATAAATGATCTGCAACAATTCTGCACCCAAAAAAACTTAAAATCCCGGTATTTTTTGGGCGCAGATACGATAATGCATGTCCCCCAGTGTCTTATATTATTTTTGCTTCTAAAGAGGCACTAGGTCTTTTTTCAAGGAATGTCTTATTTTTCCATAAACAGATTTATTGTTAAACCAAAAAATTAACATTAATTGCATACATCAGCATATAATTCTGAATTCCATGTACAACAATCTCTGATACATTTTCAATCCTGGTATTTATGCACAAAAAGCAAGATATTTTATTTAAGGATCATTGTGTCAAAAATTTCTGAAACTCGTTAGAACTCTCCTAACTCACCGAATTTTATTTTGAGTTTCTTGTGACTCCTTTTTTATTTCAATTATTGTCCCCAATCTCACGTTATCACTTTTTATTACAATGACTCCTTCTTGTCCAGGTAGCTGCTTGTAGAATTTGTAATGCGACAGTCAGTGATTTTAGTCCATGAATTCTACACCCATGTCACAACCTCTTGTAGTATTTAAATGATCTACTAATACTAATTTATGGCAAGTGCTGTGAAATGCTGTAGTAATGACTACCGCAGGGTCTGATTTTAATGGTAGGCTGTATATTTTTATTGTACTAGGCCTTATTTTTGAGGGAGTGTCTTATTTTCAGGGAAACAGGGAAGTTACCTACACTGTACTGACAATATGCAAAGACATCAAAACAGTGCAGGACAGTTAGGACTTTGTCCCTTTGGCAAAGTCCTGGGTTGGCTTTAATCCTACATCCTATGATGAGGCTTCCTGAAAGCCATGCTTGATATTAAGGGAGCTGCCTTACAAGATAGCTAAAAGAAACATTGTTTTCTAGATAAGATAAGATAATCCTTTATTAGTCCCACAGTGGGGAAATTCACAATTTGTGTTTGCATATTTCCCAGAAGTTTGTTCCAGTAATGGTTATTCTATAATGCTCAAGCAATATTCAAAATACATATCACCACCTAGAATGAACAGCAACCACTAAGTTTTAAAACCCTAAATAAAATTTGTAACAATGAAGAATTATTGTACCATTTTCATGTAAAGTAAAGAAAAGTCAAATAAAGTTTGGAAATGTTTAATTTTCAGGAAAACAATGGACCATTACCTTACATGTGTATAATACAAATATCTAATCTTTTAAACAGTGCATTACAATAATACAGTAAAAAAAATGAGAGTAAAACTCCCAAATATGGAAACTTTGATTGAAGGCATCAATCATTTAAAAATATTCATGCTGCTTTCAAATTCATTGGAAAATATATTCAATGCAGGAACTGAAGCAGCACGCCAGGGCTTTCTTCTCACGTATATTTGTGATCACAGTGGGTCTAGTCCACTGAACGCATGCAAATTAGAATTATACACTGTGATATTAACAGCCTATTCTTTTGGGAAGTTAGTTTCTAGTGGTGCTTGGAACAAAATGTTTGAAAATTCTGAATTTCAATGTGTACTTGTTATATTAGATGTGCTGTGGGTAAAGAATTCTATTGTGGAAATAGGATTAAGATGCAGTGTTGCAAAATGAGATAAAAGTATTTAATATATTCTGCAGCAAAGAGTGTTTAAAATATTCATAGTGAACTTTTATTTTAACTACACAAATGATTTCTCTTATAATTATATTTTATTTTTTAATTTGGGTGATTACCAAACTTCAAAATAATAGAAAAACATTTGAATGTCTTTGTTCATGTGTCTAAGGCAGAGCTATAGTTAAAGGAAACCTGTCAGTAGAAATTGACCTGATAAACCACTACCAGGATATTGTCAAGCAGTTGGATACCTTCTAGTTCATGTTTCTTTCATGATCCAGTGTGGTGGCATCATCCAGAATTTTTCTTTGAATTGAGATGAAAATTGATTGTTTAATTTCAAGAAGGCGGAGATTTTAAAACTGAAGTTAAGCTACCTCCTTCTCATAAAGCCCTCTTCATTGTAATTGATGGTCTTGCATCAAGATTCATCACTAACCAGATCTCCTGAAGTCTGTTGCATGTTTTTTTTTTTAATCACAGAGTAGGAGGCATTCAGAGCTCCCCACCATGACTTCAGTGTTAAACTCTCTGCCTCCTTGACTTTACACAACTATTTTACAGCTCACTTCAAAATGGATTTTCTAGATGATGCCACCACACTGAGCCATGAAAGAAACAATATCTAGAAGGTATTGTGTTGCTTGGCAATATTCTGGAAGTGATTTATTAGGTCAATTGCTGATGACAGGTTCACTTTAAAACATTTGTATATTAAAGGAAATGTACCACTTTGCAAAAGAAAAAAACACCTACAAACACTCACCTCCATTACTCTTCATCTTAATCCTGGAGCTGTCCTCTGCTACTAAGGACATGTCAGGATCACATGTCACATATCAGTGTTAGAGATTTTTATCTAGGACTCAAAACAGTCCTTCGGTTGTACAGACGACTTTCAAATTAAATATTTCATGGCTCCCGGTACCAGGGAGGAGATAACAAACCCAAGACACACATCAGTCTCTTAGTGTATGTAAAGATCTTCTCTCTCGTTTATTTCACAACCACAGTCGTATATTAAAAAAAAGGACAGAAAAGTCATCAAAGATGCGTGAATAGAATACTGCAATGCTATTGGCCATAATGAATTCACCAGCACATTCTGGGAAAAAGTTAATAGGCTTTGTTCCCAGACATGTTTATACTACAGAATGTACAGAGAATGTCTCCAGAAGCTTCTTACTAACCAAAACAATAAGCAATGCTAGAGAAAAACATAAGGAGAAGAACAATCATCTATAACAAGTGTCAAGGAGAAACTTTTTTACAGGCAGGTTACACAAAAATGGCTGAATCATGACATTTAAATGGACAGAGGTCAGCTAAAATGTTTACTCGATCCAACATGGCTGACAGTACGCAGGATGGCGTCCGAAACCAGTGCAATCTCCTTAACATCAGTGTAGTCCAAGGTTCATGTGAGATAAAAGTGTGGTAAGCTTTGATTTTCTCTCTGGGTGTACAGGTACTATACAAATATAAAAATGTATCACCCTCTTGGCTAATCTAAACAACTTACATGTAAACTACTGAGGGTCAACATTTTTTAAAGAGATGACGGAAACAAAAACCCCATCAAATGAGGCATTCAATTAACAATTTTGAACCTGGAGAACCTGGTTATCTTTGATCCCTACTGGATCAGCCAATGGGACACAGCGATTTTTCCGTTATTGAACTGGTTGTCCGGTGATAAAAAAAATGTGAATCCAACATGGCGATTTGGAACACTAAACCCCACATAGTGTCCCAAATCGCCTTGTATGATTTTTTAAGTGGCTGTATAGAAAAACACATATTTTGTACTCACCTCCTTCCCCATTTCTCTTCAGTGCCTGTGCCATGTGGCAAGTAAAGTCTGTTTATTACATTTTGACTACACTCTACAAGCACTCTAGGTAGGGCTCCTGCACAATGAAGCCACGGCATTATCCTGGCTTAACTTGCCCCCTTAAGAGCAGGCACTGGCATGGTATCTTACGAGGTGAGTTCGATATGCCTCATAATTTTTTTCCATATTTTTCTATGCACAGCTATCATACAGTTCGAGTTAGGACCCTAAACCAGAGGTCCTTAATGACAGGCTTCACAGGCTGTTACAATGAGCAGAGCAGGTCTTGCCCCTCCTGCACTCCCTGCTGCTAGATTGCAGAGGGAGGAGGGAGAGACATGTTTTGCTCATTCTAACAGCCTGTGTATCTGCAGCAATGAGGGGCTCTGGTAATTCCCCCAGAGCCCTTCTGGCTCATTAGCATAATTTTTACGTTAATTTTAAAATTAAGGAGGCCATGGATTACAAATATAAGAAGATTACCACAGTGACCATGCCTGGAGTGTCCCTTGTTTATCATGTTGGATATTGATGGTAAATTTCCTTTAAATGAAGCAGTACAATTTTACTGAAGATTTCATTGCATATTTAGTATTTATGTTATATACTGTAAATAGTACATACTCTGTATAATCAGCAGTAAAATAAACATAACACCTATGGGGATATATGGTCAATACAGTACATCCCCTCTAAAACTTCTAGCTCCAGAGTCTACCTGGATTAGCAGATCTTAGAGTGTTAGATCCGTAATCTAATAATGATTACCTACCGCAAGAATAAGCTATATTTGTAAAAAAAATTTACCCCAGCTAAGAAATCCCTAACACCTTTATTTGATAATAATCTATTCAACTTTGAAAATACACTTGAGAAATAAATTTTTACGCCAGGATAACATTCCTTATATGTTTGATGTGTAAAATGAATAGTAGAATCATTTTATTTTTTGAAGGTAAATGGCCAGCATTAGAAACGGCCATATGACGGGAACAATAGACATGTAATAATGCATAAAAATGACACAGTTAACAGACTAAACTTTATGGATTTCTGAATATAGCTTTTGTTTCAGATCACTTATTCTCATCTTATTTTTGTGGCCACTTTTATTATCCCACATTAGAGTGCAGTAAAATATGATGGGAAGCCAATAAACTCTACAGGCATTTATTGATTGAGCCTATAAAATTTTTTGCAGAGAGGCAGAGAAATTTGTAAACTATTAGTAGCATAAACCATGTAACTGTGATATTGTCATAAACTTAGTGAAACAATGTCTGTAACCCTTTCACGGCTGATTGCATTTATAAAATGCTTCATTACAGTATCCATCCATTGCTTTTTCCATTGTGTCGAAACATAGTTACAGCAAATAAGGCATGTTAGAAACTTGATTTCGCTTTGAAATGGTTTTAAACTTGGTTTCGCTTTGAAACCTAAAATAAATTTATTTCTGCTGCAGCCCTTTTCAATTTTTATCTTTTTGCATGTTTGGAATATTCTGTTTTCATCTTCAAGCCATATGTGTGTGACAGATTGTACTTCCTAGTGACACCATTTAGTATTTGGTTCAGTACTGGGAAGATAAAAAATAATTAATGAAAAAACACATTTGCACCATCAAATGTATATAGTTTTGCTATGTCTTACATTTCTATAGATACTATTTTGAGAATTTTACAATGTTTTGATCGCTTTTCACAAAAATTATTTATGGGTGACTGTGATAATGTGACCAGGGGAAGGGGAGGCCTGCTAGTAATTCACCACCTTAAATTAACCTAATTGAATCAAATTGTTGACAGAAACAGCATATGACCATGCTTCAAAGACCTATGCAGACAAACCGACTCCAGGCACCTCCCACTCTATACAGACAAAGGACAATAAACTCCAAACAGCACTAAGTTGAATAGGGACAATTATGAAGTTATGGTCCGTCTCACTAGAAGACCAAATACATTTTTGGATTGGTTGCTTTCAGGGAATCATAATAATCCATTTTTGGCGTTCTAGGATACTCGGTTCCAGAGATATCAATATCTCTGGATAGGACCACAGAAAAGGGGTCAGGTTTGGTATCAATGCGATCCAGGGATCCACCCGGATCCAATGATACCAGAACAATCACCCAATGAGTTCCCCTGGAGAAGCTTTGGCTTCTCCAGGGCTCTGGTTGGAGTACCAGGTAGTAGTGACCCTTGACTCCTCCTTGGGGTGTATAGAGGTGTGTCCACACCTGATATAATCAGGAACCCCTGAAGGGGCCTTGTCTTTCACCTGGGGGAAACTTTAACATCAACAAAGCGCAGAGAGGATCTAAAAGTGTAGACTATCCATCCCCCATTAGGGCCACACACACAAAGGTAACTAACTCACCGAACTGCTTAGCCTTGTAGTGCTACCTGTGTAATTTGTGCTCCGTTTACTGTATATATCTACTGTATTGTCTAGTGTTCCCTTAAGGCAATTAAATATAAAATCTAATCTATGTTGTTCTTTTATCTCGATCACGAATCTTACGTCCGGGTTTCTCGCTTATATACATGGTTCCTCACCCTATATAATCCCGTTACGGACCGGGCTTATATTAAAGGAGAACTGGTGGCAGCCTCATCAGGGCTGATAATATTCTGTCTCACTGAGGCTAGTGAGAGGGATCTTATAGCCATTCAGGGATTTGATTTAGGGTTGTGCCATATCCGGAAGTTGTGTGGACAACTTTAAATCACTTCCTGCGCCTCTCAGAACCCGTGCGTTCTGGGAGTGTCTGTAAAAGGATAACTGAGTGACCTTGCGTACCCTTCAGGGGTCCGGAACGTCACGGTTTCCTTCACAGTGATGTTTTGGACCTTTTAATATTTGTAATTTTCCTTACGATTATGGCATTTACCATTTGGGATCATTATTTTTATATTTTGATAAATTGGGCATTTCAGCACATGAGGATACATAACATTCTTATGATTTTTTTACAATTGAAGATTTTTTAAAAGCTTTTTACTTTAGTCCCCCTAGATTGTTTGAACCTTGCAGTCTACCTATGCAGGTCTGTAATAGAAACTGCACCCATGTAAGTCATTTCCTAATTTATCATATGTCAGTACTCGTTCACGTGGTGGCTGCTCCATCATGCAATTCTACACCAGGCCCTGTCTGATGTAGAATTTCACTGCTAACTAAAAGCTTTCCCTCATTAAAATTCACTGGCTGTAGTGAGTGTGAATGTGTGGAACAAGAACGCCCTGCGCCAGTTCACTTTGCTCCCGACCCCCACCCCCTTTATGACCCTCCATGCTCACTTGGCCTAGAGGTGGTATTAAGAGGGAAATCATTAGTAATTATGTCAGGACTAATATGCCAAAAGTCCTGATTAATGTCCTACTGTGATTCTATGTAAATGTGTGGATTTGTCATAAATGGGCACATCAAGTCTCTGGTACCTATTGATGCCTGATGCAGAATTCTGCTCTGGCTTGTGCCAAGATCCTGGTTCAAGGTATACTGTTATGTTCCACACTGGTATATCTTAAAAGATAAAATTAATGGTTCCACTCAGTTTTTAATGTTAATAAAGTTTACATGGCTCCCAGCCAACAAACTGTATCGAGTCACAGGGGCATTGGAATTCCTGCTGCCACCATCCTCTTCATCTCCTCTCTATTAGCTCTCTGACTTTTCCTCCCTTCCCCCTCTTGCAGATATGAAGCGACAGAGATTTGCTTAGAAAAAGGGTCAGGTAACTGCATCATGAGGGAGAGTAAGGGAGGAGGGAGGGAGGGATGAAAGCAAAAGGTTTGGTGGAAATGAGAGGGGATAATTAAGATGATTGCAGACACCCCTGTGACTTGATGCAATTTGTGGGCAGAAAGCCTGGTAAACTCTTTTATACTTTTGAAAAGAAGTGGAATCAGTAATGTTAATGATAAAAGCAGATTTAAAATTGCTTTACAATTTAGGATATTGGAACCTGTCTTTAGGTAAAAATGTATGATTCTGATGACAGGTTCCCTTTAATTACTATATTAATAAATTAACCCTAGAATGCATACCTGGGGCCCGCAGGCCCGCTCTGTTAGTTGTTTTCTTTTTACTGCAAGATTATTTTAGTTAGAATTCTGAAACTCTAGGTATTCCTCAGTTATATAGTTGTTAGTCATTTCAAGTTGTTCATATATTTTTATGTTACAGGCATTTCGGTATAATAACTCTTTTTTGTGAATACCCCATATTTACATACCTGGGGCCTTTTAGGCCCGTGTTAGGTTTATATGTGATCCTAAGTCTTTTTGTCTTTTCTGTTGCTGGGGAAAACTTTGACTTAGGCTGCATTCACACTGCCGCTGCTCGCCGTACCGTACCGGGCAACGGCAGCGCACGAGGAGAGGAGGAGAAGGTGAGCGCAACTCACCCCCGCCCCTCTCCATGGGGATACATGGCGCACGGCGCCGTATCACGGGAAAGGATAGGACATGTCCTATCTTTTTCCCGGGTATGGAGCGGTGTGGTGCTGCACGGTGCCTCACATTACCGTCTATGGGGGATGTATATCGGCCGAATATACGTCCCCCATACGGTAGTGTGAATGTAGCCTTAGTCTTTATGACTCTGCTGTTGCTGCGCAGAGTGTGGATTGTGTCTGACTACATGGTCATGTGATCTTGGGAAGGAGGCTACCTCATGATGCCATGCGTCTCTGACATCATCATAGTTCCTGAACAGGAAGGAGAAAGGAGTCAGCTTTCTTGTTTCTTAAAAAAGAAACTCTGAGCTCCAAAAAACTCTGAGCTCCAAAAATCCAAAGATTTCCACTTCACCTAAAAGAAAGTGGTGGCCTGCTGAAGGTGAGAGGAGGGGGCTGCACAGACACTAGCAAAGAGTCTACAACCCTTATTGTAATCATTTTTTTTCATTATAGTTTACTGACTTCTAAGTTTACAATGGCACAGTCTATATCCAGGGGTTTGACTGACCAAGAAATGAAAGCAATCATTTTTGATAGTGATGAAGATAGTGAACTTTCTTTGTCTGATGAAGAGTACATGCCACCAGCTAATGTCTCTACTTCATCATTGAGTGATTCTTCAGATGATGAAGAAGAAATGGATCCAGCAGAACGTACAACCAGAACATCCAAAACAAATGTTTTTTGGGACAGTACTCCTAGGGTTCTTGGATGCACCCCATCAAATAATATTGTAAGAGTTGCTCAAGGAACTGTTGGAATTCCACAATTCAAAAGAGAGATTTTCTGTAAGCTATGATCAGATGTGGTATACGTTTTCAGGAACATCCAGAGCCAAGAGATAAAAAAAAGAAAGCGATGTAACATTTGTCCAGCAAAGAAGGACAGGAAATTGGAGCGTGTCTGTACCACTTGTGGACAAAATGCCTGCAAGGGTCATTCTTCCGAACAGATAACATGTGAAAGATTTTGCGGTCATTAGTAAATTCGAAAAGGAAAATTTGAAAAGGGAAATTCCTGCAGCATGTTTACTGCAACTTTTTATATATATATATATATATATATATATTATATTATAACACTCACCAGCCACTTTATAGGTACACACCAGGCTAGTAACGGTTTGACCCCCTTTGGCTTAGAACTGCCTCAATTCTTCGTGGCATAGATTCAACAAGGTGCGGAAGCATTCCTCAGAGATTTGGTCCATATTGACTGATGGCATCACACAGTGGCCGCGATTGGTCGGTTGCACATCCAGATGTGAATCTCCCGTTCCACCACATCCCAAAGATGCTCTTTTGGATTGAGATCGGGTGACTGTGGAGGCCATTGAGTACAGTGAACCTGTCAGTTCAAGAAACCATTGAGAGGATTCCAGCTTTATGACATGGCGCATTATCCGCTGAAAAGTCCATCAGATGTTGGGCACATTGTGGTCATAAAGGTATGGACATGGTCAGCAACAATACTCAGGTAGGCTGTGGCATTGCAACGATGCTCAATGGTACCAAGGGGCCCAAAGAGTGCCAAGAAAATATCCCCACACACCATGACACTACCACCACCAGCCTGAACCATTGATACAAGGCAGGATGGATCCATGCTTTCATGTTGTTGACGCCAAATTCTGACCCTACCACCAAATGTCGCAGCAGAAATCGAGACTCATCAGACCAGGCAACGTTTTTCCAATCTCACTGTCACAATTTCGATGAGCTTGTGCAAATTGGTAGCCTCAGTTTCCTGTTCTTACTGAAAGGAGTGGCACCCGGTGTGGCTTCTGCGGCTGTAGCCCATCTGCTCACAAGAGTCGACGTACTGTGCATTCAGAGTGCTCTCTCGCCTACCTTGGTTGTAACGGGTGGCGATTTGAGTCACTGTTGCCTTTCTATCATATCGTACCAGTCTGCCCATTCTCCTCTGACCTCTGGCATCAACAAGGCATTCCGCCACAGAAATGCCGGCTCACTGGATGTTTTTTCTTTTCGGACCATTTCTCTTTAAACCCTAGAGATGGTTGTAGTGAAAATCCCAGTAGATCAGCAGTTCTGAAATACTCAGACCACCCTTCTGGCACCAACAACCATGCCACTTTCAAAGGCACTAAATCACCTTTCTTCCCCATATACTGATGCTCGGTTTGAACTGCAGGAGATTGTCTTGACCATTCTAAATGCCTAAATGCACTGAGTTTGCCGCCATGTTGATTGGCGTATTAGAAATTAAGGTGGTTACGACAGTTGTGACAGTGTACCTAATAAAGTGGCCGGTGAGTGTATATATATATATATATAAAACTTTTAGCCAAAAAAACATTATTATAAAGAGTTATATCGAATGAGTATATTGGGCGTTTTAACCCCATTCAGTTACTTTGGGGTTTTTTTGCACAAAATGTTTTGAATTATTCACATCTTAGGATGCATTATCACTAGCGCTGGTGTCTGCCAGGAGGTGATCCATAATGGATATGATCTCTTGGTAACTCCAGTAAAGGCTGCCGGAATGCCCAGATTCTACCAGCCTTAGCAGGGGACACCAGGAGGTCAGATCCATTACAGATCCCCTCCTTGCAGACACCAGCGCTAGTGAGAATGCATCCTTACTTTGCATTTTTCAAATACTTACTTACTTTGCATTTTTATTTGAGTTATTCCATGTTATTTGCACACGGGCCTAAAAGGCCCCAGGTATGTAAAAGTGTAGATTTTTATGGTCATGCATTCTAGGGTTAAGCAGGGATTTATGGGATATCATAGTATCATAGTATATAAGGCTGGAAAAAGACACAAGTCCATCAAGTCCAACCTAAGAATTAAACACATGTTTTTTCCGTGATATTTTTGCTCTCCAAAATGCATCCAGGCCTCTCTTGAACATGTACATAGAGTCCGCCATAACAACCTCCTGCGGTAAAAAGTGATATAGTCTTATGCTATTACTGTAAACAATCCCAGTCTTTGGGAATGATAGAACCGCCTCTCCTTTAGGTGTTGAGGATGCCCCATTGTCCTGGTCACAGACCTAGGTAAAAAAAGATCTTTGGAGAGATCCTTGTACTGTCCGTTAAGGTATTTGTACGTTGTAATGAGATCTCCCCTCAGTCATCTTTTTTCTAAACTGAATAATCCCAAATTTTGTAATTTTTAATTGTATTCTAGTTCCTCGACTCCCCTGATAATCTTGGTTGCTCCCTTCTGCACTGGTTCCAGTTCTACTATCTGCTTTTTATACACTGATGCCCAAAACTGTATACAATATTCCATGTGTGGTCTGATGAGTGATTTGTATAAGGGCAAAACTATGTCCTTATCATTAGAATCTATTCCTCTCTTGATACATCCCATAATTTTATTTGCTTTAGTAGCAGCCGCCTAGCTCTGGTCACTAAAATTTAGTTTACCATCCACCAATACCCCCAAGTCTTTTTCAGCTTCAGTTTTACCAAGTAATTGGCTGTTTAGTACATAATTGTAATTTTTATTTCCATGGCCCAAGTGCATAACTTTACATTTATTTACATTAAACCTCATCAACCATTTCTCTGCCCACTCCTCAAGCTTCCACAAATCCCTCTGTAATGCTAAACTATCACCTCAGTATTTATTACTTTACAAAGCTCAAAGGTCATTAATAAAAATATTAAAAAGAAGTGGGCCCAATAATGACCCTTGTGGCACTCCTTTGGTAACATCAATGTGCCATTAATGACAATCGTTTTCTATCACCAAGCCAATTTCTTGCCCAAACACACAGATTTTCCCCTAGTCGCAGCATTCTCATTTTATGTACCATCCTTTTATGCAGCACTGTGTCAAATGCCTTTGAAAAAATCAGATTGGTCCAGATCAGATCAGATGACAGGACCAATCTCTCATAAACCCATGCTGATGCTGGGTTATAAGTTTATGTACAGTGAGATTGTCCAGGATAGCATCTCTAACAAACCCCTAAAATATTTTCCACACAACAGAAGTTAGACTCACATGTCTGTAGTTTCATGGATCACTTTTTGATCCTTTTTTGTATATTGGTACCACATTTGCCATGCACCAATCCTGTGGAACATAACCAGTCCTCAGAGAATTTTCAAATATTGAAAATAATGGTCTATCTATCACGATACATACTTCATGCAGAACCTGGGGGTGTAAGCCATCAGGCCCCAGTGTTCTTAGTGGTTGTGAGGCGGCGCCGTATCTCTTCCTGGGTTAAACTGTTGACATTCCTAATAGAATTTACATCATTCTTCATCCTGATTTTCTTGGTTAAAGACAGTTGAGAAAATGACATTTAGTAGATTGTCCCTTTTCTCATCTCCTTCCACCATGACCCCCAAGTTGTTCCTCAGAGGGCCCACACTCTCCTTTTTTAGTTTCTTATCATTTATTTTTAATTGAAAAACAATTTGGGATTATTTTTGCTCTCCTTGGCAATATTTCTCTCAGTCTATATTTTTGTGACCTTTATCTGCTTTTTACAGGATTTCTTTTTCTGTACATAATCCTGTAATGCCCCACAGCATAGTCAGCCCAGTTCTCCATGAACCCAAAGACCTCCTTCATGCACAAACTTTTGAGCCACTTATTTACCTCCCTAATCTCCCGCTGCCTTTCTGGTGTGGCACGTGGTACAGGTAGTATTTCAGAGAAAACTGCCTTTGAGGTCCTTGACCAGAGCTTATGGCCTAAATCCCTGAAATCATTATTAAGGACCTTCCACTTACCTCTTACTTTGTCATTGGTATTAATGTGGATTATGACCGCTGGTTCCTCACCAGCCCCTCCCAGTAATCGGTCAACCTGCCAAACCCGAGCACCCGGCAAACAACACACTGTTCAGTATACACGGTCTTTGTGACAGATTGCCCTGTCTGTTCCTTTAATAATAGAATTTCACACTACCAGCACCTGTCTGACATTGCCTGTGCTTCCCTTATCCTTCTTTCTGGAGCTGACAGTTCCCTGGTTGCTAGAGGCCAGGCCTTGCTGCAGCATTGCTACCCCTGAGCTGATATCCCCCTCATCCACCAGCTTGGCAAACTTATCAGGGTGCACAAGATCAGGACTAGACTCCCTGCAACTCTTCCCTCTACCCTGCTTCTACATGTTACCCAACTAGCTGTTCCCTCACTCTGCACCTCCATATTTCCATCCCCACACCCATCTTCCCCAGAGAGTTTGATATGATATAGGAGAACAGGGAACCCAGATGCTGTTCCTGCACACGTGCCCCCTGCAGTCTTTATCAGCCATATATCATCATTGATAACAGATTTTTACAGTTATGATTGCTACAATTGTTGTGTTTTTTATCTTACTTTTACCCTCTTATATAACTGAGGGGTATTTGAGGATTCTGTCATAGATATGACCTCAGCTTTCTTGTCACTATTTAGAGATCAATTGCTGGTGAGTATATATTTTTCACACTGTTGCAGATTTATTTTTCCTGTTCTGGTAATTGTGACTTTGGCTTCCAGCAACAATTTTCTTGGCTTTCAGGAAACATCATAAAACATTAGTCCATTAAGTGAATATATAAACAAAATGAACAAAGGCAACACCACTGCTACAATTTATTATAATTCCCTTTAAAATTCTTCTTTAAGACAGGTTCAACTATTTACAAACTACAACCATTTCACACATCAAGCATTTGCGGCTAAAATTGGCTCATTTGAAAAAGCTTAATAACATTTGTCAAAGATAAAAAAAAGTAAAATTGCAAGATTGATATATTTGGCTCTTGACTTATTTACCACCCATACCAAGCATGCCTTAAATTACAGTTTTCGGGTGTACAAGGCATGAAAAGTGGCAATTAGATGAACGGACAGGCAATTGTGACTTATCGATAGTTTCACACCCTGCACGGCACTTTTGTGAAAAGTGTGAAAGAAGGGGCACTATATCAATAGCCTGCAAATGACCTACCTTTGCCTCTTCCGGAATGTTCTGCACTGGTACAGGGGTTTTTATTAGTGCAATGTGGCAGTTTTAATAAATTCCCCCCCAACATTCTACCAGACATAAGGGCTAAAACCTTCTTGGTAATTTTGAGCCCCTAGTGGAAACTGTTTCATTGTAAGGAGACCAGGGTGCCTCATTTGGTTGACACATCTAGGTCTATACCGCAAATAGATTTGACTCAAAAGGATTAGCCAATGGACTATAAAATGTATTTTTTTGGGAAGCTGCACAAAAAACATCATACAATTGCATAATATGAAACAGAAATATGATTTGGTAAAATTATAGAGAATTACTCATGTAACACGATTATTATTAATATTACTATTATTATCTATTCATTTGTATTTCCTGAAATTTTATTTTTCTACATTTTAGTGTGTTATTATTCAGGTCGTGTATAAAATCATAACTTCTTTTCTGTATAGTGAGGTAAACTGAGGACAAAGTGCGCTTCATAGTGAAAAGTTATCCTCAGCGGTACAATAAGATATGAATAGAATGATCTGTGCTCACCTGGTGTCGTTGTGCTGGCAGGCACAACTCTGTTCATCGCCTTTCATTGTTAGAAGATCGCAGCCTCGTCCAGTCTGGCCAGTAACACCTTCCAGTGCTAGCGGTATACTTAGAGTATAGGATCCACGATGAGACCCAAAAAAGTGTTTTTGGACATTTACTTGGTGCTTATCTTCTTGAATCCAATAAGGAAAAATATTAGGCTGTTTGCCGTAGAAAATTTCTTTGTTATTAAAGGGCCCTGCGTTATATATATATTTATATGCATATTTAGTATTTTTATATTTTATGCATTTCATTAATTTTTATTGCTATTAGTTGTTTATTATGCAGTAGAGAATTTATATACAGTATATGTTTATTTTTTATACATATATATTCCCTTATTATTTTTTACAGATTGGTACTAGACCATTTAACTAAGAATAAAGAAATCTTCTACGGCAAACAGCCTAATGTTTATTCTTATTGGATTCAATAAGATAAGTGCTAGGTAAATGTCCAAAAACACCATTTTTGGGTATACTATACGCAAAGTATATTTTCTGTTTGTATACCTATCAGCTTGACTCCACTATGCCCATTTTTGCTCTAAAGTATCCTATGTAGTTTGTAGAGAAACTTACACTATGGCAGAATTCTTGACTAATAAACATTTTAATATTAGGTCACATTCCCATTTCGATTTTACCTCCAGTGTAAGAATACATTGGAAGATTCACAACCTATACAATGGTGGTCTGCAAAGTATCTCACTGTAAAAGCTGTATAAAGGATACTTCATCAAGTGCATGGCTGGTCCTCTATGAAAGTAGGGGGGATGTGGACAGTTAAGGTCTAATGTATATACACATAATATATACGAACAACAAAAGAAATCCATAGAATGTATCATGTACAGTAGATCTTATTAATTTGGAAGAATATTGTTTACACACAATACAATCTGGGCAAAGGTTGTGATCCGTGGTAACACTCATATGCATTTCTCAAAGCTTATATCTAAGTACAAACTGTGGATATCTCATCAATGCAGTTATGGTACACAATCCACTGTATGAAATAACCTTACAACAAGTGAAATGCCACCATAGGGGAGATAAAATGAAACAGTGTACTATAAATGATCATCATAGATGGTCTATGCATTTCATAGACTTGCTAGGTGCTCCAAATGAAGATAAACCTTTGTATTGTTTTTATCTGAGTTCCAAATTATTGGCTGGGATGGGCGAATGGATGGGCCGAGTTGGCAGCCACCACGGCATTAATAATTACATTTCACAATTTAAGAAAAGAGAAAAAGAGAAAATACATTATATATACAGGTATTCCCCTGGGTTATGTACAAGATAGTTTGTTCTTAAGTTGAATTTGTATGTAAGTAAGTACTGGAATATTTTATAATTGTAACTATAAACAAAATTTATTTTTTCCATGTATCAATAAGCTGCAAACTACAAGGAGATAAGCAATCTGGCGGAAGGGGGAGGCAGGCACATATCTGTGATATGTAGCAGAGCTAAAAGTGTAACAGTGTAAAATTCTGTCAGCCTATGTGCAATCTCATGCATCTCTGATCTGTCTCATCTCTCTCTATGTGTCAGTGTGTTAGTACAATATCAGAAGCCAGATGAAAGTGTATTTACACCTGTACCCTGATAATCTAACCACAATGTCAACCCACAGAACTAGATGGATTATACAGTAATGTGTCTGCTTAACCCCTTAAGGACCAGGCCCTTTTTCGTTTTTGCGTTTTTATTTTTCACTCCCCACCTTCAAAAATCTATAACTTTTTTATTTTTCCGTGTACAGAGCTATGTGATGGCTTATTTTCTGCGTAACAAATTGCACTTTGTAGTGATGGTATTAAATATTCCATGCCGTATGGGGGAAGCGGGAAAAAAATTCTAAATGCAGTGAAAATGATGAAAAAACACATTTGCGCCATTTCTTGTGGGCTTGGTTTTTACAGCTTTCACTGTGCACCCCAAATGACAGGTCTATTTCATTCATTGGGTCAATACGATCACGGGGATACCAAATTTGTATAGGTTTTATAATGTTTTCATACATTTACAAAAATTAAAACCTCCTGTACAGAAAAAAAATTCTTCATTTTGCCGTGTTCTTGCGCTAATAACTTTTTGATACTTTGGTGTATGGAGCTGTGAGTGGTGTCATTTTTTGCAACTTCTGATGACGTTTTCAATGCTTCTATTTTTAGGACTGTGCAACCTTTTGATCACTTTTTATAGAATTTTTTCTATTTTTCAAAATGGCAAAAAAATTTGCGACTTCGGGCGCTATTTTCCGCTACGGGGTTAAACGGAGTGAAAAACGGTTATTATATTTTGATAGATCGGGCATTTTCGGACGCGGCGATACCTAAAGTGTTTATGATTTTTACGGTTTATTTATATTTATATCAGTTCTAGGGAAAGGGGGGTGATTTGAATTTTTATGTTTTTTTAATATAATTTTTTTTTTTTTACTTTTTTTAATTTATTTCTCTTACTATTTTTCAGACTCCCTAGGGTACTTTAACCCTAGGCTGTCTGATTGATCCTACCATATACTGCCATACTACAGTATGGCAGTATATGGGGATTTTGCATACCATATATTACAATGTGCAGATCGCACATTGTAATAGATAGCCTCGATCATGACAGCCTCGGATCTTTGTGTGATCCCAGGCTGTCATGGCAATGGATCGCCGCTCCCCGGTGACGTCACGGGGAGTGACGATCGGAGCCAAGATGGCGGCGCCCACGCGCCGCCGGCTCTTTAATGCCGCCGGCAGCTTTCGCGGGTGTTAGCGACGGGCGTTTGCTTCATTATGAAGCAAATGCCCGGTGAGTATGAAGAGGGCTCAGCCCGTGAGCCCTCTTCATACTCCCCCATGCGCAGTAAGACGTAAGGGTACATCTTATTGCGCTATGGGGTTAAAGAGGCCCCAGCTCACACCCTGGGATTTTACACTGAGCAGCCAGAAGAGTGATAGGAGCTAAAACAGCAATAACACTGAGTAACATTGTAAAGTAAGGGGTTAAAATGATCTTTATTGTGTTCATGATTAGCGGATTGAAATGTGAGAATTTTCTTTTGTGGGAAAATCCCTTTAAGTCAGAGTCTGCCTGTATAACTTACTGTAAAAGACTTGGAATTTGGGTAACAAAATGTAAAAATAAAAATGATTGATCACCTGAAAAACACAGCATTAGTAACTTTATGTGTTGGAGCGCAATGAGAGCTTGTCCCTCCCCTGCACTTATTATTTCAAGCAACACAAGATATGATTAATATATAAAATATATAAAATATAACATAAATCCATGCTGGATGCAGAATGGTAAAAAGATGACACCTTGTCAATGATGTTTTTCCAGGATGACCTATGTTGTGTCTTTCTTTATGAGCTAGTAATCCTGTCCTGGTTTCTCCTAACCTTTGCCTGCTTGGATGACATGCACCGTCTACCTTTTCATTTCCTAGCTTCACAATATAACAGATTGTGATATATTTCTGACAGGAAGAATTTGTAAAAGTAAAGTTCTAGACAGCTAAAAATTGAAGCTATATAACCAATGTAGTTCTAAATGTTAACTCGGAGGGAAAATCCTTTTCGCAGGACTCTTTTTTTTCTTAATGGGCTTTCAGAACATGTTCCCAGAATTCAGTAGATATTTCAGGTGATTATGTGTCATGCACAAGAGTGGTTAATGCTGTATAGCAGAGTAACATGAAGAAGGTTATCAGCGAGGTCAAAAAAGGTCATGTCCGTTTTTTTTAAAGATTGAAAGCTGAGTAATGCCATTGTGTTTTACAGGAATGCTTCAAAGAGATAAATGGAGCAGAGGAAAGAAATTGCCGGAGCAAAGTGATCTGCGAATTACAATTTGAGCATGGCGAGCAAGTCAGGGATAAAAATGCACAAGGTAAATACAATTGCCATATTGTTTGTGTAATTCAGATAATATAATAATAAATGTATTCAAATATTTGCATGAAATATATATTTTTTTTAAATATCACTGTGAAAGGAATTAATAGAAAAAAAATTCTAATTGTAGAAAACAACAAAACTACACCGGTAGCACAATTACTGCAGATAAAGATCCAATTCCATACTTTGCCCTTAACTCCCTATATCTCAGCTTTTTCTGAAGAACTAGATGCCTGATATGATTTGAAGGATGAGATTCTCTTCTTTAATCTGATATCATAGTTCTAAGTACAATAAGGCCCAATATGTAGACATCTGAAATCGTATCAACCCTCCAGTCTCCCAAGAGCTAACTGCAATAGGACCAAAGATATATGTTTCTAAAGTCACACTCCCCCATAGAGCCTCTGTGCCTGATTCATCTCTGCAAAAGATGACAGTTTCTCCTCATTTTCGCATGACTTTGAAGTAGATTGTTATAGGTAAACTGCAAATTTTACATCATATGTAATCAGGGGGAGTGTTTAGTGGACAAAAACTTGGTAACCCAAAAAACAGGTCAGCTCATCACTACCAGTCAGTCCTGTAGAATGAATATGGCTAAGGCTACATTCACATGACAGTAGGGGGAGGTACGTACGGCCGCACTGAGCACACACGTGTGGCACCGTACTGTCCGTAAATGGGGAAAAGATGGGACATGTCCTATCCTTTCCCAATGTAAGGCACTGTGCGCCGTGGATCGCTATGGAGAGGGGAGGAGTCACCCCTCTTCCTCTCCATGGCACCGGACATATGCCCACCTGTCCATAGCCGTGCAGGCATACGATTGTGTAAATGTAGCCTAAACACGGGGTAAGTCACACCCAGTCCTCATCTTTAGCCTGTAACATTGGACAGCAGCGTTATCTGACATCAATCAACATGGCATTGAATGTACATGTTTTTCATCACATCACTTCCTGGTTAATAAAATTAACAGTTGTCTCATCTTTTGATAAAATAATGTGCTGAAGCTATTTTGTAAATGTTCTTCTCCTCATAAACTACTTGTTACCTCTAAAAGCGGATGTTGGAATCACATGATGACTGTGTGGTGGGTCAGATGACTGGCGCCATCTTTAGTCCATTCCATGAAATATATTACTATGGACTAATCCATGTCCTGTACATTGTTCCAAACATTGGCCCATGTCATTGGTATTATATACAGTAGGTTTAAAAAGTTTAAATACAAGAATATTAGAAAATTCCAGCACTCTCTATTCTCTAAGTACATAAATTAGAATAATATGAATTAGACAACCCCTTTAAGATTAATCAATCAGCAAGTACTAATGGTTTAATCATTCATCAAATATTTTGCTAAAATGAATATATTGGTTTGTGCCAAAATGCAAAATACACATTTTTTCCTTAGTGTGACAGTGATATACTACTTCTCTTTACAACATATTACCTGTAAATATGAGTAAAGTGTTCTTTTTTCTCGGGTGACAACATCATTAGTAACAAGCTTGAATTAAACAATGATGGCTAATGTAGCAGTTATTGAAAAAAATTGCAAAATAATAAATAGAAAAATGACATTTGCAGGAAGGATAGGCTATTTTTAGATCAATCAAAATACGGTGGTTTCAGTCTTTTATGGGCTTATTTCCAATAAACTGATATATAAAATGAAACAAAATACTTTAACCCATAGAGGTCACATGCCTTTTTTCATTTTGTGTATTCATTGTTGCTCCCTCCTTACACCCATAACATTTTTTTCCATTTATAGAGTGCAATGTACTGGGAAGATGGACAAAATTGCCAAATGCAGTAAAATTGATGATAAACACGACTTTTTCTCACATTCTTTGCTTTTACTTCTTTTACTGGACAGTCCAAATCCTCATTGTTCCTTGTGTGGGTATTAGAAAAATACCAAATTTTTAAGGTTTTTTATGCCTTAATACATTTTTAAAATTTTGGTGGAGGGAGCTGCATATAGTGTCACTTTTTGTGGATGACATTTTCATTGATACCATTTTGGGTACTGTAAAACCTTTTCATCGCTTCTTATAATAAGTGGCAAAAAGGCGAAACAGTGCCAGTTCAGAAATGTAGACGTTTTTTCCATTCCGACTTTTATTGTATTGGCTAATTATTTTTATATTATTATAGACCTTCCATTTGGGATACCTAACAGGTTTATGATTTTATCTGTTTATTTATCTCCGTGTTCAAGTGGAGAATGGGAATTTTGACAACTTTTTATTCTGTACCTTGGGCAACATACCTGTACTCTGATCAATAACGGTCATAAAGCTCTTTTCTCACAAGCATTTTTCACATACATTTTTTGATTATCTTTTTGACATGCAAAATTGCATTGAACAGGATGCAAGCAGGACATATGTAGCTGCATCAAAAAAGCATTGTACTCTGAAATACATGCAGATTTATGCATTTTTTCACTGATCCATTGCTAAAGAAAAGCTATGACTTAAAACTGATTGAACTCTGATGGAAAATGGCAATTTTTCACTTCCCAAAGTATGACCTCACAGTCATAAAGTTTAACTTAATTTAATGATTTAAAGGACTTGTCTACTTTCAGAAAATCATAATGTTTGTGAAATGAAAAGTTATACAATTCTCCAATATTTATTATGCATCAATTTCTTGTAGTTTTCTATCTCTGTCTGCTGACATTTAACAGGAAGCTTCTTTGTTTACTTCCTGTGAGTAAAAATCGGTTCATGGTCTGATGTCACATAGGAAAGGGCTAACTTGTGGTGACTGACAGTCCCTTTATTGTCTACATGTATTGCATTTAAGCAGTCATAGTTTGTTGTTCCCTGATTTTTGTGATTTTACATCTTCTTTTCCTTTAGCAGAATTATTTTTCTTTATCTGCTCAATTTCAATTAGCAATTAAATTTTGTGAAGTGCAACATTAAAAATTTGTATTTATTTTTTTGCAAAATTCAACAGCACGTAACCTCAAATCACATTTTAAATGTCAAAATGATTTAGTAATGATTGTTTTTCTAATAATTGTATTCCAAGTTACATTTTCATCTGTGATTAATTAATATTTCTGCCGTGCCCTGAGAGAAATGACTTGGGAATATCCACTTTATAGTCATTATGTTTGAATACTTAAAAATGCATCCATGAAAGACCTTGTTTCCAGAAACTTAACATAGTAATTTTAAGTACTAATTAAATGTCTTCGATTAATTAGAAATCAGCATGTGTATAAATGAAAGCCACAATCTATCCATGTTGACACAACTGCCATTGACCCAACGGGTTGCACAATTTCATGCTGAAATTATATCAGAATTATACAAAATGATATAAATGGTGATTAATGCTGACCACATAAACAAAGCTGTGCATAAGCAATCATCATCCAAATATATTACCTCCCATTGTAGAAAAAACCATGTCAAAACTGAGGTTAAAGAGGATTTTCTCAGGATCAAGCATAAATGTCTAATCTGTGGGGACCTGAGTATGGTGACCCCGTATGATTATGAGAACAAAAGTCTTTGAGTGACCCTAAGGCTCCTTGAACACAGTTGGGTGCTCACTTGGGCTATACCCAGTCGTAAAACATGACCAAGTAGAGGGGGCATGAGAGCTCCTCACTCTTCCCTTCTCCATAGGAGGCCAAACGGCCATGCTGAAACATTAAAGATAGAACATGTCCTATCTTTTTCAGTACGGACGCTCTGGCTCGCACAGGCTGAGGTGGGAAATATGACAAATTAAATGAATGACTATATTTCCCAGTACATTGAATGTTGATGTGTGCTAGTCATATAAAAATGTTTTTTACGACTAGCAAATAAATGAGTCTGTGCAATGTCCTACATATAAGTGGAGAACTGGTGTCCATACTGAACCAGAGCTTCATTCACTCAAAGGAGATTGTCCTGCAAGCGTATGGTGCACTCTCCATTCTCACCCTAGATAAGGGTTGGTTTATAACATGACAATCTTGCTTTTACACGGCTCATAATCTGTAACCATTGGTGTCTGACAAGAGCTCACTCCTCTTTCCTAACTGAGGACATGTGTATACTCAGCAATGGAAGAGGTTGGAGCAGTTTATCAAAGAAGACTCCAAAGATCTCTGTTTTTCTTTGAAACTTTATAGCCTGCAGTCTACAGTATGTGGTTTTGTGCTAAAAGGCCATAAATACAGAAAAGTCTTGTATTAACGCCATGTTTCAAGGCTCAGGATTAGTGAACATCCTGGACCACCGTGGACGACGATACAAGCCAACACCCGCTGCAAAGTGGGCTGGAATTGCTGCGGCGTGGTACCATCAGGTTGTTCCACAGGTGTGACTTGTCCGCGGTGACAGCCAAGGTCGAGGTATAGAGGTGGCAGGCAATCTTGTGGTCGGGGACAGGCTGGAGGTCAAGACAGGCGGCAAAGGTTCAATGTCAGATGCAGCAGGAGGTCAGGGCTGGCAGCGGAGGAGCAAAGTCAGGAACATGTCCGTGGTCACAAAGGGAGGTCAAAACACAGGTCACAGATAACAGCTTTCTCAAAGGCATAAAGCACAAAGATCTGGCAGGGTATGTGAGGAGAGGCTGTGTTGAATAGAATTCTGGGTAGGAATGTGCTGGCCCTTTAAATCTTGTGAAGCTGGCGCGCACTTGCCCTAGGCAGCAGGAGTAAGAATGAATGTGCTATGTGGGCTATGCAGACACCTGCTACCTTGTGCACAATCGCTTGAGTGCATGCAGCCTTGAACATAGGTGTCATTGATAGCTATAGTATATGTTAACATTGTGAGACAGATCATTATGGTCTTATATTGAAGTGTTAATAATAATGAACAAGATCCTATGGAAGTAGATGAGTGTTCCCAGTCATGATAATGATCAGTGGTAATTTGCTTGGAGTTATTTAACCTCTTCCCGCTCAGCGTCCGATATATCGGACGCTGAGCTCAGTGACTTAGCGCTCAGCGTCCGATATATCGGACGCTGAGCTGATGCCGGTTTGGCTCAAGATCTGAGCCGAACCGGCATCGGGAAAGACGGAGTTGTCTCCGATCGCGGGTGCTTAACCCGTTAAATGCCGCGGTCAGCGCGACCGCGGCATCTAACATGTATCTGGGGGGTCTTTCCCCCACGATGGCCCCCCCCGAACCGTTTTCGGGGTGCGCCGATCGTTGCTATAGTAACTCTGGGGTCCGATCTGGACCCCAGAGTTACCTGCAAGAATTGCCAGTAAGATGGCGTCTGTGACGTCATCTTACTGGCACAGTGCCAGCCTATGCAAGTGTATAGGCTGACACTGATAATACTCTGCAATACATGAGTATTGCAGAATATTATCATGAAGAAGCAATCAGAAGATTGCTTCTTCATGTCCCATGGTATAAAAGTGAAAAAGTAAAAAAAAAAATGTTATTCAATAAAAAAATAAAGTAATAAATCACTAAAAATGCCCAAAACCCCCAAAACATATAAAGAGACATATAACTAAAAATAAAGTCTAAATCATAACACAAACCCCACATATATAGTATCACCGCGTCTGTAACAACCCGTAGAATAAAAGTAAATCATTATTGAACCCCCACGATAAACGCCGTAAAAAAAACTGCTATAAACCTTCCAAAAATTATGATTTTTAGCTATTCAATCCCACAAAAAATGCTATAAAATGCGATCAAAAAACCATGTGTGCTCCGACATGATACTGGTGCAAAGTACAACATGTCCCGCAAAAAACAAGCCATCAACCAGCTCCGTAGCCAAAAAAGTAACAATGTTATGCCACTTGGAAGACGGCAATACATAAATGATAGATTTTTCCCCACATTAGGGTTTTGTTTGACAAATTTAGTAAAACGTAAGAAAATATATTCAAGTCTGGTATCCCCGTAATCGTATCGACCCATAGAATAAAGATAACAGGATTATTAGTCTATACGGTGAACACCAAAAAAAAAAAGAGTAAAAAATCCAGTACAGAATTGATGCTTTTCTACTCCTGCCCTCAAAAAAAGTTCCTAAATTTTCAACAATAGGTGATACCAACCCCAAAATGGTAACAATGGAAAAAGCATCTCATCCCGCAAAAAAAATGGCATCACATGGCCCCAATAACGCAAAAGAAAATTTTATAGCCTTCAAAAGGGGCCAATGAGGAAACTAAAATCCTGGCAGCTGCAGGGCGCTCCTTCCCTTCTGCGTCTCGCTGTGCGCCCATAAAACAAGTAACGGCCACATGTGGGGGGTCTTTGTACTCAGGAGAAATTGCAGAACAAATTGTATGGTGGGTTTTCTCTTTTTATATTTTGGAAATGTGTAAATTTTAGTGCTAAATGAACGTATAAGGGAACAATTTGACCATTCTAAATTTCACCTCCATTTTGATTCAATTACTATGAAGATCTCAAGGGGTTAACAATCTTCGTAAAAGCGGTTTCTGATAGCTTGAGGGGTGCAGATTTGAAAATGGGTTGGTTATATACGGGGGTTTTGATGCTAAATATGTAAAATTTCATTCCAAACTGTATTTATCCCCAAAATAGTCAATTCTGAAAATCCGGAAAAGCGATATTCTTTTTGTAAGCCGCGTGACATCAAAATAAATTATCCAGACATATCAAAAATTATGAAAATGTAAAGTAGACAAATGGGAAATGTTATTCAGCAACTTATTTAGGTGGTAAATCTATCTGCCTGGAAACGCAATGATTTTGAATTTCGAAAATGGCAAATTTTTCAAAAAATTTATCATATTTTCTTTTTTTTTGTAAATAAACGCAAAACTTATCAGCCAAAATTTACCACTAAAATGAAGTACAACATGTGGGGAAAAAACAATCTCAGAATCGTTTTGATAAGTAACAGTGTTCAAAAGTTATAACCATATAAAGCGACGCAGGTCAGAATCCAAAAAAATCGGGCTGAGCCTTAACCTGCAAAATGGCTGCGTCCTTAAGGGGTTAAGAACAGAACTCATAATTTGTGGAAAAACACCGAGATTGTATGTCTCTCATGTACAGTTTAGGAAGCCCATTCGTGGCACAAAATCAAACTAGAGCCATTTTATTGTCCATACCAACCTGTGCTGTAATGTTTATATTTATAAAGAGCTTTAATTAAAAAAGTACTTTACATTGTTCAGGAAATATTGTGTGAGATTTATCAACGCTTCTATGCCAGTTTTTGGGGCCACCACCACGCCATGTGGGGTGAGCTGCTCAGCTGTGCCCTGTGAATGCACACTTTTTAAAAAGCTGCAAACTTTTGTTTGCAGGTTTTTACACAAAACTAGCATAGTTTTATGCAAAACTACTATCATACGCGGGCGCTCAGGCATCTGCCTATGATAAATTTCTAGCACTGTATGTACCTTTCAGATCCTCTCCAGTTCCCTCAGGTTGGATGGTGGGTGGACATTGGTGGACATTCATTTTAAGTTTCTCCTGAGATGCTCAATTGGGTTTAGGTCATGGCTCTGGATGGGGCAGTAAAGAATGTTCTGAAGCCACTGCTTTGTTATTTTAGCTGTGTGCTTAGGGTCATTGTCTTGTTTGAAGGGGAAGTCTGAGGTCCAGAGCACTTTGGAAGAGGTTTTCAACCAGGATATCTCTGTACTTGACCGCATTCATCTTTCCTTCAATTGCAAACAGTCGTCCAGTCCCTGAAGCTGTGAAACACATGTTTCACTGTTGGGATTGTATTTGGCAGTCTGGGAGTCCTTCATGTGTTTTTTTGCAAACTGTATGCAGGATTTCATATGTCTTGCACTATCTACCATAAAGCCCTGCTAGGAGGGCTGTCATTATAGTTGACTATATTGAACATTCTACCCTCTCCCTACTAGACCCCTGGAGCTCAGCCACAATGATGTTGCGGTTCTTCTTTACTTCCCTCACCATGGCTGCTTGTGCTCTAAGTCTGAGTGCTATAAGCATGAAACAATTATAAAAATTGAAATTAGAAAGAGCAAGATAAAGGTAAGTTTGCACTGTTCCCCAGATCCTCTCTCCTGCCATAACCTTGCTACTAACCATTACATTCACGAGCTCAACAGTTCCAAAAGTGGCAACCGCTCATTTCAAATCTTTAGGAACAGACGTCGACAAACTTGACACACCCCACCAGCCCATTTCCTTTGCGAGTGCACATCCACAGTCTTTCTCCTCTACAAACTTATGCTTAGAACCTATAACTCTGCCCTGAATCTCGCCAAACAGGTTCACATCACCAAGCTCATATCATTTCTCTCTAACAATCCTAAAAGACTAGTCAATACTCTTTATTTCTTACTAACACCAAAGCTGCAGCCAGTTGTTACAGACCATGGGGCTGAAGGTCTGGCCACCTACTTTAAGGATTAAATTGTCTGCATTCGCCGGGAAATAATCCTTTAATCATTTTCTCTTCAGTTCTTCACACTGCTTGCTCTCTTCCTTTTAGCCAGTTCCAGAGGAGGAAGTGTCCAGGTTCATTGCATCTGCGACCCCATACCCTTGCATCTCATTCAGTTGATCTCCGCAGTAGTCACTTCTCACCTCACTAAAATATTCAATCTCTCTCTCTATCTCTTCTAGTGTCTATCCCTCTTCCTTCAAGCATGCATTTGTTATCCCATTACTAAAGAAAGCTTTCCTGGACCCATCTAGTGCTGCTTACTACCGACCAGTCTCTAATCTCCCTTTCTCCTCCAAACTTCGGGAATGCCTGGTCTATTCTTTACTAACCTTCTATCTTTCAGCTAACTCCCTACTTGATGCCCTACAATCTGACACTATGCACTCTACTGAAACTGCTCTTTCTGAAGTTTCCAATCATCCCATCACTGTTAAATCTAAAGGGATTTTTCTTTAACTGCACTTTCAGTCTCTACTTCTCTGGATCTTTCACTCTTCTCCTCTTCCTTTCACGATCAGGGTTCCTCAGGGCTCTGCCCTACGGCCTCTTCTCCCTTATACTCTATACTGCCCCCATTGGGTAAACCATCAGCAAATTTGGTTTTCAGTATCATCTTTATTCTGATGGTACCCATCTGTATACATCTGCTCTTAATATAAGTTTATACTCTCCCTTAATTGAACCTCCCACTCTTATCTCCAGGACCTTTCCCGAGCTGCACCAATTCTCTCACCCTACCTTGGTCTAACAGACTAATACCTAACCATCTCTTTAGGCAGGCCTATCACAATCCCTTATTGCATGCAACTTTTACTCTGTTTCTACTAGCCCCATTTGTGCACCCTCCCATCTGTTATCCTGCATACACAGGACTCCAAGCTACAGGATTCTCTGCAGTCCCATTTTTTTTATTTATTAAATTATTTTTATTACATTCCCTTATAAAGAATGTCTGCACCATTATACAAGCCTTTATACCTCTTGTGTTACCACTTCAATATCCTAGACTGTAAGATCTTGCGAGCAGGGACCCCCCTCTTATTTTTTGATATGATGAGGTTATTACTTTATAATGTCTTATTTTACTTGTATATATTTGCCACAATCTGTAAAGTGGTACAGAATTTGTTTCTCTAGGGTTTTCTAAATATTCTGTATTACTATTTGTATGCCTAAACTAAGTATGGTAAAAAATCATGATCAGAGAACTTCTTATGCCACATTACACGTACAAAAACAATTCATGGCAATTAAGGATTTTTTTGTCTGTATACATAACTATATTAGAGGGGGGCGTGGCTGGATGCCGAGCTGAACGGACGCATACAGATGAGCTCCCGGGAACCCTAAACTAATCCCATCTCGCCGGCAACCATCCCTGGGCCAATTAACCCTATCAGCACCACTCTCCAGACACCCCATCCTGCAACCCTGCAGAATATTGTGTCGGCCACCGGTTCTGCCCCACCAGACTTCCAGTCTGCCTCCACGCCTGGTGCGCCACTTGGGAGGCTTGGGCGCGCTGCTGCCTCTCTGCCTGCCTCTCAATGAGAGGCCATACTACCAATTCAGGCGTCCTTCCACCATTGCGGCACTGATGGATTGTGTCGAAGGGTGCTATGATAACCCTGCCCTGGCCTGACTTGTCTCCGGCCGGCCAGCACCATCTTGGACCGTGGACCTGTCGTTTTCTCCTGCTGCTGCACCCACTAAGTGGTATTAACTGTTTCCTGCCCAGATCATCCTCAGGGGAGGAGATAGGATATATACATCTGCACATATATCTACCCTTGCTTAGGACCTCGGCATCTTACATATTGCTTAGCCTACTGTTGACCCAGTGACTCTCCCTTCTGGGTCCTGTCATATATTAACCCCTTTAGAGACTTTATAGTGCTTCATTGTACACAATCCTGGACTATTCCAAGTGTTTTTCAAGTGCCTATTACTGCAAATACCCACTGGCAAACATTTTCCCAGTCTAACTGCCCCCCTACTGATGTCTAAATATTAATATGGGTAATAGGAGGAAGATGGCTAAGCTTTCAAAAATGGCATCCAGCGACTCTGTGGCGACCTTCAGTCAATGAGTTTATTCCAGAGGACCCTCCGTTCTATTCATTAGAATTGCTGGATGCACAGGCATGCTCAACCTCCAGTTGCAAATTCAAACAAATACTGCCAAAACTGGGGAAGTTTTCCCGTACACACCCTTGCTCTCCTCAAAGGTCTCCAGGTTCCTCTCCCTCGTTGTTTGAGGGCTCACAGAGCCCGCCACAGCTCGAACACTCAAAAGCTGCAGTTGACCTCTCAGATCCTGCTACACTGCTCTGTTGCAAGTTTGCAAAGGTGTTGCAGCCAGCCTAATGTTGTACATAAGGCTAAGGAGAGAATTACTGAAATGGAATGTCTGAGATTAAAGACACCCAAAGGCCAATTCCAGAACAAATGAGAGATATCCAGCGTCAGATGTTGGCTTTGTTTGACAGAGCAGATGACCGTGAGAATCGACTAAGAAGTTGGGCTCCCTGAAAAAGTAGAAATACTTGACCCTGGCTTAAAAATCTGCTCCCAGTGGAGACCTTCTCTCCTTGACTGTTGAAAGGGCCCATCGAGTCCCATCGCATCCTGGCCCTCCATGGGGTAATCCTAAACCCTTTCTTGCTTGTCTGCTACACTTCCGGGACAGAGACTCCAATCTCAAGGCGGTCCGGGCTAAAGGGGAAATCCTCTATGCCAACAGCAAAGTCTGCTTTTACCCTGATTTCTCGGTATTGGTGAGAAAGCAACGCTCACAATTTACTGAAGCCTGCCCCCGTCTTCAAGACCGAAGGGACCGCCCTCCTGAATGAGAAGGACTGTCTGCCCTTCTTGGTCCACGTTTCCTGTTATTGTGCATATGCTGTCTAATTTGACCTAGGGGCTTATGTTTCTTTCTCCTCTTGCTCTAATGTTGAATTGCCTCCTTACTGGATGACTTGGCCTGCTACATCCCTTCCACAACCCCCCCCCCCCAACCTAACCCAACCCTTTCCTCACTTGGGTTAGGGTCACAGGATGAACAGTGTGGGTTTGTCATAAGTTAAGGACCCCTGTTCCGTTGCTTAGTTTGTTTGTGGGTAAATGCCTACACTACTGCTGTTAGATATGGGGTTCTACTGTTCTTCCTAGGGTAGTTTAATCTGTTCCGGTTTTATTTGTAATGTTTGTCAGTGGTTGTTAGTCTCTGTCTGCATCGTTTGAAAGGATGAATGTTTGGTTGTCCACGTCCCTCTCATCACGTCGATCTCAATCCCTCCCAAATCCTTCACCAGCTTGGGTCTTCCCATTTCCCTTCCGTTTATATGGCTTTAATTAAAATTATAAGTTAGAATGTCAGGGGTCTAAAGTTTAAGCGGGCCTTGACTCTAGATCTCATTAAACCACAAGTTCCTCACATTGTATGTATACAAGAGACCAATCTTACAGGTCAGAAGGTCCTCTCCCTAAAGCGGGCCTGGGTGGCTAGGGGGTACCACTTCTCCTACTCGATATATGCTGGGGGGGGTCTCCATCCTTATATCAAAAGGTCTCCCAATAGAGGATGTGCAGGTAGCACTGGATCACTTTGGCCGTTATGTGATGTTGCATTGTACATGTGGGGGGGGGGGCTTCCGGGGTGAAGTTCCTTGGTAAATTTTTGTCTACAGGTGCAGAATTACTTAGTTTTGATGAAATATGTCAAAGATATGTTGTGCCTGCAACTGCCACCTTCCACTATACACAACTGCATCATGTCTTTAGGGCCCAGTTTGGCTCCTTTAACCAGGCAGTTGAATTTTTAAAACTGGAGATTCTGATGAGCACCCCAGACCTCCCTAAATCACTCACACAGGTTTCTGCTCTCCTGCAGGAACAAGGGACCAGACCCTTTAATAAAGATGATGACTTGAGGGAAGCTGAACTCTTACTCTTACTTTACATCTGTGGTGAGTGCAAGGGACTTCCTAACCAATCCAAATTCCTGCACCGGGTATACTTCCCCCCTGCAAAACTATTTTGCATGGGGGTGATGCCCAATCATTTGTGTTTTCCCTGTCAGGCTGAGACCGGATCCTTCTTACATTGTGTCTGGACCTCTTCTAAAATTAATGTTTTCTGGTCAGAAGTCCAAGAATTTGTCCCTGACAGTATGTCTTTTGGATGTTAGTAACGAAGTCATTAATGGTCACTACGACAAAATCTTTTCCAATTCATGCTGTATTGATGCCCGGAAAGTGTTAATGATGTCCTGGAAGGACTGGGATCCGGCCCCCCCTGCAAAGATGGATCTTGCTGGCAAATAGTGTCTTCCCCCATAATCACTCGCTCTTTGAGGAAATGCCCTAAAAAATATGAACTCATCTGATCCAGATGGTATGCAAATCTTTATACTGCCTTATACGGCAGGGAAGAAAGGTGATGATTAGTTGTGAGTATGATTGTTAGTCTTGTGTCATTGCTGTTGTATGTCATAAACAGGTGGGATATCTACAGTAATATGGCCTTTATTGCTGCATATTGCACACCACATTTATCTCCATTGGGAATTCAATATGCTAATTGACATAAATATAATTGCATTTTATACCGTGTTAATGTGTGGAAATAATACGCTGTAGCCTCCTACCTTATTACTTCATTTAAGTTTATTGTTAATATATATAAACATTTAAATGCATACATAAAAACTTAAACAACTGTATAAGAGATTGTTTATTGCATAACATATTATACTTCCTTTTGAGAGTAATTTAATATCCCATGTCTTGTACTGGTAGCTACAAAAGATTTCCAATGCAGTGAAATTGTAGAAAAAATACATTTGCAGCATTTTCCTGTAGGCTCTGTTTTTACAGCTTTCACTTAGTTGAATTCATGTTATTTGTGTGTTAGTAAAGGTATTTAGGTAAAGTATATTTTAAAATGGCTCTTTCTTTGCATTCTCTTATATCTCATTCATATCTGTTTTTGACCTTAAACCTTCATTCGTACTGAATGTGTTATTAATATTGATATTCATCTTACCAGTATGATTTGAAGTAGCTGTAAGAATCCTGAGAATGCAATGATAAAAAAGTGATGCCAAGCAAAGTCTCTGGATGAGGGATGTCTGTTCACTTAGATAAGAAAGAAAAGACAGTAATATATCACTAACATATGTAGACATCACATGTCTTCACACCTGATTCCCATAATTAATCATAAAAATAAATAATCCTACACATGTAGATTTTTTTAATCAATTTTATTTTGCAGTTTCAATTTTGTTAAAGAAAATAACATTTGAATTGAAAATGGATATTTAAAGAAAAACTAATTTTGTGTTACTTTTAAAATTTTGTGTGTCATGCGGCTGTTTGTGTTGGTCCTGTATAGGTAATTACCCAATTTAAAATGATGGGTGATGTTTTCAACAGTCTGTTATAACTGACCTTAGTCAGTGCTATGAAGGGCAAACTCCAGCTTCCGCAATATTGCAACTGGTGGGATATGGAAGTATACCGTCTCCTTAATAGCCTTAACAGAAATCTAAAAGAATAAAATGCAGCAAATAAACATTATTGTATACAGCATGTTAAATGCATAATTATTACTGTTATTTATTCAGAATATTCAGATATTTTTTTTCTCAATTTATGGCCTTATTCACATATTCTTTTAACGTTACATATCAACATAAAGAAAACTTTATTTAAGATATAGGTTCAATACAATTACAAAAAATGTTATTCTATTTAACAACTTAGGGACACTTTTGGCCTCCAGAACTGCACTTTTTTTTTTTCGTTTTCCTTACCCGAATCAAGCCTTTTTTTAGTTTGACACAGTTATATGAGGGCTCCTTTTTTCAGCAATAGTTGTGTTTTCCAATGGCTTTACTTTGGGGGTAAAAATATTGTAGAAATATTAATATTAACACTTTAATGCAGAATCACAGAATTAAATGGCTACACTGGCATTTTTTTATTAAAAACATGTACGGAACACAAAAAAACTGATAAATTATATATAACCTGATAATTATATGTCAATATATGTACATATTTTCTTTACTTATCTATCATCATAATAAAGCATGATAAGTAAGGGGCTCTTATTCATAGATCCAGATACTGTGGAGCACATTTACTTACACGACTGCTGGAGTTCACCAAAAGTGCATCGTCCAACGATAATACACTGTGCCGCAATTCACTAAGATTGTGCACACTTATCGCTTCCCCGCTCAGTTCCCCATCAACAAAGTTCACCATCTTTTAAGTGGTGAATGTAAGTGCGACACAATTTGAATGTTAAATTCCGTGCTCAGTCTGAATCAGTTGGATTGTCCCACGGCATGGCCCTAAATAATGTTGCATAGAAGCCAGCGCCACTGCACCAAAAAAAGCATTGCGTGCATCAAAAGCCCAGCACAGACACTTGATAAATACCTGTGCAGTCTGATGAAAGTGAGCAGTGCGACCCTTAGTAAATGAGCCCCTGTGACTGTAGTAATCTAATGTCATTTGTTATCCATGGCCTCTTTACTTCTAAAATCAACTTTTTGAAGTGTGCTCATGAGCCTGAGGGGCTTTAACACTGTATTTCCCTCCCCTGCTTCCTCATCTCTTGTGCAGTGAGCACTTTCTCCTAACTGTGTAACAGTCTCTAAAGGTCCTAAACTGCCCTGCACTGTGACCACTCAGAAGGAACCAGGCTGTTTGCAACAGCTGGTTTCCTGCTGCTGATCGCACTGGTTAAATGGAAGTGAAAGCGCAATCTACTCATTCCGATGCATTTTAGTGGAAGAACCTATTCACCCTATGTTGTTTCCTAGTTAAGTTAAGTTTCTGGTCTATTTTCATATTATGAGTTCTGCATATCTAATTACCTTTATGTGTGCGTTTTGAGCTATGCAGATATTAATTTAAATCTTAATTTTAAATGTTTACTTGATTAAAATATAATTTAAGAGTTTTGAAATTTGAACTTTTCCTTTAGGATTTTAATAGAAATTCCAATTTAGGCTACATGCACACTGCCGTTGCCCGCCGCAACGTAGCGGCGGGGAGAGGAGGAGGGGGAGAGCGCTGCTCACCCTGCACGTCTCCATAGGGATAAATGGCGCATGGCGCTGTTTTACGAGAAAAGATAGGACATGTCCTATCTTTTTCTCGGGTACGGAGGGCACCGTGAACCCATAGAAGTGTATGGGGGGCGTATATTGGCCGTATATACGTCCCCATGCATGTGTCTGAGAATAATTTGTAGGAAATTCAAGTATTTTCAACTGTATCTATAGTATCTATAATCATTTTTAGAAGATTAGTTAGAAAATCATACTATAAATGATTGTTGGTGATATTCACAGTCATCAATGTCAACTTGACATTGTCCACTGCAAGAAACCATGTACCACTTCATCTGCTCCATGGACTATGTAAAAATTTTTTTCAGTCAACACTGTTTTTTTGTGTGACCACCTGAAAAAAGCCCAGCAGTTGATTCAGTGTGATCAGCAATAAAGTTAATGGGGGATAATAGTCATACACCAACACTCGGTGTATGATTTCCATGTGAAAAGTCGCCGGCAGCAGCAAGTGTGGCTGTGCAAGGATAGTAACACCACGCGCCATCCCACTCCCGGTCATCCGCGTCCTCCGCTGGGCCGACTGAGCCCCCTTTCACTATTTGCCCCTTCCTAGTGCTAGCCCTGATAAATGTGCCCCAATATTTTTTATCGAGTACATATGAAAAGTTTTCAGACCTTTTTAATATAGTGTATTATTAACCTTATATCCTTTTGGTATTTTAATATAGAAATTTGTGTCCTTCTCTCATAATGACAAAGGGGAAATAGTAAATGGTTAGAAATCTTAACTAATTTGTTGAAAATATCTAATTAACATATTGTAACGTATTTGTGTGTGAACTTTGGCTTTGTGTTCCGTGTTTGGATTAAGTGAGCCACACCCTGCTCTTTGCATTTCAGCCCTGCCCAACAAGGGTTACTAGCCTGATGGATAGTTCCCCCAGTGTGCTGCTGGAGGCTTGTCCGGGAACTGCCTTATATACCTGCCTACTCCCATCAGACCTGGCTAGTTATTCAGTCTGATCTCTGTATCTATTGCTCTTGCTATTTTGTTTGCTATTCTGTGTATAGACTTCTGTTTTGCCTTCCAACCGTTCTATTTACTATACAATTCTTTATCTTGGTTTTGACCTGGTTCCGTATGACGCCGCTTGTCAGTCTGTATCTGCTGTTTGTTCCTCAGTGTCTCTCTCGTTGTTATCCCGCTTTCTCTGTTTTAGACTTGTGTTAGACCAGTGTTCACACTAGTGCACATAAATCTAAATCAGTATCTCAGCATTCCTGTTACCTGTCAGCTTCACCATCCAGCAGCTGCCAGATAAAGTAAGTCTTCCCTGTCATTTTGTAGGGTCACTTAAGGACCGTCAGTTATGTTCCTGATAGCTGGTTCACCCTTGTCAGGGTGGTTTACCTGCTGTAGGCAGGACCTTAGCCGCAGGGCAAGTTTGCCACCACTTGCCTAGTCTGATAGCTAGGGCCAATCCTGATTGTCTTTGCACAGTTGCTGGACAGGTTCTGACACATATTGCATTAAACTGAGTTTTAAAACCCTCTTAGTAGATATGGGCGCCAAAGCATCATCAGGGGGAAATTGCATTTCAAACACAAGTCTTAATAAATGCAAGACAATGAGCAGTGCCTGGTTCCCACTGATATCATGCATGGTGTCTAAACATTCAATCTTGGTTTCATCAAGCCCGTAAATTTTTTGTATCACAGCCAGAATGACCTTTGGGTTCTTCTAGACCTTTTTAACAATGCCCTTCTTTCCTAATTACTTATAGTAGTTTGGTGGAACACTCATCTCTAGAAAGAATCCTGGCTGGTATAAACTTTTTTTTTCTTTTCCCTTTAGTTTCCTTTTTTAAATTAATGACTGAGGGCCTATTTATTGACTCCTTTGGCAGAGAAAATAGTTACTCCTAAAATTACTCCTTACAACCTGACAGTGTTAGCTGAGGCCTGACCACCCCAGGTGGTCTTGTTGTTATTAAAGGTTGGGAGAAAGCCTATTTGAGCATTTACGCCTTTGCAAGCCCATTTCCTGGGAAGAGGAGGTCAAGAAGTCAAAGGCCTATGTGTTGCTTTCCCACCAAAAGCCAAACTGAGACAAAGAGATATCATAGCTGTCCCATAACTAGGTCATAATTCATAATTATGGGTCCTCAGGTACAGGGGTTAGTTAAAGAAACAAGATACCCTCATGGCCTGTGTATCAAAAGCCTATCTTCATGTAAACCCAGTCCAATTGCAGAACACCCCTAATGTTAGGCCTAGACACCCCAAATTTGGTGGGAGGTAGCAAGGTACCCTCACAAGATACACAGTCCCATGTAACATACACCTCAAAACCCACCAGACACACAGTCCCATGTAACATACACCTCAGCCCACACCAGCCATGCAGTCCCATGTGACATACAAATATTGTTCCAGTACAGCTCTCCTGACATTAATCAATCATTATATTATTCTTTCCTGTCAGGCCCCCTCACTTCCATACACATGAATAACACTGTCCCTGTCAGTTTTCTGTTCTCCACATGTAGTGACACATTACAAGCAGCTCCTCTACTTCCTGCACTGTGAAGAGCTTTTCCTGGGAGGCTCCGTCACTTCCAATTCCCATGGGATCACGTGACATCTGGATCCAGAGACTTCAGGGACTAGAGGGTCGGGGAGATGTCTGTGTGTTGTGTTGTCACTGAGAGCTAACTTTCTGTGACTGAGAGCGATGCATGGCAGCACCTCTGCTGAGCATTACTCCAGCCAGAGACAGTCTGGGAGCACAAAGGGTGCACCATGCGATTTCATCAATGTCAGCCAGACACTGTCATCTGGTGGGAGCCCTCCTAGGAGCAATGCGGTGGGGGCGCCTGGGGTGTGCGCCCGGGGAACGCTGCCTATAATCTGGCCCTGTTTGCACACAAGTGAATGTAGTAGGCAACACATGAGACTAGTACATTTTATGTCAGGTATTTTTATTCTCCTTTGCTTCACAAATCCAATATACCTGTAAATGATTTCATAAACTGCATAACAACTAGTGTTCACTCTCTTTTTTGATTCATTACTGAGGAATACACTGCTGAACTTTTATAATTATACTGTAGCATATTTCTATTTCTGCAAACACTGTTATTAAGAATTCTGTCTTTAAAATAAAAATCCCAGGGCAAAGACGTGCTTAAGTACATTAGGGGATGATTAGAATGATGTAGTCTTGATGTTTTCTCTGATTCGTGATTTGATTTCAGATGAATGTTAATGACTGGGAGATCAGAGGTGATGAAGGCTAATTTAATTAAATAGTGACATGAATGGTTTACTGAATGGATAATTTCAACTGCAATCAGAACATGGAACATCAAAGATTTTCAGGAAGAAATAATAAAAATAAATTAATAAAGACATTTGACTCTCATGTTCTGCAAGTATGATATGTGAAAAGTGAATTGATTTAATATATAGTAATATATTTTACAACCGTTTATCAAATCACTGAACAAAGTATCTTTACTGCATGACAATAGCTGACATTACTGTACGCGGCCCACATTAATTGAAAACCAAAAGTACATGTAAAGAATTTGGAGATCCATAAAGTATGAAAGATTTCAGGTCAATCAAGTTCAATTTATAATCCTACAATATGTAGGAAAAAAATCCCTTCCAGACTCCAAATATAAATATTGTTTTTTGAGAAACCCAGGTTAATAGAGTGCCGAGTCTCATTATGCTTGTGCTAACATCATAGAAATCATATTATCCCAAACTATTGTGAAGTGTTTTTGTAGACAAAATTGAAGTAAAACTATGTAAGAAAATGTAATGACACTATGTGCTAAAAATGTCTTCCTTTAAGTAAAACTAAATAACTCAAAATGTTGTGACCACACACACAGTAAAAGTGTTACGGAAAGGAAGTAGATGTAGCATGACCCTACTGATACCCTCAGATACTAAGTGCCATTGACCACCAGGTTCCCCCTGCCCATAAGTCCATTCAGTCTCCTGGACCTTACAGCCCCTGTGGTCCTGGCCATTGTAGGTCATACATCATCATAAGTGAGCCCTAGGCGGTCCCCCCGGCCTTGTGGCACCAACTAGAACCTCCTATTTAGCACAGAGTGGATCATCTGCAGCAGGAGCTCCATGTCACACAATAGACTGCTGTAACCTGGCAACCAAAAGGAGACCAGTTACGGAGTCATCGGAGCACCTGAAATGTAAGTGATCCCATTCAATGCCTTAATGCTGTGCCAAGGCTCAGGTGGCAGCCGGCACCGGGCAGTTTGAGCACCATTACCTGGCAAAAGTGAAGGCATATGACATGTTCATTTTGCCAAAACCAACATCAATACTCCACTGTTTTACCATAATACTGTTACAAGACTCCTACTCTAATAACCATTACAGTTTCCTCCGGGTCTTCTGGTTTCCTCCCACACTCTAAAGCATACTGTTAGATTGTTTAGGTTGTGAGCCCCATGGGGAGAGGGACCAATTTGGCAAGCTCTGTCTAGCGCTGCATAATCTGTGTGCGCTATATAAATAAAGAATTATTATTATTATTTTTGAATAGTAACCTAAAGCCTATCTCTAACTGTCATGCTTGCCAGGGGGAACAAGCAGGGAGATTCTCTGAGGGCACAGTCTGTGGACCCACTGGACCACCGTGGGGTTGGTATGGGACCCGCGGTGGCGGCCAAGGCAATGGATGCAGAAAATAGTCACAACTTGAGATGACAGCAGGAACGCAGAGGAGCACTGGAAATGCTGGAATGGAATAAAGACTCCACTGGGCTGGAACCCTGGAAGGCACGGCAGCAGCACAGGAAGGCAGGAGGTCACCACTGGGCTGGAACCGTGGATGGCATAGCCGGAGCACAGACGGACGGGAACGGATCACAGGACACAGACCACAGGAGACAGAGCACAGGACTTGGACCACAGGCTACAGACCACAGGATACGGACCACCGGACTCGGACCACAGGCTACGGACCACCGGACACGGACCACAGGATATTTACCACAGCATATTGACCACAGGATACGGACCACAGGATCCGAGCCACCGGACACGGACCACAGACTACAGACCACCCAGCATGGACCACCGGACACGGACCACAGGATATGGACCATAGGATACGGACCACCAGACACAGACCACAGGGTATGGACCACACGATAAGGACCACCGGACTTGGACCACAGGGATGCGTCTGGAAACACACAGGGACACGGAGGCGTCAGGAAACGCTCAGGAAACAGGACCTCGGGAGACACACAGGAACAGGACCTTGGGATACAGACAGGAGGCTTTCACTACAGTGGGAAGACTTGAAGATCCGGCAAGGAGTGAAGGAAGCCACCGGGTTATATAGGAAACCCGGAAGTGACCAGTGCCAACGGAAAGGAAAGTGAGGGAAGTTCAGGGAAGTGAGCGCATGCGACCTGCATGCTGGGACCTGGAGCACAGACAGGAGCCAGGAGAGGTAAGTGAGGGCAGGGGGACGGGACCGGCAGGCAGCGGAGCACGGGTGTACCCACGATCCGAGACATGGATAGCGAGAGCACCCGTGACACTAACTGTGTGTAACAATTGCCTTGACACTATTTGCAAAAGAATTTCACCCAGGAGCTCAATGAACTATTATTGTATCATAATCCACCATATTGTAGATATGATTTTATGAATTGAAAAACAAAAGTATGAAGCTCACCTTTACCCATTCCCAAGTCGAATGAACGTTTCTGTTTTTTTTTCCCCACCATCTGCAGGAGGCAATTAGATAAAGTGGCATTTTCTATTTACCTGATATCCTCAGGTTGCTGTTAACCTGCTCAGCTAATAAACAGGAAAAATTTTGATATAAGTGGCAATTTCAAAATTATGAAGAAAAGTTCTAAAACTCAACATTTAATCAGCCACTATCTAAAATATAAGTTGAGTGTATGTGTGTGTATGTATGTCCGCTAAAAGAATCTGCTCCGTCGTGTTTACAGTCACCATGAAAGGATCTAAGGTTGTGCATCCTCTATACCACCGAAAGCTATGGTGTAAGCCAACACCTGGGAGCGGAGTCTAAGTGGCACCTGGTTTTCACCAGAGCCCGACGCAAAGTGGGATGGACTTGCTGCAGCTGAGTACTGCCAAGCTGCTCCACAGGCACGACTTTGCCCGCAGTGGTGGCCAAGGCGGGGTACAAAGTCATTAGGCAGAATCGTAGTCAGGGACAGGCAGGAGGTCGAGGCAGGCAGCACAGGATCAAAGTTAGAAACATTCAGGCACATCTATCTGGGGGAGGGGAGAAGGCTGTGAAATAGGAAAATAGGAGATGACTATTCCACGTCATTAGTAGGTGTGGCAGATCACACATTACTTACCAGACTAAGGTAGTCCTCCTCTTGGAGTACGCATTTATTAATTTTGCCATAATGTAAGCCAATAATTACTTTAAAAATGCAAAGAAACCTCAGCAACTTCATATTACCATCATATATACATTGTATATCTCTGGAGTATACTTTTTAGTATTTATGTTACTCAAATGTTGTGAATGACCTCAGCTGAACTTCTGGTCAGGTAGATTTTGACTTCTATAGTAAGTGATGCTGGGTTTAGGGGTTAGGATTAGAGATGAGCGAACATGCTCGTCCGAGCTTGATGCTCGGTCGAGCATTAGGTACTCGAACCTGACTCGGTTTACTCGGACGAATACTTCGGCCGCCGCTCGAGAAAAATGGCAGGCTCCCTCGCCGTTTGATTTTTGGCGGCCAGAACAGAGCCATCACAAGCCAGGAGACCGTGCACTTCCACCAGCATGACGTTGGATACCTGACACGTCGATAGCAGTGGTTGGCTGGCCAATCGTGACCCTGGGATAGATATGCCGCTGCCGCGCGCTCGGATCATTCTGTCTCGGATGCCGTAGGGAGAGAGCTGCTTGCTGCTAGCGGGAAGCGTTAGGGTTGTTCTATTAGCTTACTGTTAGGCAGGAGTGAGTTCTCAAGAACCCAACAGCCCTCTTAGGGCTACAATAAGTTCTACTTTTTTTATTTTAATTTGCATATTTACCATTTTGTGGAGGATTAGCAGGGGGACTTGCTACCGTTGTGATTTAGCTTTAGTGGCACACATACCATAGCAAAGACCGAAGTTGGGAAATTCAGTAGGGGTTGGATTTCTATTAGGCAATAACTCAGTGTCATCTCATCTGGCCATAGTCGTGCTTCCTTTGATACTTGGCTAGAAAATAGCCACCAGGAGAACACACAGCTTCTTGAAGCCTACAGTAGCGTTCTATATATTGATTTCTGGTTTGATTCTGGCTGGTGGCTGTAGTTTCTGCAGTGCAGTACTTGCCATTCTGAGCAATTGTAGTGAGACTTGCGACCGCTGGTTCTGCGCTTAGTGGCGCACATATCCATAGCAAAGGCTGAATGGCAAAATTCAGTAGGGGTTGGATTCTATTAGGCAATAACTCAGTGTCATCTCATCTGGCATAGTACTGTGCTTCCTTTGATACTTGGCTAGAAAAAGAGCCATAGAGAAAACAAACAGCTTCTTGAAGCCTACAGTAGCGTTCATATATTTGATTTCTGGTTGATCTGCTGGTGGCTGTAGTTTCTGCAGTGCATGTACTGCCAATTCTGAGAATTTGTAGTGAGAATTGCGACCGCTGTGTTCTTCTGCGCTTAGTGCCGCACATATCCATAGCAAAAGGCTGAAGTGGCAAATCAGTAGGGGTTGGATTTCTATTAGGCAATAACTCAGTGGTCATCTCATCGGCATAGTACTGTGCTTCCTTTGATACTTGGCTAGAATAGCCATAGGAGAATACAAACAGCTTCTGAAGCCTACAGTAGCGTTCTATATATTTGATTTGGTTGATCTGCTGGTGGCTGTAGCTTCGCAGTGCATGTACTTGCAATTCTGAGCAATTTGTAGTGAGACTTGCGACCGCTGGTTTCTGCGCTTAGTGGCGCTCATATCCATAGCAAAGGCTGAAGTGGCAAATCATTAGGGGTTGGATTTCATTAGGCAATAACTCAGTGTCATCTCATACTGGCATAGTACTGTGCTTCCTTTGATACTTGGCTAGAAAATAGCCATAGGAGAATACAAACAGTCTCTTGAAGCACTACAGTAGCTTCTATATATTTGATTCTGGTTGATCTGCTGTTGGCTGTAGTTTTCTGCAGTGCAATGTACTTGCCAATTCTGAGCAATTTGTAGTGAGACTGCGACCGCTGTGTTCTGCGCTTAGTGGCGCACTCATCCATAGCAAGGCTGAAGTGGCAAATCAGTAGGGGTTTGGATTTTCTAGAGCATAACTCATGTGTCATCTCATCTGGCATAGTACTGTGCGTTCCTTTGATACGTGGCTAGAAAATAGCCATAGAGAATACAAAAAAGCTTCTTGAAGCCTACAGTAGCTTTCTATATATTGATTTATCTGGTTGATTGCTGGTGGCTGTAGTTTCTGCAGTGCATTACTTGCCATTCTGAGCATTTGTAGTGAGACTTGCGACCGCTGGTTGCGCTTAGTGGCGCACATATCCATAGCAAAGGCTGAAGTGGCAAAATTCAGTAGGGGTTGGATTCTATAGGCAAAACTCAAGTGTCCATCTCATCCGTCATAGTATACTGTGCTTCTTGCTTAACTTGGCTAGAAAATAGCCATAGGAGAATACAAACAGCTCTTGATCTTGAACCTACAGTAGCGTTCTCTATATTTGATTTCGGTTTGATCTGCTGGTGGCTGTAGTTTTTGCAGTGCATGTACTTGCCAATTCTGAGCAATTTGTAGTGGGACTTGCGAACCGCTGTTGTTCTGCGCTTAGTGCGCACATATCCATAGCAAAGGCCGATAAGTGGCAAAATTCAGTAGGGGTTGGGATTTCTATAGGCAATAACTCAGTGTCATCTCATCCGTAGGTAGTACTGTGCTTCCTTGATACTTGGCTAGAAAATAGCCATAGGAGATACCAAACAGCTTCTTGAAGCCTACGTAGCGTCTAATATATTTGATTTCTGGTTGATCTGCTGTGGCTTGTAGTTTCTGCAGTGCATGTACTTGCCAATCTGAGCAATTTGTAGTGAGACTTGCGACCGCTGGTTCTGCGCTGCTTAGGGCGCACATATCCAAAGCAAAGGCTGAAGTGGCAAAATTCAGTAGGGGTTTGGATTTCTATTAGGCATAACTCAGTGTCATCTCATCGGCCATGAGTACTGTGCTTCCTGATACTGGCTAGAAAATAGCATAGGAGAATACAAACAGCTTCTTGATCTTGAAGCCTACAGTAGCGTTCTATTATTGATTCTGGTTGATCGGCTGGTGGCTGTAGTTTCTCAGTGCATGTACTTGCCAATTCTGAGCAATTTGTAGTGGGACTGCGACCGCTGTGTTCTGCGCTTAGTGGGCACATATCCGAAGCAAAGGCCGATAGTGGCAAAATTCATAGGGGTTGGATTTCTATTAGGCAAAAATCAGTGTCATCTCATCGGCATAGTTACGTGCTTCCTTTGATACTTGGGCTAGAAAATAGCCATAGGAGAATACAAACAGCTTCTTGATCTTGAAGCCTACATAGCGTCTATTATATTTGATTTCTGGTTGATCTGTGGTGGCTGTAGTTCTGCAGTGCATGTACTTGCACTATCTGAGCAATTTTTAGTGGGACTTGCCGACCGCTGGGTTCTGCGCTAGTGGCGACATACCATAGCAAAGGCCGAAGTGGCAAAATTCAGTAGGGGGGATTTCTATTAGGCAATAACTCAGTGTCATCTCATCTGGCATAGTACGCTGTGCTTCCTTTGATACTGGCTAAAATAGCCATAGCATAGGATAGCATTGTTTGGTTTTAAAAACTCAAAAAAAAAACAAAAAACACAAAAAAAAAAAAAAAAAACAAACAAAAACAAAAAAAAAGTAAAAAAAAAATAAAGTTATAACTTCTCATTTAAAAATGTTTAACCCGCGGGCTAGTGTAGAGGAGAGGGCGGGGACTGGGCGTCCAACTACTTGCAGGGGGTCAAGAGGCCGTGGTCCTGGGCGGGGTGAGACACCACCTGTGATGATGGAGCAGGGGAACGCCGAGAGCTACACTGCCTAGGTTCATGTCTGAAGTCTACGGACTGTGGTAGAGCACTGTGAGGCCAGAGACAGGCAGAACGTGAGAGGTGATGTCGTGGATTGCTGACAATGCTTCGAGCAATTGTGTCCACCACCAGTCAGTCTTCCAGCATGTCCACCCATGTCACCGAAATAGCGCCACTCCTCCGCTCCTGCACCGTCGCCTCCCCCTCCCCCCCACGCCCCCTCCCAGAAAATTGGCATTTGAACCGGCTACTCTGAGGAAACTGTTTTCTGGACCCTTCCCACAGTCACAGACCACTGTTCCGGTTGCTGCTGACAATTTCACTTGCCCAGTTTCATCACCAGTAACAGTCTGTGGGGATGATGACCTTCTTGATGTAGTGGAAGTGTGTAAGAGGTGTCGACGATGAGGAGACACGGTTGTCAGAAACAGTGGGGAAGTTGTTGTCAGGGCAGGAAGTCCGAGGTGGGGAGCAGACTGAGGATCGGAGATATGAAGTGAAAGACCCAAGCTGGGTTGAGAGCCGGGTGAACACAGTGCTTCTGAGACGGAGGAGAGTCCTCGACCTGAACAGGTTGAAAGGCAGTGTGGGGGCCAGACGGAGAGGCAGGCCAGAGCTGGTGGGGCATCAGCGCCACTTGTCAACTAGTGAAGCCCGTGGTGAGGGCTCTTGCGGCGAGGGCTAGATCTTCAGAAGTGTGGAGGTCTTCTTTAAGGAAACACGGATGACCGACGGACTGGGTGTGCACATTGCCAACAACCAGGCTCAGGGGTTCCACCACTACTAGCTTAACTACCACCAGTATGCGCAGGCATATGAATGCTAAGCACCCCACTCAGTGCAACAAGCCGTTCACCTCGCCGTGCACACCACTGTCTCCTTCCCCTTGTTCAGCTTGCTAGTCACCCCCTGCCCAGGACCCTGCACAAAACCCCATCGTCGCCCTCCACATCCTCCACAGCATCCACCAGCGTTCACTCTCCATACCCCAGACGCTGGAGCGGAAAACGCAAATATAGTGCAACCCACCCGCACGCCCAAGTCCCTTAATGTGCACATCTCCATGCTTAGCCTGAGAGATGCCCTAAGGCTAGTAGAGACCGAGGCCTTTCGAACCTCATGGCGGCGGCCGCCCTCGTATTCGGTCCCCAGCGCCACTACTTTCCCCGATGTGCCGTCCCAAGCCTGCACCAGCACGTGTCAGACAACATATCCGTGCCCTGACCAACGCCTTTCTGACAAGGTCCACCTGACCACGGACACGTGGACGAGTGCTGCAGGGCAGGGCCACTATATCGCTGACGGCACATTGGGTTAACTGTGGAGGCTGGACGAGTCTGACCTGGGGTGCTCATATACTGCCGAGCGAGATTGCGGGGGGCCTACCCGGCCAGGTGTTCAGGATAACTATGCCTCCTCCTCCTCCACACCTCCCTCCACACCTCCTCCTCCGAACTACCATCACGTGGGCACGCGCCATCAGTCGTACTCTAGGCACAGCAGGCAGTGCCGTCGCTAAGCGACGCAGGCGGTGCTCAACTGCTGAGCCTAGGCGACAAAAGGCACACCGCCCAAGAGCTATTACAGGGCCATCACGCGCAGACTGATCTGTGGCTGGCAACCGCCTGAACTCAAGGCCGGGAATGGTTGTGTGTGACAACGCCGTAACCTGGTGGCGGCTTGCAACTCGGCAGACTGACACATGTGCCATTGCCTGGCCCATGTGTTAAATCTGATAGTGCAGCGTTTCCTCACGACATAACCCAATCTGTCTGATTTGCTCACGAAGGTGCGCCGCATATGCTGCGCATTTCAGGAAGTCCAGCCCAATGCTGCCACTCTCAGGGCAGCGCAGAGGCCGCCTCCAACTGCCCGCTCACCGACTGTTGTGCGACGTGCACCACGAGGGGAATAACACTGACCATGTTATCCAGAGTTTACCAGCAGCGCAGGACGATGTGTAGACTGCCAGAGTCAACTTCCACCAGAACTGGTAGTCAGGTCAGTCAGCTTCCTCAAGTCTACAATGTGAGTGGACGTGGATGTCTGATATACTGTCAGGTGCTGAAACTTTGAGGAGTCAACACAGATGGTCAGTGGCGATGCCGCCATCATCAGCCTCACCATCCCGCTGCTTGGCCTGTTGAAAAACTCTCTGGTCAGCATGAAGTCGGAAGCTTTGCGCTCGTCACAAGAGACGGGGGAAGAATATTCCCTTGTTGATAGAAAGCACCCTGAGGTCTGTTTCTCAGCGCATATCGGAGGAGTGGAGGTGGAGGAGGATGAGGAGGAAGAGAGAGAATGTTGGCGAGACACAAGAGGGGACCATTGTTGAGTCCTTCACTGTCAGCGTGTATGGGCAGAAGAAGAGAGGTTGGAGGTTGGAGGAGGAGGAAATGGACAGTCAGGCCAGTGGGGAGTGAATTCTTACGCGTTGGTACTCTGGCGCATATGGCAGATTTCATGCTAGGCTGCCTATCCCGTGACCCTCGCGTGTCAAAGAATTTATTCCAGCACCGATTACTGGGTGTTCACTCTCCTGGACCCACGGTTACAAGCAAAATCTTCCCACTCTCATCCCTGGAGAGGAAAGGATGTGAGAATGCATGAATACCAGCAGGCCTGGTGCACAAGCTGAAACAGTATTTCCCTTCTGACAGCGCTAGCGGCAGAGTGCGTAGTTCTGCGGGACAAGTAGCGAGGGAGAGTAGGCGGCAGGTGCTTGTCCAGCACTGGCAAGGGTACGCTTACAAGGCTTTTGCCAGCTTTAATGTCACCCCACAAGACACTGTCACCTGTCCCCAGTCTCGCAGCAGTAGGATGGCTGATCTTTACAGAAAGATGGTGAGGGAGTACGTAGCTGACCATACCATCGTCCTAAATGATCACACAGCTCCCTACACTACTGGGTTTCAAAGTGGACATGTGGCACGAACTGGCGCTGTACGCCTTGGAGGTTCTTGCCCTGCCCTGCCCGCTAGCGTCTTGTCCGAGCGGGTTTCAGTGCAGCTGGGTGGCATCATCAACCGAAAGCGTACACGCCTGTCGACTGACAGCGCTGAAAGTCTGACGCTTATTAAAATGAATAAAGGCTGGATTTCTCAATTTCCAATCTCCACCAGGTGAAGGAAGCTCAACCTGATAATATGATCCACTCCTCCTCCTCCTCATTTTCCCTCCTTCTCCTCCTCTTTGTACAGAAAGCAGGAAAATGGCGTATTTTTTGACAGGGCCCACTGGCTCTTGCTATAGTACTTCATGCATTTAATTTTTCTGGAGGGCACCTACCCGGTCCTCTGTTTGAAACAATTTTTGTGAGTGCCTCAACAGGCACTCAATCTATTCCTTTTTCTGGAGGGCCACCTACCCGGTCCTCTGTTTTAAAAAATTTTTGGGACTGTCCACATACAGGCACTCAATCTATTCCATTTTACTGCAGGGCCACCTACCTGCTCCTCGGTTGAACAATTTTTGGGACTGCCACATACAGGCCCACTCAATCTATTCCATTGTACTGGAGGCCACCTACCTGCTCCTCTGGTTTGAAACATTTTTGGGACGCCACATACAGGCACTCATCTATTCCATTTATGCAGGGCCACCTACCTGCTTCCCTGGTGAACAATTTTTGGGACTGCCACATACAGGCACTCAATCTATTCCATTTTACTGGGGGCCACCTACCTGCTCCTCTGGTTTGAAACATTTTGGGACGCCACATACAGGCACTCATCTATTCCATTTTACTTAGGGCCACCTACTGCTCCTTGCGTTTGAAACATTTTGGGACTGCCACTACAGGCACTCAATCTATTCCATTTTACTGGAGGGCCACCTACCTGCTCTCTTGGTTTGAAACATTTTTGGGACTGCCATACAGGCACTCAATCTATTCCATTTTACTGCAGGGCCACCTACCTGCTCCTCTGGTTTGAACATTTTTGGGACTGCCACATACAGGCACTCAATCTATTCCATTTTTACTGCGGGCCACCTACCTGCTCCTCTGGTTGAACATTTTTTGGGATCGCCACATACAGGCACTCAATCTATTCCATTTTACTGCAGGGCACCTACCTGCTCCTCTGGTTTGAACATTTTTGGGACTGCCACATACAGGCACTCAATCTATTCCATTTTACTGCAGGGCACACCTGCTCCTCTGGTTTGAACAATTTTTTGGGACTGCCACATACAGGACTCAATCTATCCATTTTACTGCAGGCCACCTACCTGCTCTGGTTTGAACAATTTTTGGGACTGCCACATACAGGACACTCAATCTATTCCATTTTAACTGGAGGGCCACCTACCTCGCTCCTCTGGTTTGAAAATTTTTGGGACTGCCACATACAGGCACTCAATCTAATCCCATTTTACTGGAGGGCCACTCACTGCTCCTCTGGTTTGAAAATGTTGGGACTGCCACAACAGGCACTATCCAAATTAAATTGTCTCCATAGCGCCTCCACACCTTGTCTCCATTGCTACCTCCAAAAGTCGTCCATATAGCTGCCTCCCATACATCGTCCCTTATCAAACGAGGTGTGTCAGGCGCAGAAATTTGGGTTGTTTCATGGATTTCCACATCAAAGTTGTTAACTTTGTCACCACCACTGCTGGTAATCCCCAAAATATACTGCAAACTTTTAACCATTTAGGATTTATTCAGCGCTTCTTGCGATCTGTTACATTCCTCACCCGGCATATCCTAACTTATAAGAACGCTACTACACTTGATCTTATACAAAAGGTTCTTAGAATGACTGTGGGGATAGCTAGAGACAGGGCTGGATATGGTTGCGAAAGCTCGCCTGGCAGCGGAACGCCATGCTCCATGCCGCATCATGCGCTTCTTCGACTCTGTTTACATTCCCCTCACCGCCATAATCCCAAACTTATAATGAACGCTACTACACTTAACTTGGTGCAGGTGGGACCGAGTCTGACCCGGGGCTGGTCTATCTATACTGCCGACGCAGAGAATTGCGGTGGCCTACTCGGTCAAGGTCTCAAAGGCCTACTATACCACTCCCACCTCCTCCCCACCTCCTCCTCCTCCGAATTAACCACATCCGGGCATGCGCATCAGTCGGTAGCTCAGGCACAGCAGCAGTGCCGTCGCTAAGCGACAGCATGCGGCGTGCTGAACTGCGAGCCTAGGCGAAAAAGGCACACCGCCCAAGAGCTTACAGGCATTCCCATCAAAGTGTTACTTTGTCGCCACCCTGCTGGTTATCCCCAAAATACTTGCAACTATACCATTTAGGATATTATTTCAGCACGTCTTCTTGCGCATCTGTTACATTCCCCTCACCGCATATCCTAAACTATAAGAACGCTACTACACTGATCTTATACAAAGGTTCTTAGAAGTGCTGTTTGGGGAGTAGCCTAGAGACAGGGGTGGATTGGCGAAAGTCGCCTGGCAGCGGAGCGCCATCTCCATGCCAATATCCAACTACATAGTTTTAACTGCAGCACCTTTAATCTACTACTAGTTCACTGCCTCCATACAATGGTTCCCCTTATCAAACGAGCTGTGTCAGGCAGAATTTGGGTTGTTTAATGGTTCCATGTTAACTTTGTCGCCACCCTGCTGTGTGTAATCCACAAAATTACTGGCAAACTTTTATCATTACACGATATTATTTGTAGGCGCTCTTTGCTCACCTCCTTTGGTTCCTCTCTGCCACCCTTGGTTTGAAGCTGATCCATTGGGTATGTCGCCATGCCACACTCTACCTAGCTGCCGCTGGCCCTATGCCCGTCCCCTATAGATGTCAGGGTCAATTATTGGATGTTTTAGATGCTATCTAGCTTCATTCTGTCACTCTGTCATGGCCATGCTGTTGCCCAATAATTTGGCATAATGGTGCGATATGCGCCTCAGAGGCACCATGCATGCTGCCGCTGTTTTCCTGTCCATTTCCGTGGTGTTTTCCATCACTTTTCTGGGTTCCCAGTGTTTTGGCCAACTTCCCTGTGCAGAGCCTTGGTCCCCTTGAAAAATGCCGAGTCTCCCCTTGACTCAATGGGGTTCGTTATTTCGAGACGAGCACTCGAGCATCGGGAAAAGTTCGTCTCGAATAACGAGTACCCGAGCATTTTAGTGTTCGCTCATCTCTAGTTAGGATGACTGTGGCCAGGTCACTATGTTGTAATAACAGTGGCCAATGTTTTGCCTGTGTACAGAGTAATTGAGAAGTGAGTTTAAGTCAACTGACATAGCAATCTTGTAGGCTTTACGTAACATCTGTTTAGGGTAATCCTTTTCCCTAAAGTAATGATATAAGTCTGAACATTCTTCTGTAAAGTGAGCAATATTTGAACAATTGTGACGCACCCTAAGCTATTGTCCCACAGGTATCCCTTTAGCAGCTGTGGGTTTGCAAAAAGTATTTGTCTGTAAAGTCCCATTGGTTATGAGTGTGATTTCAAGGTAAAGAAAAGAAATAGCGTATTTTGTCATTGTTCAGACATCAGCCATCAGATGAATTGGCACTTATGAGACACACTTGGCTCGGTTATATAGGATCTTACAAAAACATTGGCCACTTTTATTACAAGATAATGACCTGGTTAAGGTCATTACTAGGGATGAGCAGGTTGGAATTTGGATTTGTCCAATTTTCACAACAAAATTCGATTCTTTGATGTTATAGTGGGATCTTGGCCCTCAGCTCAGTCCTTTGGAGCAGGCACAGACGTTACCTTTGGTTACCAATTTGGTGAAGTTGACCTATGTAAATGCACATGGAAGTGAAGAGTGAAACAATTCTAAGAGCGGCGGCTGTCATGTGCACAACATTGTTTGAAGACCAAACCACGCTCCCTATGCATATTTAAGCATGGCACAACGTTCTACAACACCCTACAGGCTCTCTGCAGCCAGGAAATACCTGTTTTTAACTTGATTTATCATGATTCGAATTGTGTCAAACCGAATTTCAACAAATTTGTCCATCTCTTATTAGCATCATCATGTGACTGTATCTAATCCCAGTCTATATCCTGTAGTGCATCTCTGAATTTTGTGAAATTAACCTTTTTAAAATTAAATGATTTCATTTTTTCACATGTTTTTGCTTTTTACAAATGGTCGTTGAGGTTCTGGGGCATCTCTCAAATAATTGTTGATCCACATTGTAGCAACATTTATAAATATGTACTCCAAGAGAAGACATGTTGGATTTTACAACTGAACTAATGGAGCTTAATGAGCGCTTTACTTTGCTCCATTTATTTAGTCACGCTACTTTGCATTGTGCAAAATCATCTTTCCATTTTTGCATCATTACATGACATAACACCATAAAAAATATATTTTATTAGCTGTCATCATAAAAGTGATATGCTCCTTACCTGCTCCTGTTTCCGGCTGTGAGCGCGCGTCCCCATCCCCTATGGCGCAGGTGCGTCGACTTTAGAAAATTTAGAGGGGCCAGTGCACTGCTGATTGGCGCTGGCCTTACCCAGAATCCTTTATATACCAGCCTCTTAGTGCTTCCCAGCCTTAGAAAAAACTTGTTCCCATGACTTTTGCGATTTCCCGTTGTGATCCCGGACCTGTTCCCATTTTCACTCCTCTACTGCCAGCCCTGACTTTCTGCTCTGCCACTGGGCCTGAACCTTTTCCGTCTGTTTTGACCCCTTGCCTGTCCCCAACCACGAACCTGCCTTCAGTTTCTGTACCTCGCCTTTGCTGCCACCACAGACAAAATCACAGCTGTGGTACCTGGTGGTATCACGCCAAAGCAAGTCCAACCTGCTTTGCGGTGGGCTCTGGTGAAAACCGGGTGTTACTTTGACTCCCAGGTGTCTGCTTACGTCATCGTCCGTGGTGGTCCGTATTGGCACTATATATACTACAATATCTATCATATCCCACATACTGTTAAAGCGACACAAAGAGCACTATGTGTAATGTATGTATGTATGTATGTTTCCAAAGAATATTTCTGTTTATTAAGAAGATATATTCCATTTTGTATGAAGACAATCCATCCTTCTATGTAATTGTACACTTGCCTGTAGGTGGCAGCGATGGGAACAGTCTCATTAGGTGTGGTATCAGAATGAGCCAGACGCAGGTGCATACTGGCTCGATATATCGAGCTGCTACTACCTTGGTCTGGTAAATGATTCAGCGATCTGCTTTACTCACTGATGAGGCAGTTGAATTAGTGTGCCCCACGCAAACACCGCCTGTGCTCCTACTTCACTGCCTTCTCTCCTCTCCCTGACAGACCATATTGACCCTGCCATTTAGTCAGTAATCTAATCTCATGTCGGTGTGAATTATTGCGCACGTTGATAACTAGCTAGTTAGTTATATAATTAATATTAGTCAGAATCTACGTAAATGCTTTCTTTTACAAACAAGTAGAAAGCTATTGTTAGGCAGACGCCCTGTATCTGGGCCCTGAGCTACCAGGTGTTATTGTATCCTACACTTGCGGGGCCGTTGCTCTAATCTGCAGTGTAAGGAGCTGGGAGGAGATTTTAACTCGCATTCTTGTTGATAAAAATAACATTTTGTAAGTAACTTTGTATATGGCCAGTACACTGTTATGCCATTCACACGGCATTAACCCCTTGGTGACCAAACTCATTTGCGCCTTGATGACTTAGACCTATTTTTCAAAACCATCAATTTATCCGGTAATAACTTTACAACACTTTAACTTACCCAAGTGTTTCTGAGTTTGTGTTTTAGTGACATGTTGTACTTCAAGTTAGTGTGAAATTATGGCTGATATATTTACCGTTTATTTATTTATTAAAACAGGTGGATTTGTGTACCTGTGTGTGTATATAGCGGTGTGTACTTGTGTGTATATAGCGGTGTGTACCTGTGTGTGTATATAGCGTAGTGTACCTGTGTGTGTGTATATACGTAGTGTACCTGTGTGTGTGTATATAGCGGTGTGTACCTGTGTATGTATATAGCTGTGTGTGTATATAGCGGTGTGTACCTGTGTGTGTATATAGCTGTGTGTACCTGTGTGTGTATATAGCTGTGTGTACCTGTGTGTGTATATAGCTGTGTGTACCTGTGTATGTATATAGCTGTGTGTGTATATAGCGGTGTGTACCTGTGTGTGTGTGTATATAGCGGGTGTGTACCTGTGTGGTGGTGTATATAGCGGTGTGGTACTTGGTGTGTGTGTGTGTATATAGCGTGGGTGTACTTGTTGTGTGTGTGGTATATATAGCGGTGTGTACTTGTGTGTGTATAGCAGTGTGTACTTGTTGTGTATAGCAGTGTGTACTTGTGTGGTGTGGTATATAGCGGTGTGACCTGTGTGTTTATATAGCAGTGTGTACCTGTGTGTGTATATAGCGTAGTGTACCTGTGTGTGTGTATATAGCGTAGTGTACCTGTGTGTGTATATAGCGTAGTTTACCTGTGTGTGTATATAGCGGTGTGTACCTGTGTGTGTATATAGCGTAGTTTACCTGTGTGTGTATATAGCGGTGTGTACCTGTGTGTGTATATAGCGGTGTGTACTTGTGTGTAGTATGCAGTGGTGTCTTGTGTGTGTATTAGCATGTGTACCGTTGTTATAAGCGTAGTGTACCTGTGTGTGTGTATATAGCGGTGTGTATATAGCGGTGTGTACCTGTGTGTGTATATAGAGTAGTTTACCTGTGTGTGTATATAGCTGTGTGTATAGTTAGCGGTGTGTACCTGTGTGTGTATATAACTGTATTGTACCTGTGTGTGTATATAGCTGTGTGTGTATATAGCGGTGTGTACCTGTGTGTGTGTATATAGCGATGTGTACTTGTGTGTGTATAGCAGTGTGTACTTGTGTGTGTATATAGCGGTGTGTACCTGTGTGTGTGTATATAGCGGTGTGTATATAGCGGTGTGTACCTGTGTGTGTATATAGCGTAGTTTACCTGTGTGTGTATATAGCGTAGTTTACCTGTGTGTGTATATAGCGTAGTTTACCTGTGTGTGTATATAGCGTAGTTTACCTGTGTGTGTATATAGCGTAGTTTACCTGTGTGTGTATATAGCTGTGTGTACATGTGTGTATATAGCGGTGTGTACCTGTGTGCGTGTATATAGCGGTGTGTACCTGTGTGTGTGTATATAGCGGTGTGTACCTGTGTGTATGATTGTATATGTGTGTATAAATAAGAGTATATATAAAGGTGCATACATATGTGTATATGAGTGTATGAATATATGTGCACGAAATGTGTATATAAATGAAAGGGAAACAACCCAGATATATAAACATAACACAACGTACACAAATCTTACATGTTTCTTTAAAACCTTAACATGTTTTTTGGAGTCTTGTTGAAATGTTTCATTTTCCAGTTACACAGGGCAGCTCTCAGGCTCAGCTATTCATTTCAGTGAGAGCCTCCCTGTAGTATCCCTGCACCACCACTACGCAATGGACAGCGCTATCTGCTTCTGTCTCTGTCCTTTGTGTAGTGAAGCTGCTGCTCTCCTCTGATCAGTGGTTCCAGGTATTACTACAAAGACTTATTATTTTGTGGATGCAAAACTTTACTCAACATATATTTTAAGGTTTTGCAGCAACATGCAGGTATATTGGGGGTGGGGGAGAGACCAAGAACTCAGCAGGTATGGTTTTAATAAATTTAGGTATAGTGGAGAATGTCATGGTTAAGATGAAGGGGCCCCATTCTGAATCCGTAAGGGTGGTCACAAAGGAGTTAAAGGGGTTTGCCTATGAAAGAAAGTTCTCAAATGTTAACCCTCTAGTGATGTTTACACAATAAACATCATTTTTATCCCATTACTTTACATTTTTACTCAATGTTATTGCTGTTTTAGCTACTATAACTCTTAATGATTGTCAGTGTAATATTCCAGAGTGTGAGCAGGGACTCTCTAAGCAGCCCCACTATGATCCCTGTGTGCTGACAATCTGGTTACATTAACAGGGTACAGGTTTATCTACACATGTATTTAGCTTCTGACACAAAGAAAAAGAGACAGATCAGAGATAAGAGATGATGACAACCATGAGATGGATGGCACAGTGACAGTTTCCAGCACTGCTAACTTAGCTGTATCACACACACATAGTCAGCACTGCTACATGCCTACTTTTCTGATATAAAGATCTTATCTGTAGCTTCTAGGTCGCTTCTAAATTTTGTCTCCTCACAATGCTGTTTGCCGGCAGGAAATGTGGGAGTCTGTGTGTATGAGTTTGTCTGGGAATGCTAGAGGAAGGAGCCGATGCTGAGACACTGCAGTGTGAGACAGGAGAAGATTTTCATAAGAAAAATATATCCTGCCCGGCCCTAAAGTCGGATTTATGGTTGGATCCTGGTGCAACCAAAGTTGTGTACACCAGGACTGATAGACACAGGTGGGAATTACTATCTGTGAAATGCTGAATTTTTGTTAATAGCAGTAAATTAAAGAATTTGTTATTTTGTGATCCTAGTTATATTTAAGAATCTTGTCTTTGTGGGAATACCTCTTTAATGGCCAGTGGGCTACCTGGGAATAGGGTGTGTCCTGATTTTTATATAGGTACCGTACCTTGCTAAGTCCGTTAATCATTTTTCTTCATTTACTGCCAGTGCTATCTATTAGGATGTGTTGAATTGTCCTTTATAGTGCTCCATCAGCAGCTTGTCTAGCACCTGTACATCATTGCTCAACATGACTTTGTAATATTTAATGGGATTTTTGACCCAAACCAGCCACAATGTAAATAATATCATTGGCATATCTTCTGCAAATACTCAACATAATATGCAGATTTATAAGATCCAAAATATAATCCCTTTTCACTGTAGATAAATCTGCTAAATGTAAAATCTCATTCACTTGATTTGTACAGTAGTGTGTTACAGTGTTTAGATGCAGAATATGTACCAAGAATCCATAATAAATCCTTTACATTTGCATGTGATTGTAATATATAAATATATGTAATTCTAAGATTCATAGTCACATTTCTTTACTTTGTATCCCTGTTGAAAAATCCTGGAAAATGTACTTGCATGTTTCCCCGGAATTGTGATAGATAGAGATAGAAGTAGACATTAAAGGGTGTCAAGAAAAGGCAGAAAAATATGATCTTAGAATTATATGAAACACTCAATACCCTAGAAAGATGCTTCAAACAGAAGATCATTGATTCTTTGTGTCAGATATATCATGTGTCAAGCACAGAGCGTTTTCACATGACTCTGTTGTTCGTATCTGCTGGCTACTGTATATTAAACTATGGTTTTTAATATAACAGACATGTGTTCAATTCCCTGGGTTCTAAAATCTCACAGTAAACACAATATAGACTTGTGCTCACAGATTCTGATCTTTACCAGAATACATTTTCAGAGAAAAGTTAAAAGAAATTCAATATATGTGGAGATACCATGTTATTTTGCTGGTCATACCATCACTTGCTGACAACCTCTAATTTCAAGAAAGCAAGTAGTAACATTTAAAGGGACACACTACTCTAATTTATATTGACAACCTTTGTTTCATTATTCTACGTCATTGTAATTAAAAAAAAAAAATTAATTGTGATCGCTATGCTTGGTGGAGGTGTCATCATGTGTTGCTGCTCCTCGGAAGAGATGATAAGGTGTGGTGCACCCCAATAGGAAATAAGTCCAGGGAGTCAGGCATCATCAGCTGGAATGGATAACATAACATAACTTCAGAAGGAGGATATCATAATCATACAGTACATCAGAAAATAATCCTATTTTTTATATATATTCCTAAGTGCATTTCTTATTCATAAATTACATAACTGAGATGTGGAAGGGACACTTAATCCTGGTATTGGGCTGGTTTGATACGTATGGTGGTTCTTTCGGATATCCTGCACTGGGTTTCAACTATAGCATCAGAAAGAGTAATAGTAACCTTCTGTTCATCACTAAGAGAAACCATTTTGTAGTTAGACCCCATTTGATCTTTGATCTTGAGTTTTTGAGGCCTGTAGGCTCTCCTCAATATTTCAGTAACAATAGTGTGCTAAAAATGAATAGTACAGACAAAGATAGTAACGAAGAAGCACAGTCACTTTCTTGTGGCACACCCTATGTGGGGAACACTTAAAGTTGTGGATGCTGCGATGGGCTCAAGATACCAGTTGGGACATTCCTGTAGTTGCCGCTGACTGTCTTGATCCACTAGGGCTTTATCTGCGATGACCTACTGTCACTGTACCTATACATGATGCCAAAATGCAGTGCCTGGGATAATGCTGGGTCTGCCAGTCAAAGTTACCACATGTTACTGCTCTCTGAAAGAGATGGTAAGACCTGGTGCACTCCAATGGGAAATAAGTCCAGAGAGTCAGGGTCTGCAGTGAAAAGTTAGCTTCTTTACTGAAGAGATTCAGGTGCAAAGCAAAACAAGCAAAGCAAAGGACTGATTTATCCAATGTGATCGCTAGCAGGGTTCAATGCAGAAGAAAGGTCTGGGCTTGCTGTCCCTCTCTTTCTTAAAAGGCTGGTTCCCTGGCCACAGTCTAGGAGTCCAGGGTCTATGGCAAAGTATCCCCATCTCAGCTTCTTCTTCTGGTTGCTCGGATAAATGGCAGACCTCTCCTCCAACCTCTGTTACCTAACTGGAAATATCTAAGGATTTTTTTTCCTTTTATACCTTTACTAGGGGAGCACAAAAGCAATGACAAAGCTTTCCCCATAAACTTACATTGAGTTCATATAATATTCTTTGCCAGCAAGATTCTAAAGTGTGAACAACTTTCTTCTGCAAAACAATTCTCTTAGAGATGCGCTGTCAGAAATGTTTCTCATTAACCCTTTCTGGTAGTCTATACAGATATAGTAGTAATAAACAAACTATAGATTAATGCAAATTAACCCTTGATATAAAATAAAGTAAGAAGTGCTTAATTCCCACAGGGGAAATATTCAAATGTCCACAAATGTCCAAAGTTCTGCTCTACTAACAACAGAAAGAGTGAGGCACTTACAAAGTTATATGTTGCATGCATACTAGCAATAATAACACTGTCGAATACAGACTTATGCAACTGAGAGAGAGTCACAGCAACATAGCAAACCAAGAAAAAATATAGCACATAGGTGTGCAGTGTTATCACAATGATCACCAAGTATTGTAATTACATAACCCAAGTAACGGTGCATTTAAGAACAATTTATATTTATAAAGGACACCTTCTAGATAAATTACTGGCAGTCCTTGACTTAAGAATCCCTGACAAAAAGATGACTCCTAGTTACAGACGGACCTGTCCCTGTCCCCAATGGGGCTCACGATCTCAACAACCTACCAGTATATTTTGGAGTGTGGGCGGAAACTGGAGGACCCAGAGGAAACCCACGCAAACACGAAGAGAACATACAAACTCTTTGCAGATGTTGACCATGGGACTTGAATCCAGGTCCCCAGCGCTGCAAGACCTTAATAATCTTGCATATGTTTGAATAAATGAATGATATAATTTGCACTGTAGTAACATATATGCATTTATGCAGATAGGCTATTTGGTAGGCTATATTAATATTAGTATGTTCCTTTCAGGTTACTTCCTTACCTGTGGTAAAGGGTTGATTATCTGACCAGAGCCTGCACAGACCTAAGCACTGTGTGAGGCGCATTGCTCTTGAAGGCTAGCCAGGCTTGTGTAACAAGCCGTTGTGGGTATGCTGTTTTACTAGTGAGGGAATCCCTATGGTACAGGTAGTGTTCGGACAAGCAGGATTTTGTTTTGTGTTTTGCTTTGCTTTATGTGCCTGTAAAGCTGCATTATTTTTGGCTGTCATTAAAATCCAGAAAAACCTGCATTTCTTCTGTCAAACCTATCTGTATTTTTGGACTTTACTATACTGTAAACTGACCCCACCACAATATATTGTATATACTGGTTATAAAAATTATAGAGCAACACACAATTTACCAAGAGTCAAGTCATTGTGTGGTCTCATGTGTCTCATTTCAGAAATTGCATATATTTTATGTGTGGAGAGAGGGTAAGAGATCCACAGTTCACTTTAGGGATGAAAGTAAGTTTAATTTATTTGGGTCTGATGGGAAACATTATGTTTGTTGACAAACTGGGGAAAGATTGAACTCAGCGTGTGTAAAAAGGGGAATTATCAGAACCCTCTAACAAGCTCACGGATGTCTACAAAAACATGACACCCAAGTCTAATGGAAAAACTAGGGGATAGAGGCTAAGTTACATGAATGCATTCTACAATAGAAATGCCTGCTAAGGGACCATAACACTGAAGAATTGTATAGATTTTGTGTCATCTTTGCTAGTTTATTTCTTACAGTAGTGGATAACCAAGAAATCATCTATCTCCATTGTAAAGAATTATTTTTGTTGCCTTTTTCTCCATTCTGCTGGATATAAATAATCTCTTTTACAGCTCTTGCTGCTTGTTTCTAGCACAGTGAATTATAACAGTGACGTAAATAAGATAAACTTCTATTATATCATTTATGGCTACTGTTATTTCTAAATCATATTTTCTTTGAAATCTTCTTTTACTCTTAAAGCAAGACAATATTTGCCAAGAAATATAAATTCTGACTATATTATCACAGAACTGTTCTGGATTCAATACCCCTTGGAAAAAGTTAACGAATCAATGACCAGTCATATATTGTGATATTGAACAGCAACTATTCAGATGTATGGACTTTGCAATAGATAGACAACTCAAAGATCAACATGAAAGGTCAAACAGCTTTCTATGGAGTCCCTTAACCATATTTGTACTATAAAGGTAATCTTTTTTGAGAACTAACCAAGATGCTGGAAATCTTGGAGACAGAAACTGAGAAAGACACAACAGCCTGTGATAATTTGACTACATCTACAGCAAAAGAACCCTGATCTAAGTTACACATTCTTATTAGGAACTACTTAAAACTATACAAAAATCTTTATACATTTTAAGTAGTGGAATATGTAACATAAGATGGATGGGTTCTAGCAAAGTCCAGTTTTACAGACCGACTACAATGCTGAGGAAAGGACTCTTTGAATCACATTGATGGAGTCCCTGCTTCCATGCTAAATATAAACACCAAACATTACATCTGTATGACTCTGCACAATCCAAGACCAATCATGGCAGTGTGAAGCTACCCTAACAGGAGGATTCCTTGTCCCCTGAGTAAGAGTAGACCACATAATTCCACTCTCTGTGTAGCTATAAGGAGATCATTGTGTTTGAGCAGCTCTTTGGATGTACCAACAGAACTGCACAGAAAACGGCAACAAGGTTCCCTATCAGTCCTTCTAGCCAAGTCTGTGATCCTAGAAAACTTTCTGTGTCTCTCCCTGCACCCAAGACTTCATTTTCTGCAGCTCCCTCCTCCCAGTCACTGCTCTAAAATGAAAGCTGCAACTAGAAATATTCTGACTTTCAGGGAGCTTGATAAATCTTCCCCTTTATCTCCACATCATGATTAAAGGACTTTGCTCATGAAAGAAAATTTGCACATTTAAATCCCCTAGTAATGTTTTCACAATAAAGAAAAAAAATAACTCCTTACGTTATAATTTAACTTAGTTTTATTGTTGTTTTAGCTCCTATCACTCAGTGATGGTTCGTGTAAGATTCCAGAGTGTGGGTGGGGTCTCTCTAACCAGACTCTTCATGATTCCCTGTGTGCTGACAATATGGTTAGATTGCCAGGGTACAGGTTTATATAAACTTTTATTTACCTTCTGATACATTCTAGAGATGAGAGATGATGAGATCCATGAGATGTATATTACACATGACATTTTCCCTTCTGCTATCACTGATATTACATACTGTCAGATCTGCTTGTAGCTTGTGTTGCTGTTTGCAGGCAGGAAATTAGTGTATGTCTGTGTGTGAGCTCCTCCTGGAATAGAAGTGTGGGGGGTAAATGCAGCGTCAGACAGATGAACAATAGGGCTCATTTACTAAGGGTCGCGCTACTCTCTTTTGTTGGACTCTCTTTTTCGGGGATTGCATGGCCTGGACAGGTATTTAACAGGTGTCTGCACTGGCATTTTGGCCCACACAATCCATTTTTGGCAAAGCTGTGCTGGCTTCCATGTGACACAAATTTGGGGGCGTGCTGTCAGACAATCCAACTGATTCGGACTGAGGGCGGGATTTAACATTCAAATTGTACCGCAAGCCCAAGCACTTACATGCACCACTAAAAAGATGGTGAACTCTGTCAGACCTGTGCAGGGAAGCGACACATGCAGGATAATGCTCGCACAATCTTATTGAATTGCGGTACATTGCATTATCGTCGGAGAATGCACTTTAGGTGAACTCTAGTGGCTGGGTAAGTAAATGTGCCCCAATATGTCTGCCAACCCTAAACTCAGAAGATCCAGGGTCGGGTCCAGGGGTAGCCAAAATTGTGTACACCAGGACTAATAGAGACAGGTTGGAATTATATTTGTGAAATGCTGTATTTTTGTTAATAACAGTGAAATATGAGAATGTGTTATCCTGAGTTTATTTAAGAAACTTGTCTTTATGGGAATACCCCTTAAGACTTAATGCTTTCAAAACGCAGCTGATACACATCATGTTACAATTTCACTGCAGGATTCTGCCCCTTATTGCATGCTACCATGCTTCTCCTAGATACTGAACAATATAGACAATATAGAGCTCAATGGATTATATTTTTAACCCCTTAAGGACGGAGGGTTTTTCGCCTCATTTCTCGCTCTCCAACTTCAAAAATCCATAACTTTTTCATTTTTCCGTGTACAGACCTGTGTGAGGGCTTATTTTGTGCGTAACAAATTTTACTTTCCCGTAATGTTATTTATTTTAACATGCCATGTACTGCAAAGCTGAAAAAAAATTCCAAATGTGGAAAAATTGAAAAAAAACCGCACGTGCGTCACGTTCTTGTGGGCTCAGTTTTTACGACTTTCACTCTTCGCTCCAAATAACACGCCTACTTTATTCTTTGGTTCGGTGCGATCGCGGTGATACCAAATTTATACAGGTTTTATTGTGTTTTAATACATTTTCAAAAATTAAACGAATGTGTACAAAAAAGAAAAAAAATTTTTTGCCATCTTCTGACGCTAATAACTTTTTCATACTTTGGCGCACGGAGATGTGTGAGGGGTCATTTTTTGCGAAATGAGGCGACGTTTTCATTGCTACCATTTTGAGGTCTGTGCGACATTTTGATCATTTTTTATTTCATTTTTTATGTTATGTAAAAAGGTGTAAAAGTCGCATTTTGGACATTTGGGCGCCATTTCCCGCCTCGGAGGTCACCGCCGGCCGTAACCGTTTTTATATTTTGATAGATCGGGCATTTTGGGACGCGGCGATACCTAATATGTCTGTGATTTTTACTGTTTGTTATGTTTTATATCCGTTCTAGGGAAAGGGGGGTGATTTGAACTTTTAATATTTTATTAATTTTTTTTATTTTTTAAACTTTTTTTTTTCTTTTTTTTTTCACTATCTTTTAGACCATCTAGGGTACATTAACCCTAGATAGTCAGATCGCTGCTACCATATACTGCAATACTTCTGTATTGCAATATATGGCATTTTTGCAGCACATTCATTACAATGAGCCACTGGCTCATTGTAACGAATATGCAGCTGCCAGATAGCCTCGTGTCAAAAGAAGACACGAGGCTACCATGGCAACTGATCGCCGCCCCCCGATGACGTTCGGGGGCGTGGCGATCGAAAAAAAGATGGCGGCGCCCACGCGCCGCCGTCTTTTAAACGCCGCCGGCGACTTTGCCGGCGGCGTTTAGGGGGTTAATAGCCGCGATCGGTGCAAGCACCGACCGCGGTTATTAGCGGTGGGGGTTTTGTGCAAAATGCAAAAACCCCCACCTTTGTATGAAGAGGACTCAGCCCGTGAGCCCTCTTCATACATCCCTTATACCTCTGCGCCGTAGAGCTACGGCGCAGAGCGTTAAGGGGTTAAACTCTCATTTTGGATTTTCTGCTGAGGTCCTTCAATATATAACATGAGGCATAATGGGAAGTAAGGGGAAGATATATTGAAGTTAGTCTCCATTTCCAGATGCTGAGGAAGACTCTTGGAATGTACAAAATGTAGAAAAGTCAAAATGCCTTAACTCTGTAAATACGATTAGCAATAAAACATTGGGTATTGTTCTGTTCACTTTCAAAGGGGGAAGAAGACATAACAATATGTTTGAAATCATTTTGAGACTGTAGGTGCACTTTGAGCATACCATGACCATATTATGTGCTGACCTCCATGGAAAGGTTTGTAATAAGTAGTGTTAAGCAGACCTGAATGGCAAAGTTTGTGCTTAACTTTGTGGGTTCAGGACTCCCAGATATGACCCAAACCTCATTAGAGTCTCAAACCCCCCGCCATTATCACCCATGATTGATGCTGGCACCAATCATTTGTGTTGACTATTTAAAGAAGACTTGTCACCACAATTTTACCCCTCACATCAGTAATACCTGCTTTTAAAGGGTATTACTGCTTTTAAAGGGTTAAAAGTCCTCCCCATATAACTGAAAATAATTACCTAATATTATTTGTCGTTGATTCACTGTACATTAATTAAAACAGTTATTTAGACATGAAAGTGAGTAGACATGAGTCAACTTCTGAAGAGAAGAGACAAGTTTTCTCCCAGGCTGCAAGTACAATATGTCTCCTTCTTTTGACAGACATCTCTGTCTCTTCTAATCACTACCTGAGCAGACAGGAAGCCCTCTTTCCTGTCTTTACCAGAATGTTGTCCATCTTACTGAATGGTGTATTTAGCAGTGATCACTGTATGGAGAAACTGCAGATTTTCTCACTGTTTCATGCATCCTGTGGTTTGTAGGACCATGCTTTGGTGGGTGGAGTCATGCGGTAATGGGACTGGTCAATATAAACAAAAGGAAGAAACATTTTGGAGACTGATTTCTCAGGTGGGTGCAGGAATATTTAAGCTGGGACACCTACTCTACACTTTTCAACCAAGGAACAGTGGAGGAGTGAGTAAGGTTTAATCTACCAGTTCTTCGTGACAGGTTCCCTTTAAATGCTGCTGGCAAAGAGACATTCAATTTACCCACAACCTGCACTGGCACTGACCTGCTGGGGGTGCAGGGCACTTCTATTTTGGGGAGGATCTTTGCTCCCCAATGACAACATCAGAAGCAACTGCCTTCTCCAAAATGCAGGGGTGCAGTGCCGCACGGACAGTACTTCCCTGTGGTGCCGCCAGCAGGTCAGTGCCGATGCATGTCCCGCTGTGGGTTATTTAAATGCCACTGGCATTTAACCAATTAAAACCAAGTTTTTCGGATAAACTCAAATTTACGAGGGTACACTCATCACTAATAAAGAGGCACCCCACATATATTATATTCCATACTGGTGTCTGGTTCTGTAGTAGTAGGAGCATTTGTCTTAGGCTATATTCACACTGCCGTTGCCCGCCCGTACCGTACCGTAGCGGGCAACGGCAGTGCACGGGGAAAGGAGGAGGAGGTGAGCGCAGCTCACCCCCGCCCCTCTCCATAGGAAGTTATGGCACACGGCGCCATACTACGGGTAAGGATAGGATAGCGGTACGCTCCTGTAGGGTGCCGTGTGCCCATTGCCGTCTATGGAGGACGTATATCGGCCGTATATACGTCGTCCATACGTTAGTGTGAATGTAGCCTTAGATGTAACTGCCAGCTCTGTACCCCTTGCTCCCTTACTGTATTCCACAGATAACAGTTAATAAAGACCTTGCAAACACTTTGTACAGAACATTTTACACAGCAAAACTCAAAGAAGATGAATGTTAACAGAATATGATTTCTGAAATGGTTGTGGAATTATGTACAAGGAGACAAATTAACAAATGCAAATAGAAACTCATATAAAAACAGTTAACTAAGCAATAAGAGGCAATGTGTGAAAAAATCTGATAATGCATCACTTTATTATAAAGACATACATTCATTAGACGCTCAAGATGCTCAGAGAGACAAATCATCTTCTGCAGGCATCTGATCATCTAATAAACATCTCTAGTCTGAACGCTGGCCAATGACTTTAGATTCTTAGATTGTTTGAAGTGGAAGTTCTAAAAGAATTGTTAACTAGGGAGAGAAGTAATATCTCAAAGAAGTTTTAGCATCTGACTGAAAATATCTTGATAATAGAGAAGATGTAATGGTTTGTATAGACAATTTTGTGTACAAAGTATCTTTGAAGTAAGTTAAAGCGCAACTGTAAAGTTTTTTTGTTTTTCACAAATCAATAGTTTTTGGGATGTAGAACAACTTCCAGCAGTTTCTTTGCTATACCCCTCAGATTAACTCAGTGCTGACGTAGCTCCTTCCCTTCCTGTGCTGAAAATCCCTGGAGACTATCCTATAAAGAACTTTACGGATTATCAGGAGGGGAGGGTCTCCTAAACCAAAAAAGAAAGAGGCAGCCCAATTTGGTACAGCAGTATATCACCGCAACTCCCAAAAAACCTATGCAATACACAACCCAAAAGAGAGCCGAAGAAAACCTCAATAGATGAATAAAATAAACAATGTATTTTATTAAAGTGACAATGCACACATTACAAAAACATGTATTAGGACAGAAATGGGGGGGAACAATTTAGCCCCTGATGGAAATTGGGGCAACCATCGAAAACATAAGCGCCCTAAAAGAAACCCCTGAACCTAATGTAAGAAAACTAGTGCTACAGACTACACGGTCTGATAGATAATAGTAAATGGTGCAAATGGGAGTATAAGAAAGAGGAAGTCTCCTCAATGCAGTCCTATGTGCAGTGGGGACCGGAGGTACCGACCGGCTCCCACTAAACACACAATCATTTATTGCTTACCCGTGAGCATGATGATAGGTTCTATGGGGGATCCTAGGAGGCCAGTAGACATACACCCCGACGCGCGTTTCGCTGATGCTTCGTCAGATTAACTCAGTGCTGACGTAGCTCCTTCCCTTCCTGTGCTGAAAATCCCTGGAGACTATCCTATAAAGAACTTTACGGATTATCAGGAGGGGAGGGTCTCCTCCCTGCTCACAAAAGAGGCAGGAGGGAGAGGTCATATGACAGTGCTTTCTCTGTGAGGGTAGCAGAGCTCAGTGTGTTCAGTTCTCTGGATACAGATGTCTTCTACACCGGAATCCTATATCTCTAAATATCATCTTCTGAAAGTAGGCAAAATACATAAAACACTTTAAAGGGATCCTTTGAAAATGATTATAAAAAGTATTCTTTCCCAGTTGTCTTATCATCCTTTTATCCCTGGCTACTCTGCCACTGACATAAGGGAACATAAATCATCATTTTCTTTACTTCAGAGAATACACATGCCTCTGTCAGCGCTATGGATTTTATGAAATGCATTCTCTTCTATCATGTTATTTTCTATTGACTTCAGGCATTGTAATACATGAATAAATTAGCTATTGCTATGCTGCAAGATGTACACCAATACATAAAAGTTCATCATTAGAGTATATATTAAAGAACTGTATATTGGAGAAATGAATAATTATTTTTAATCCCTTATCACCGACATTTGTTTTCAGCTTAATGACCAGACTCTATTTTTAAAAATGTTACATGTGTCTCAAAAATTTCTTATAACTTTGCAATGCCTTAACATTTCAAGGTGATTTTGAGATTATTTTTAAGAGACACATTGTACCATGTTAGTTGTAAAATTTAAGTGATAAGGTTTATGTTTCGTTCTGAAAAAAAAAAAATTGGCAAAGGTTGGAAAAAATTCTTTATTTTCAGAGTATGAAATGTTCTGCTTTCCAGGCAGATAGTTAAAATATCTAAAAAGCTAGACAATTAACATTTCTGGAAAGTCTGATTTATGGTGACATGTTTTTCAAGTGTCTTCTTATTTTTCTAGGATGCTATAAGGCTTTGAACTTGAGGCACAATTTTTCTCATTTTCATGAAAATCGCCCAAATTCACATTTTGAGGGACAACTCAGCTTTCAGGTGACTTTGAAAGCCCTAAATAATCCCATAATTTGGCCCACTATAGAAACTACATCCCCCAATGTATGTTAAACAACTTCTATTAAATCTATTAACTCTTTAAGTGTTTCACATGGGTTAAAACAAAATGGAAGTGGGATTAAGAAACTTTTGTTTTGGAAATACTTTTATTTAGGCCAAAAATTACACCCTCACAATGAACTTAATGAAAAAATGCTCCGCAAAGTTCTCCTGAGTGTACCGATACCCCATATGTGGTGGTTAACTGGTGTATGGACATGAATTGAACGAAAGCAGCGCCATTCAGAGCAGATTTGTATTGTCACCTTGTACAAGCTATACATTTTTTTTACTTTTTTTGGTAATGCGGATATATGAGGGCTAATTATGTGCCGCATGAGATAAAATGTATAAATTATTCATTTTGGGGGTCTTTAGTCTAATCAAGAGATTATATTAAGAATTTCAAGGGGGACACAACAAAAAAATCATCAATATTTTTGAATTTTAGTACTTTCTTTGCCTGCTCACCATAACATATGGTTATTATCTTTATACTCTGGTTCACTATGATTGCGTTGATACCTAATTTTTTATAGTTTTTCTTAACTTTTCTATCAAAACTGATATTAGAGAAAAATCTCTAGTGTCTTAGTTTATACACTGGGGGCTGTATATAAATAGATTGTGTGGGTTTGCATAGAAATAGACTGTTGGAGGGGGGCTATATATACACTGGGGGGTTTGGGGTGCTGTATAAAGATTGGGGGCTGACTGATTACTAGCGTGTGAGACAGCTGCAGCATGTAGAGTGTCATTAGAGTGTCATTACCAATGTTCTTAGCTTCTAATTAGGATGTGGGCACTTTTTAAACAGGTGTCTAGGAAGTTAGTGGGACAAATATATTTATTTTTATTTTGGGGGCTTCACTTTTAGTTTTGCCCAGGGCCTCACTTTGTCTTAAACCAGCCCTTTAAGAGTGTAGTCACAAGTACTGCTTTGTACCATTTAGAAGCAAGTCAAAGAACATGGGCCATGGCCTGATTGCATATGATTGCAAATGATTCCATATGATCAGTAACCAGCACTGGGGGCTTATATAGTTTAAATGCAGGAAACCGGGTGCTGGTTACCTATCATATGTGTTTCTATAGAAACACATATGTGATTGGCCTGTGGCACGCCCCTGTGCACTTTGATTTATTTTCTCAACAGAATCAAAGCACGGGTGACCGCACCCTAAGTGCTGAATTACTATGGATCAAACAAACTAGGCCAAGCTGAACACGGATTTGTGAAAACAAGTATATATACCAACAAACCAGATGAAGAATTACATAAGCAAGGCCTACAAAAGTCATGACTGGATGTGTATTGGACCACAGGTAGGTGGTGGCACCTCTGGTTTAATACAACATGTAGTCTGATGCTTTTTGAATATGTACATGCATTTATATTTTTGATACAGTGTTATTTTGGAGTGACCAGCCAATGATATTTATATTAATGTTGATGTTTTATGTGGTGATAGTAGATACTTTATAACTGTATGTAGGATCATGATGTGTACCACCTTGTGTTTATCACCTTTTGTGATATTGTTTTTACTGGGTGTTTTTAAGTCATGGTGACAATGAAATTGTTTGGTTATGTAATAAAATATACATATTTTGTATTGAATTAGTCATTTATTACGTTGAATTTTTGGTATGACCAGTGCATAGTCTACTTTCAGGACCATATGTTGGTCTGATCCCATGGACTTCACACATTGCACAGGATGCAGTATATGCAAATATAATGCAAGGACTTCCCATCTACTGGCTGAACCCAAATGTGGGCACTGTAACAGTTGATACAGTGCCATTGCTGCATTTCTGTGCAATGTGTGCAGTCCATGGGATTGGACACATTTGTGTGCCTATGGTCTAAGGGTACAGTCACCCATTTACAAACGCAGATCTAAGTTAAGGGGTGAGCCTTATCTGTTTCTATGGAAATGCATGTGATCGGTAACCAAAACTTGGTGTCCTGCGTTAAAACAATTACGGGTTCTGGTTGCCGATCGCTTGAGTTTCCATAGGAACGCATACATGATCGAGCCGATCCCGCCCCCTACCCTAGTTTGTAGCGGTACATCTGACCGCACCATTAGTGTGTTTTTCAATATATTTTACATGGACGTTATACATGAAGGTTTAGAAAGAAGTCATTGTTGACCCTAGCATCATGGATTCTTTTCATTATGGAAAGATGACACTTCCTGGAAAGGGGAAAAAACTAATATGCACAGTTGTATGGCTTTATTAGAATAAGCAAGTATACTCTACACAGCGGTGGCTTTGTCCAAATAATGTACAACTATGGTATTACAGGTTGAGGACATTCAATCAAATCTTTAAAAATACAGCTAGATGAACATATATCTGAATGTATGCCAGTTCTGGTGCAAACATTTATTACTTAACAACAAAATCTTCTAGTACTACAAAAGCCCACCATCTACATAAAAAAAATCTATTTCACAAGAGAATCTTTTAAAATCAGATATTTTATAAAGTTTATGAAAAAGTCACAATTGCAAGTGTTAGGACATGGAGTTTACAATAATCTGTGGCAGAGAACAGGCACAGGTCGTAGCGGAAATGTAATACAGCCTGCACAAGGTGCCAGTCCAAACACATCGGTCCCACTGCTCCAGTATATCCAAGTGCAGTCGCACTTGTGAATGTTTTTCTCAGTTCTGGTGGTGGTATACTTAGCGACCTGTTATTATTCAATTTTTCCATTACAGGCCATTTATTACAGGTTTATAAACCATGGGCCACATGTATCACTCGTTTTTTCTGTTGTTTTTGCGCCTTTTCATTCAGGCGCACAGTTTTTGCGCCATTTTTGCAATTAAACGCCAAACTAGCCGTGCAGCAAAAACAACCAGCTTTCCCTCATCTATCTTACCAATCCAGATGTTTTGCTGCGCCTAATGATATTCATCACTTGCAACGTTTTCATTTAGGCGCAAAAACGGGCGCAAAAACACTCCAGCCTGAAGGTGGCGTTAACTGAGAAGAAAGCACTGAGCCCCTTTGCAGAACAGCTCATTTCTAGCAGCAAAGCTCAACCAGACACTGGAACAGATAATAGATACATTAGATACACTGCAGACAGGAACTGCAGACTCTATTTACAGTTCATCACCTTCTATTTACAAAACATTCTGCAAAACGCTGAACTCACAGCAAGAGAGCTAAGAACTTTGCAGAAGTTTGCAGAATATTTGCAGAACTTTGCAGAATGTTGCAGATACTACATACAAGTGTCCCCCATGTAATTCTGCACAGTATCACCAGTGTGTCTGAGTGGAATACAGTGCAGAATTACAGGGGTGCAGCAGGAGACCAGCACTGTGGGATCCCCTCCAGGAGAAGCCACTGCTGAGGAGGTCACTGGGTGCAGGGTGTCACACACCTGGGTGCTGCTGTGAGTGTTATCTTCATTCTGGGATGTGGGAGAAACAGAGAGGAGCTTGTAGCAGGATCCCATGTAAGTGCCTGAATCTAACATTGCGCCAAAATTGCGCCTAAACTGTTTTAAAGTAAAGTGATTATTAAGAGGCAGAAAATATACTTATCACAGATGGTTGGAGCTTGTGATAATTCTGGCAAAACAGTGCGCCAAAATTTAGGCGCAACTACTACACTTAGGCGCACAAAAGTGATAAATGTGGCCCCATGGGTGTAGTGGGTGCCCATATTATTAGCCATGTGCATAAGTGTCACACATATACATAGGCACATGAGACTTTGTATAGTAAGGAGGACCCTTAAGAGCTGCTTGAAGAGAATATATTTTATACTTTCCTGTTCTGTAAAGATCAATTATCTTAAAGTTATACAGTCATTACTTTGGCATCAGCTTATATCAGCGGACTAGCTGTGAAATGATGCATTTTTGCCTCCAGTGCTCTAAGAAATCCATGGTTTACTGGAATTTAATTGAATTGAGTCGAGGATTGATAGTTAAATCTTTGAAAGCTCTAATGTCAGCATTATCACATCTTCTCAAAGATTAGGCTGTCCTTTCACCAGATGTCAATAGAATTTTTCTGGAAGCAGCATTCCTAATGAAGCATCCTTTAATGATTTGCTTCCATATTTGGATTGGAATAGTGTAGATTCAGCTTAACAAAGTCCACCCTACGAACCTTGAGCTTTATGTGACATGGTTTGGTTAGCGCTCTCATTAACAAAACAGCCGACGCAGCGGGATATAAGTAATAGGACTATTTAGTCTGAACCCTTATTAAATATTAGGTTATGCTTCGTGCAACCAAAATGGCAGAGATATGAATACCACTGCTGAAAGTTACTGAATACTGTTACAGGTTTCTCCATGCTTACCTTAAGTGGAATTTGTTTAAAAGGGTTGTTCTATATTGAGAAATGTTGGTCCATTAAAAGGGGCTTATCTAAAACAACAAGGAAATAATACTTGCCACTCTTCTTGCCCCTCCTAGATGTTTGCTACTTCTACTGAGGTCAGTAATAGGCTGTAGCAGTCACGTGCCATTGATGTGGTATCTACACTGCAGCCTACAGCTGTGTACGGTTAGAGACCATTGGTGATGAGCGTGTGGAAACTTCTAAAGGTTTTCCATTCTCAGTATTGATATAATCTAAAATGATCAACACTGAACAGATTCAGAATGTCAAGGAACCCTTGTCAGGGGAAATTACATAAATAAGTTGTCAACATGTTAATAAATATGACCTATGTCTCTTTCCAAACTAAACAGAAGCTATTACACACATTAAGCTACAGACAGTTTATCAAAATTTAAGATGTAATTTAAAGCAAACTTGTCACCATTTCATTTTTAGCTGGTGACAGGTAGCCTATTCTATGCTGATTTACAAAATGCATAAAAATTAGTCAGCATTCTGAATCAATTCAGTGCTTTTTAAAACATTTTATTTCATTACCTAGTTCCCTGTGTGGTGAAACTGGAGAAAAGCAGGTCAGCTGTTGCAGTCTGTTTGCCCGTGTCGCAGTCTCCTTTCTTGCCTGATCAATGTACGTGAGTGTGAGTGTGTGTGTGTGTGTGTGTGTGTGTGGGTGGGGGGAGGCGGCATGAGGAGACTGAGACACAGGCTGCTATGAAGTACTGAAATGATTCATAATGTTGGCAATGGCATTTATAAAATCAGCTGAAAGTGATATTCTTGAGGGGAGACTTGTTTTAAGGCCTCTAGCCTCAATACAAAATCTGTAACAGGTCCCCTAACTACTTCATGGAATTTCCATAGAACAGTGATGGGGAACCTATGGCACAGGTGCCAGAGATGGCACTCAGAGCCCTCATTGTGGGCACCCAGGCCACCAACCCAGTACAGAGTTTACTCAAAGCATCCTCCTGCAGTCCCAGGCAGCTCAGGACATACCATGTAACACATGTTATGTTGAAATAACACATCCTTGGCTGCCTGGAACTGCAATAGAACCCTGGCGGGACACTACAATGATAATCTGAATTTCTCCTCATTCTTTTTACTATATTGGTGTTCTAAAGACACTGATATGTTTGAAAGCTGTGACAGAGCAGGGTCTAACATTGTAGACTAGTCCTAATCACATGCTCCTTAGGACTTCTTTTTCTAGGAACTTCTTTTATATAACTGAATACAACGATTTTGCAGAAAAAGTGTTTTAAAAATTATTTAAATTAGTCTACGGCGCGTAGGCTTATGATATTATTTTTCTGGTTAGCCAGTAAAGGTATCATTCCTTAAGAACTTTTTTATTAGTTTTTATACAAAAGTATTTACATGAGATTTTTCCTGGCTAACATGGTACATCTACAATTTTCTCAACATATTATGACAGTTGAGCGCCTAAGCTTATAATTTATTCACTGCAGCTCACATGTTCAATCCCGCCTGGTCACTCCTGGTCCTGCCCATTGAGATTGCAGATAGCCAGTGAGGTCAGGGACCAGGTGGGATTGGACAAGTGAGGGGGATTGAATAAATTATAACCCTAATTGGCATAATTTTAAACTCTTTTACTGCAAAATCGCACCATTCTGGATTATAATAACAGAAGTTCCTAGCATGTGATTAGGATTAGTTTACCATCAGTCAGTCTGAAGGTAGATGTCCTTTAAATTGCCACTTTGCAAAAAATAAGTGGGATTTTAGTTGTAATTTTCCATCATTGCCATAGAATATGGGAAAGAAACACTTTATCGGCCCCCATTGGAACCCTGGTCTAGCTGGACCACAATTTTGTATATACAAGCTTCTATTATACCTTTCTATTATTATTAATGGACAGGTAGCATTGAATTCCATGTTTTTCCCCCACTATGGATAATGGTAGAATACATGTAATACCATTACATACAGGGAAACCTATTGACAGCTGAAGACCCTCCTTTTACCTTCCTTGTTTAGTTTCCGTTATACTCTTTTATAAAAGAAAAAAATCCCTAAATATATTGGAATGGGGTTTATTGGGGTAATTGTCTGCTGCAGTCAAGAACTTTAATTCTAAGGATATAGCTCATTCCGTTTCCATGGTTCTTCAAGGTACCTGGTTTATTGTTAAGAGTGGGGGACCCTACTCTATTCCTTACATTATAATTAAATAAAAGTATAGGTAATGTGGATATTCAAAGGATGCTATAGCAAATAGTGAGGATAAAGATGCACAGAGTCATGTTAAGTGGCTATGGTTTACCTTAAGATAAGTTCTATTATCATATTATAGTCATATTGTATTATCCAATAAAAGCTTGTGGATCCATTTTATGAACCAAATTCATTTGTTTTACCTCCTGTAATTCTAGCTTTTTCATACAGTTAGAAAACTGTAATTATCCTAGGCCACTATTCAGTATCATGTCATATTGGCTTAGTATACAGTGTGGGGATTTATCAGAGTTTGTATGCCAGTTTCCTGCTGTACAAGGGGAAGTTCCTGGTGAAGTGAAGCAACGAGGAACTGTACTTGCGGAAGGTCCTGGTTTAGATTTGCCCCAACGCACACCGGCTGGGCAGGCCGAAGCCTGTAGATATATCTGGTACTGTGGGGGGGATGATGTTCCAATTATTATTAGTTATGCAACTATACTGCTACATATGACAAACACTTATATGTTTGTTATGTTATCGACTTACATAAATTGCTGCATAATGTCCGAACATCCCTTGGCCAAGTTTAGTCCTGAAAGGTCCTGCTTTTTATGCTTTGCAGTGAAATGAAGTAAGAAAAGCACTAAGGACATGGAAACCCAGAGTTTTGTTTCTAACTCACTTTAAGTTTTTCATCTTATGTATTACTGAGAAAATTCTTTAGGAAAACATCTATACAGCAGCTGTGCTGCTTTCCGAATTGAGTTTCTTTCTTATTGCTGTTATGTGTGGCTAAACCAAATGCGGGTAATTTTACTGTATCGGTCATTTTCAAAGCATCATAATCCACCAAAAAAATCATATTAAAAACATATTGGTATTATTCGCCTTTCCATTCAAGCACAAAGCTTTAGCAAACACACCAGTACAAGTCTGTAGCATCTAGTGCGTATCTAATAGAAATTAAATCAAGTCCTGACTCAATTTAATGCAGCTTCAGTGAATAAAAATGAATTATGTCCAGAAGATATATTCAAGATAGAGAGCCTACCATCTACAGAGAATCATCTGCAATTTCCTGCATGATTAAAGAGCTGGAGATGGCACTTTATATCATTTAATAAATAAAGATTTATAGCCGGTATCGGAGTCAAGCAGGAAAGAATTTTGCGTAAGAGCAGTGTACTCCCAGTCTACTCCAGAGACTAGCACAATGTATTACCCTTGCCAATGTAGAATGTACTGAAGAAGTGCAGGGGAGTTAAAAAGAAGAAAAATATGAGGCATAAATTATCAGACTGTAAACCATTTTAGTAGTAAAATAAGTAAGAACACTCACCCACGAGAAATACTGTATGTATCAATGATGAATGCAGGATTGGTATTTGTAAAGGGGAATATCTCATTTATTTTATGTTCTTGGTGAGAAAAAAAGCAATTGGTATTTGAAGTGCAGTTAGTTATGCAATCATTTCTTGTATGAGAAGAGATAATTCAAGGAATAAGGAAGAACAGCAAAACTGAAATACAATTCTGACCCTGTCTGCACTAAGGTGGGACAATGAGAAGACAAACCGTTGTCTTTTCTGTTAGATGGGATCAAAATGGGATCATATAGTCTGGTCAGTTATTTGGGCGCTGTATGCAATATATGGGCCGTGTGTATGTTTTTTACAGGGTTGAATCTATCATAAAATGAGTAGAGCCTCTTGGCACAGGAAGCACCACCTGTAGGAAGGGGCCACCATCAAGCTGCTGCCAGTTGATAAAAATTACCCGAATCTATGGTAGGTTGAACCCTCCAGTGGTTCCAATGGTCTCCCAAATTTTTAGAGCCATTATACTAAACTTACAACATGTTTTTTATTAATACTATTATTGCATGTGCATTAATATTGATTTGGCAAGAATTAAGCAGTCAGGTAACAGAGAGACTATTTTCACTCTTGATAATGTAGCATCATATATCTGGTTGCAGAAAAGTTTTCATGCTAAATTTTTGTTTAGCCCAAAATGTCTTGAAAATAACAGTAATAAACCTCAGTACTTAGAAACTTACATGAAAATATAAATTTAAAGCGCTGTTGATTGCTTTTGTTTTATACCGCCTTTAACTGTGTTCATTTATTCCGAGATTACGGCATGCTTCCTGATTTTACTGTTTGATTGTTTGTTCATTTAATTACATGTTTGAATGTAAGTAATTGTTGTTGCATGAAAACATTGGAAGGAAAAAACCTCAGAAAATAGTTGCTTTATCTGAATGTAACACGTTACCAGTCTCTAACCACTAGGAGTGGTTCTAATTGTATGCTATGGTATTTATTATGATGGCGATGATTGTAAAGCGTTTTGTTTTCTCTGCTTTTGGATTAACAGTTATTTATCATAAGGCGGCTAAGTAAGCAGCAGAAAATTGGATTAGCTTAATAATCATAATGCTTAATACCAAGTGTTGTCATTCCTATGCCTTAAAACGTTTTCAATACCTAGACATAAAATTAAAAAAAAGAACCTAGAATAGAAAACTATCCTGTTACATGAATGAATTAGTCTTAGTAATGTTTCCTTTTTTTATGTCTGTTGGTGCATGCTAATAATCCTTTCTGTATGAAATTAAAGGAATATTGGGTAACAGCAAAGTCCTGAAGAAATCTTTGGGTGTTTTAATCTTGGAATTTGTGTAGTGATGTAATATATCATGTGTAACAAATATATGGTAAGTGTTTTTCCGGCTAATCAAAAAAGATTTGCGTGGGTTTGTTCCGGGTCCTCTGGTTTCAACCCACACTTCAAAACATACTGGTAGGTTGTTCAGATTGTGAGCCCCATGGGGACAGGGACCAATTTGACATGCTTTGTGCAGCGCTGTGTAATCTGTGTGCGCTATATAAATACGGAATTATTATTATCTATTGCTGGCGCTTATCATGTTCTACACCCTGACATCACCAGGTCTTGTGCAGGTGAATGGGAGGAGGAGGGAATAAGCGCCAGCAAGAGATGTGAACAATTATAAGCAGTGCACTTATTTTCAATCGTAATCCTGTTTGAGGATCATAGCCATGACATGTAAGTGTGCTTCCTTCTAAACACAAAGGGGGAGTTAATTAAGAATTACATTTAGAACACCAGTCTTAAAATTCAACCAACGGCGGTCCTGCGCCCATATCCACTAAGAGTGTCTGTCTCCTAGTGAATATGGGCACAAACACTGCCAGTTCAGACCTGTAGAACAGATCGGAACGGACGGAATCTTTTTGCTATAGTCTTTGCTGGATTTCTGGCAGAGACTATAATAAAGGTAATGGGCCAGGTGTGCATGCCCCAGGCCACCCTCTGCCTGCCCCTCTCCTCACCTGCTATCTCTCCCAACACTTTCATGGAGGATGGAGAATGGGCAGGGACAGAGAGATTAAATAACAATAATACATTTTTATTTATTTTGTCAAGAATAGAACAAAAATACAAACTTGGTCACAGATTTGAAAATATTTGTGGCATCTGCAGCATTAGCAACATAAAAGGAAAAGCATAATCATTTCTACCATATCCATCAATACAGTGGTATCACATGGTAAGCATAAACCCTCACATTAGACTTCCATGCTCTGTGGGTTAGATCCTACTTTTAGGGTTTGATGATGCTAATCTGGAACCACCCAACATCCTAGTTTTGACTGGTTAAAACTATTAGCCATTAACAATAACAAAGGGCCAATATTCATGCCCTCCTCCTATGCATAGTAATACAGAGCGGGTTACTAGTATCTTCTAGTATCTAGTTTTATGTGACTTTACCTTATGAACATTCAATGAAAAATGATGTGTTGGGGTCTCAGTTGTGTCTCCTCATTCAGGCTACCTAGGTATACCTGGATTTAATGATGAGTGAGACTTAATATATTGATCCCACATATTGTAGAAGCTAGAAAGAGAAATGCTTCTGATGGCCAATAGTTTTTTTAAGGAGCAGTGCTCGGCCAGGATATCCTTAAGGACATGCATATTCAAGCGGGACTTACTCTTCCAGTTTCTTGTTATAAAGAGTTTAGCAGATAATAAAACATGTCCTTTTAATTTACGAGATTTCTTGGGGATTTTATTTATTTCCATGCATGAAAGGGCCAAAACAGAAAAAAGTTGGATTTTTGATAAAGTATCACAGAAATCGAAAATGGTTTTCCAAAACAGACTAATAGCTTTACACCCCCTTAGGCAAGCTCCTCTTAGGTGCTACAATGGCACAATTGAGGTCTCTTCCCTCAGCTCACTCACCATCTGTATCCCTTTTTGCATCCAATGTTGAATTGGGAGGAAAGGGCTTAAGACTTTTAAACAATGAGTTTCAACGGGGGAGAAATAGAAAGGGAAGTAGCAATAGCTTGACTCAACACTTCTATTGAGGCCCACAGGGCTGGAATGGAATGAAAGGGTAGAGTACTTACAATACTTAATACTAACAAGATAGCTTCCTTGGTTACGGCCACCTGTGCTGGAGGGATTGCACAAGTAAACAAAAAGTTTTTGTATATGAAATGTCCAGGAGTTACTACATGACCATCAGCTGTCCTGTGGTAATGACTGCTGAATACAGGAGGTCAGGCAGGGCTCAAGAGCGCATGTCTGGCCACTGCTGCCAGAGTGTGAGGTGGTCGTAACCGAGGAAGCCATCTCGTTTCTAAGGGACAACATGGCTATGTTTATGAGAAATTATCTTCACACAGGAATTTATTTCTTTAATAACATCCAATTGAAGAAATGTTTATATATGGAAGATTAGTGAAACTGAATGTGAATGCCCAGACGAGAATACCCCTTTAAGGAACAGATCAATTCTCGAGAAAGACTTATGCTATAGTGTTTAGACATCTAATGCTATCATGTAAACCCACCTTCAACAACCATTGGCCCAGAGACAGGGGAGACATTGTGCCCTGGTTAGTGGAATACATTTTTGGATTCGGGACCAATTTAAAATCACGCACACTATCACAATTTCCTCCTGAATTTTCCATACCTTTTTTTACACCTTGTTGAGAAAAAGAATCTCTAAAGAATTTGAACTATACGAGGACAGTTCAATAAGTACCGGTGTTAGAAATGATGACACCATTATTTCAAATTTTTTTATTTTTCAGCATAGTCCCCTTTTAGAAAGATACACTTCCCCCAACGTTCCTGCCATTTTTTTAACCCCTCCAAAAATTAGGATTTGTCGAACTCTCCAAAATCATCCTATGTCTCGGCGATAACTTCCTTGTTTGAGTTAAATTTTATTCATCAAGCCATTTTTTCATGTTAGGGAACAAGAAAAAGTCGTAGGGATCCAGATTGGATCAATATGGGGGTCCGGCAGCAATTCATAATGCAATTCATGCAGTTTGGCGGCGACAACTCAGGATGAATGTGCTGGTGCGTTATCGTGGTGAAACAGCACCTTCTTTTTCACCAAATGCGGCCATGTCTCCTTCAATTTTTTGTAAAAGTGGTCCAATAACTCACTGTAGTATTGTCCAGTGATCGTTCATCGTTTTTCTAAAAAATCCATGAGGATGACACTGTTCGCATCCCAAAAAATCGTCGCCATGACCTTTCCTGCCGATGGGACCGTCTTCGCCTTCTTTGGAGCAGATTCACCGGGAGAAATACCTTGTTTTGATTGTTGCTTAGTTTCTGGTATGTAATGATGAAACCATGTTTCATCAATGGTGACAAATAGATGCAAAAACTCCTTTGAATCTCGTTTAAATTGCTCCAAACACTGCTTTGAAGTTAACAGCCGCATCCGTTTGTTGTCCACCGTGAGCAATCGCGGCACCCATTGGGCCGACAATTTTTTCATCGCCAACTTATCATGTAAAATATTTATTGCCGGTCCAGTCAACACATCTTTTTTGAATGATTTCCTCGGTAACCACGTCTGCCTGGCATCCTGGTCGCTCCTCATCAAAAACGGATGTTCGCCCACGTTTTAATTTGTTGAACCAATATCTAACTGTGGTCATAGATGGCAAATTGTCCCCATAAAAAGCATCCAACTTTGCTTTTATCTGCTTGCATTTTTTCCCATCCCAAAATAAAAAGCGAATTACCAAACGATACTGTTTTTTTTCCATCTTAGCCAAAATCACGTAATATGTCTTACTCAAATGGCTGCCAACTCCAAACTAACCAATCAATCAGTCTGCAATTTGTTTTGCCGTTGTTTGATATATGGCAGCACAAGATGATAACACCAACTTCCTTCAGGAACGCCCTCTGTCGTCAAACATGGGTACTTATTGAAGCGCCATCGCAGACATTGATAAAACAAATGATAAAACAAAGTTTTAATTGAGCTAATCATGGCAAAGTATCTAACCTCCCCCCCCCCCATCTAGCAGTGTTGTGTGAATGGCAAAATCCAAATTGTCCCTTACTGCTATGCTAACTCCTGCAACTTTTGTTGGCGCTTTGGCCGAGATTGGGTGATTGGGTAAAGTGGGTCTCTTGCAAGCAAATCATATCTGCCTTCCCTTTTATAACATCTCTCCACACAGATGCTCTCTTGAATGGGAAGTTAAGACCCTTAGCATTCAGATTCATAAGTTTTACTCCGACTCCACGTCATCCCCTGCACACACCCCATACCGAGCTGTCACGTGACAAACAGTCACATGATTGGGAGGACGCAAGCTATGATTTATTAGACATTTTTATGTGTCTCTGATTTGTTGCCATTTTCATTGGCCATTGCCATTGGCAACTAGAACATTTCTGCTCTCAGACTTCTTCTGATAAATTTCCCCTATAGTAAATAATTATTTCATAAATCACAATCTAATTAATTTCATAGTTAGCAGAACTACCATACTCAACACTTGCAGGAAGACTAGGAATACACATATAGAGAAGTAGAGATTTATGAAAAATTCAGCACTCTGTTAGCCATGAGTCCAATGTTATTAGCATTGCATCCCATTAGATCGCTGACCATTCATTGTTATCTCTGTTCCTCCTAGGAATTGTGCTGCTTTAAGTAGGGATGTGCAGTATATGCTTGTAACACTTGAGATACACTGCTCTGAAGGTTCCCGAGTGCATACATTCCTACAGATGTCTTTGAAGTTTATGGAATAAGATGATCTATAGGGTCATTTCAATTGATATGAGAAATCTGCCAAAATGGCTACAAGATGAAAGCTTTAGTCCACATGAGCCATCATTACTTGGACGTGATGAGAGATCCAGTTATAATGGCGTCTTTACCATCATATTTTATATTATTTAAACATATTTGACAGCTTCCATCTCCAATAAGAATAATGGGTAATCAAGTTTCACTAAACATGTTTTATCTTTTAGAGATGAGATTGTATTATAGATAATATGGCGGTAGTTTGTTTAAATTGCTTCTATATTCACACAAGAGCACTCTACAGTTCACCAAGGCATGAGAATCTAGTTAACTGCGAGCTTCAGATTATTACTGGCAATGTATTCAGTACTAATTCTAAGGATAAATCAATAGGAGACATAGTCTATCTGTAATATAAGGAATAAATTGAGAACTTTTCTGCTAATTTGTATTGTGATATATACCGTTGCTTCGTCTGATCCTCTGATGAGTCATAATGTTGCATAGTAATCGTATAAAGCAGTTGAGACTGCTTTGTGATATATAGACCATTCACATACTAGTGAGAGGCCACTACAAGCTTCGGTAGGAAATAGTAAGCACTGGTCCACTCAAAGGTACACTCACAGCTGTATACCACCAACAAATTGCTAATTTGCATAGGGAAAAAGAGAGAATGGAAAGAGTGAAAATATAACTATTACTTAACCCCTACGGGACACAGCATCTTTTGGCCTAAAGGACGCGGCCCCATTTTTCAAATCTGGCCTGTGTCACTATAAGTGGTTATAGCTTTGGAACGCTGTGAGATATCCAGGGGATTTTGAGATTGTTTTCTCGTGACACATTGTACTTCAAATTAGTTTAAAAATTTGGATGAAATCTTTTGCGTTTAGTTATGAAAAAAAACAAAATTTGGCAAAAATGTTGAAAAATTCTTTATTTTCAACGTTCTAAATTCTCTACTTTTGATTCAGAAAGTCATAGCACCCAAATAAATTCATAACTTACATTTCCCAAATGTCTGCTTTATGTTGGCATGGTTTTTTCAGATTCCACATATTTTACTAGAATGTTATGAAGCTCAGAATTTGGGAGCCATTTTTCACATTTTTTGTAAAATCGCCAAAACCTGTATTTAGATGGACCTGCACAGTTTCTAATTGACACTGAGAGGCCTAAATAATAGCGAGACTCGTAAATTACCCCATTGTGGAAACTACACCCCTCAACGTATGAAAAACCACTTTTAAGAAGTTTGTTAACCCTTTACGTGTTTTATAGGGGTTAAAACAAAATGGAGGTGGAGTCTGCAAATTGTAATATTTTTTCACAATACACTCATTTTGGGTGGAAAATTAAACATTTGTAATGGATAAAATGAAAAAAGGCTCCACAAAGTTTGATACGCAATTTCTCCCGAGTACACCGATACCCTACATGTGGTGGTAACCTGCTGTATGGGCGCACGGCCGGGCATAGAAGGGAAGGAGGCGCCATCCGGAGCAGATTTGCTGTCACATTGTACAGGCTATAATTTTTTTCTTTTTTTTAATGAGGACCTATAGGGGCTTATTTCTTTTGCCACATGAGATGCACTTTTCTAATACATAATTTTGGGGCATCTATAGCTAATTGGTGAGATTTAATTAACTCTTTGTTGGTGGAGGAAATGAAAATCATCAATTTTTAGGAAAATTTTTATGTGTTTTTTTTTTGGCCGTTAACCATACCATGAAAATAGTATATTATTTTTATTCTTTGGGTCGCCACGTTTATGAAAATACTTCATTTATATATATTTTTTTATTTTTTCCCATTTTTACTGAATAAAAAGTAATTTGGCAAAATTGTTGTTAATTTTAGCATCACCGACTTACATATGCATAACTTTTTTATTTTTCACCTCAAAAATCTGTTTAAGGGCTTATTTTTTGCAAGAATGATAGCTCTTTTTAGTGGTCTTATTTTAGATTGCGTAACTTTTTAAAATCACTTTTTTAGAGCATTTTTAAAGGGCATTAATAAAAAATCATCTTTATCAGAGAGAGTTTTTTTAGGTTGTTTTTTACGGGGTTCACTTTGCGGATCTAATAACGATTCTGTTTTATTATACAGATTGTTACGGACGCAGGGATACCAAATATGTGGGGGTTTTGTGTATTTTATTCAATTGTACTGAATAAAAACTAATTTGGAGAAAATCTTATTCATTTTAGCATCACCATCTTTTTATATGCATAACTTTTTTATTTTTTGGCAGATAAATCTTGTTAGGGGCTTATTTTTTGCGAGAACAGTTGTTCTTTTTAGTGGGCTTATTTTGGAGTGCATAACATTTTTTAAATCACTTTTTAGAGCATTTTTTATAGGGTATTAATTAAAAATTATCTTTTTTCGGAACGTTTTTTGCGTTTTTTTCCTCCGGCGTTTACCGTGCGGGTCCAGTAACAATTCTGTTTTATTATGCAGATTGTTACGGACGCGGCAATACCAAATATGCGGGGTTTTTTTGTGTTTTTATGTTTTTTATACTTTATTAAGTTTTTTTATGGGAAAGTGACATTTTAGGGGCTTATATTTTTATGTATTAATTTTTTATTTATTATAATGTGTAGTGTTAACTGTTTTTGCATATTTTTACTTATACATACTTGAACTTAAACCAGTGATGCTCTGATCACTGGTTTAAGTTCAATACACTGCTCTACAATACTATTTTATTGTAGAGCAGTGTAAACTGTCTGAGCAAGCTTGCGCATGCTCAGACAGTTTACAGCCAGACCCGGAAGGGGTCTGGCTGCCATGGAGACCGGGCAGCTCCGGGGCACATGCCAGTCCTCGGAGCTGCCCGGCAGAGGATCGATCCCCGTAAGCGGCACGGGGATCCGATCCACGCGCTTCACCCTACACGCCGCGGTCATGTTTGACCGCGGCTGTGTAAGGGTTAACACCCGCGATCGGAGCCGGCTCCGATCGCGGTGTTAGCGCAGGCTGTCAGCTGTACTAGACAGCTGACAGCCCTGCTTCTGGTACCGGCTCCGTTCGTGACCGGGCCAGAAGCAGGACGTTATAAGACGTCCCGTGCCTAAGCATCTAGCCCGGGACGTACTATAACGTCCGGGTCGCCTAGGGGTTTAAGTTATCAAGATGAGATACACTTTTTGTCCCATAAAACAGATTTGCATATGAATTAAATTTCATGTAAAAATTCATCAAGTCACCACTGTGGAAGTGATTATTCCTCATGTTGGGATTAATGGCAGATTCAAAATGTCCCCAGAGGTTTCACACAATCTGCCATTAGTAATGCCATTATCATTCCCCTAATTTTTGTCTACTAGGAATTATTAGGGCATTCAAGCTATGTATCTGCAGTTAAGTTGTTATGTTCGCTTTATTATTGCAACTCCCAATTTGTTAGTTATAAATAAAATGATGGGTCACATTTACTTAACCGGTCCCTCAGAGTTCCCGAAAGTGCATTGTCCGACGACAATGCACTGTGCTTCGATTCACTAAGATCGTGTGCCCGATATCCTGCATGTGTCGCTTCCCCCCTCAGGTCCACTGGAGTTCACCATCTTCTTCCCGATGTATGTAAGTGCATTGGATGCACACATACATAATTTGAATCTTAAATTCCGTGCTCAGTCTGAATCAGTCAGATCGTCCGACGACCGACCCCCCTGATTTCGGTTGCATAAAAGCCGGCGCCACTGCGCCAAAATCCGATCGCGTGCGTCACAATCCCCTGCTACATCCCCCGAAAATGTTGGAAAGTCAGATGGAAATGTGATCTGTGGACCCTTGGTAAATAAGCCCCGATGTATCTATGTGCATTTCGAATCATTGGGCTGTGATCAATGCTGACGCCATTCCCAGGTGGGCGTGTCAGTGTGCGAAGCACCGCCCTCTCACTCTGCACTAAAAGCGGTGAAATCCACTCCTGCCCTCAGCTTCTGGCTATCTATTACACTAATTCATGCCGGACTAAAGTGGCTTAGTCAGAGTTTGCACCACATTTATTACTGACATGGGGCACAATATTGTCTGTGCCACAGTTCTGCAGCATGAACAAAGAGCACCAACATTTTTTTTTTACTTAAATCCCCCATTCAGAAACTAAAAAGTTATCAACCGTGACTTTCACCTCCATTTTAATGAACTATGCCAAGTCCCTTACCTTTATGCACAAACTGGCACTATGACAATAAATGATAAAGAATGACATTATAAAACGACATCTCCTTCGCAGTTGGCAGCATTCTGACTGACCCTTATCACATTAAGAATGATTTAATGGAAATTCTCATAAACTACTGCAAATGAGGTCAAGGTTAAATGAAGCAGATTGTGACCCATCTCTAACAGTGTAAGCTATTACCGGGGGCTACAGGGGGCTTATTTACACCCGCTTCCACGTTATCATAGGGACACAAAGCATGCTGGGATGACTGCGAGCTGTCAGAACAGTTTAAGTAGAGGAAGAATTCCTGGGAACAAAGTTCTTTAAAACATATAATTAAAAATCATGTCAACAAAGAAGAATTTCGAGTCAATATTCCCTGTTTTTGTGCTCAGCTGTGTTAAAAAGCCTTGATTGGATCTGAAAAGTGCATTTTTATTCACTTCATGTAATGTATATATTTAACAATATTCCACTTGACAAACAAATAACATGTTGCCTCTCATGCTTTTAAATTCTACCCAGTTAAAAAATAGGAAAATGCATTTCATAGATTCAGGGGGCCGGATTCACCTTGAAAGCGGCCACAGGGGACGAATCCTAGGTCTCGCTGCTGCAGGTCAATTGTCTTTTTAGAATATCAGTAGGGAAAGAAACATAGTTAGTATTCTGCAGAACCTGCAACAAGTCGTGCAATGCATCAAAAACACAATGCTGCAGTAAAATGGTGTACAGCTAAGACAGCAATTAAGCTAGTGTAAGAGATACCCTGCTATCCACAAAGGCATGTTATTAATGATGGGGTTAATGCTAATTAAACTCTAGGCCCATAAGAATAAAACGTGTATCTGGATTTAATAGGGTGGGTTATACCTTCTAAAAGGAATAAAAGAAAGAAATGTGTAATAATGAAATGTGTCTGCACGGACCCTGCTGTATTCACCTAAGACCAGATGATGACATTAGCATATTTAACCTTTTAATGCTTCATAAAATGTTTGGCTCTTGCTTCTGAATTGGTTTACTGATGCAATAACATTGCAATGCTAATACAATTCTTTCCTTTCATAAGCAGTTTATTAAAATGCACACACACGCACACAGATCCCATTTTCTGTATTTTTTTTTATCACTTCTATAACTTTTCGGCTGTATAAGAATATAAGCATGACAACTCCCATCAGTGTTCACTCTTTGTTCTGCTAACACACCTTAACCTGTGTCTTCCCTTACTCTCCCTCTGTAATTTTTCTTTGACCAGTGCTGTATTGAGAGGAAAGAAGAGATGAAGAAAAAGCATAGGAAATATAAACATCTAGAAGGAGTAATAATAATAATTCTTTATTTATATAGCGCACACAGATTACGCAGCGCTACACAGAGCTTGCCAAATCGGTCCCTGTCCCCAATGGGGCTCACAATCTAATCAACCTACCAGTATGTTCTTGGAGTGTGGAAGGAGTTGTTTTTCTTAAACGGAGGGTAGGCTGCACTGTAAAAAAGTCAGTGTAGTATGAATAAAAATACTTTACATTCACAAAGGGCGGGTGTAGAAATGTAGGAAGATCATCTTTAATTGGTTAGTCAGAAATCAAAGTCCTTAAAGGAAACTTACCATCACGAATCCACTGTATTAGGTAGATTTGGTGGCAAGTTCCTATAATATGTGACAGTTGTGTCCATTCTTTTTATAAAACTTATGGTGGTCCAGAAATTCATAAAAATCTTATATAAAATATATACGGTATTCAAATTTACTTGTGAGGCTACTGGGGCGAGGAGTAGACTTGCGGTGGAGCGGGTGCTTCGGCTACTCAACGTCCCAGCAGTTTCTTTTGAAGCTCACTGTGAAGCTGGAGTTCTGCGCATTCATTTCTGGGCCATTAAAAGTTTTATTTGAAAAAGTATATGACTTCCATGTATTACAGGAACATCCCACTGGATCTACCTTATTAGGTGTATCCCTGATGGTAACCAAATTGAAAGGATGGGTATTTACATTGTAGTTCCATTGACCCCTTAGCGATCTGCTCCGTACTAGTACTGCGCTGGCTCCTGCTATTAGCGCTCAGCTGATGCCGAGTCGGCTCTGCATCGGAGCTGATCAGGCATCGGGAATCACAGTAACACCCGTGGTCGTAGTGGGCTCTGTTCGTGGGTGTTTAACCCGTTAAATGCTGCGTTCAGTGTGACTGTGGCATTTAACTTGCCTGCCAGGGGTCTCTGCCCCCCACACAGTCTTTGGGGGCTGCTGATTATTCCTGTGGCAGCCCTGAGGACTGATCAGGACCCCAGAGCTGCCTACAGGCAGTGCCAGTAAGATGGCGTCTATGATGCCATCTAAAAGTAACAGTGTCAGCCTATGCATATGAACAAGCAATCATCTGTCCTAAGGTGGAAGAAATTAAAATGTTAAAAAAAAAATTAAATGATAAATAAATTAATAAATTAATAAAAAATGCCCCTTAGCCCCAAAACATATAAAGAGACATATGATTTAGACATTTTTGTGCATATTAAGAAAACCCCACATACATAGTATCACCGTGTCTGTAACAACCCATAGAATAAAAGTAAATAATTATTGAATCCGTATGATGAACGCTGTAATAAAAACTGTTAAAAACCTGCCAAAAAGTATGATTTTTACCTATTTAATACCACAAAAGTGCAATAAAAAAATGATCATAAAAACATATGTACTCCACAATGACACTGTTGCAGAGCACAACATGTCCCGCCATCAACCAGCTCTGTGGCCAAAAAATTTAAGATGTTATGCCACTTGGGAGACATGCACAAATGATAGATTTTTCCCCACATTAGGGTTTTATTTGGCAGAATTTAGTAAAACATAAGAAAAAATATTCAAGTATGGTATCCCCATACACGTATTGACCCATAGAATAAAGATAACATGATTATTAAGCTATACGGTAAACACTAAAATTTTGTGCAAAAAAGGCTGTCTAGCATTAGCAACCTTTTTGTATATTTTTAAAAAGTCCTAGTTTGCAAATACATTTAACTTTCATCTAAACAGCTGGATTTGTTAGATAAATACAATGAATCCATTGGAAACCAGTGCACCACGAGTTGTGTTGTAAATTTCTAAAAGTTGCAAAAAGGTCTCTGTGACTTTTCTGTTCTAACATTAAAAGAAAGGTAGTGTTAAATCTCCAAGTTTTTTTCTGGGTTTTGTGTTTCCATTTTCACTCTGCTCCTTCCAAGAGAGATATTTTGTTGAGTTTCCCATTTACAAAGCAATATGAGGCTCTTTATCTGCAAGACAAAATGTACTTTCTAGGTTTAATATTCTGTCATGTACCGGAAAGCTGTAAAAATTCCTACACCTGATTTCTTTTAGTCTGCCACTAAAACTGCTTCGTTGCCCTTCCAGTTGATTATATAAAGGGTGTGAAAGATCTGTTATTATCCTAGCCACTTTTTTGAGCATGCAACGACGCAGCCTGTCTTCCCAATACTCCATTTTCACACCAATTATGCCTTCGGCTTTTTTAATAATCTTCCTGGATTTACATTGGTCCTGAGCAGACAGACACGGACCCCATGCACAAGCCCCATACACAAGAGTACTAAGTACCATGGACTCGTAAAAATAATCAAAAGGCAGGTGTTCACAGAAAAGGCTCTGAGCGAACTCAGGAAAAACAACTTACTAGTTGCCTTCCTGTAAACGTAATCCGTCTGATATTGCCACTTTAATTAATCATTATACTCAGATATTTATATTCCCCTACACGTTCAATTTCCTCTCCGATGTTCAATGGCTCAAACGTGGAATTCTTTTTCCTTGAGTAATCAACTATGATCTCTTTAGTATTTGACAGATTTAACTGGAGGCTATTTACAGTACACCAGTGACAAAATTCAGACACACTTGTCCTATACCCCGTGTCCTCTCCATCTTTTATCAATCCAACCAAGATTGTGTCGTCTGAGTATTTCTGGATGAAGAACTCTTGGTCGTTCTCATTTCTGGATTAGTTTGACTGCAGAGATACCAAATTTATATATAGTACAGACCAAAACTTTGGACATACCTCATTCAAAACGTTTTGTATATCGCCAAATATAAAAGTTGTAGATACACAAAGGCATCACAAATATGAATTAACTAAACGCAAAACATTTGGTATTCTATGGTATGGTGTGGCAAAATGCTGTCTTAACCATGCTGGTTCAATATACCTTCAATTTTGAATAAATCCCCAACAGTGTCACCAGCCAAGCACCCCCACACCATCACACTTACTCCTCCATGCTTCATGGTGGGTACAAGACATGTAGAGTCCATTTGTTCACCTTTTCTGCATCACACAAAGACACAGTGGTTGGAACCAAAAATCTCAAATTTGGACTCATCAGACCAAAGCACAGATGTCCACTGTTCTAATGTCCATTTCTAATATTCTTTAGCCCAAACAAGTATTTTCTTCTTGTTGCCTGTCCTTAGCAGTGGCTTCCTAGCAGCTATTTTACCATAAGGCCTGCTGCACACAGTCTCATCTTTGTTGCAGAGATGTCTGCTGCTAGAACTCTGTGTGGCATTGACCTGGTCTCTAATCTGAGCTGCTGTTACCCTGCAATTTCTGAGTCTGGTGACTTGGATGAACTTTTCCTCCGCCGCAGAGGTGACTCTTGATATTCCTTTCCGGGGGTGGTCCTTATGTGAGACAGTTTCTTTATAGTGCTTGATGGTTTTTGCAACTGCACTTGGGGACACTTTCAAAGTTTTCCCAAATTTTCGGATTGACTGACTTACATTTCTTAAAGTAATGGTGGACACTTGTTTTTCTTTACTTAGCTGCTTTTTTCTGGCCATAATACAAATTCTAACAGTCTATTCAGAAGGACTATTAGCTGTTTATCCACCTGACTTCTGCACAACACAATTGATGGTCCCAACCCTATTTATAAGGAAAGAAATCCCACTTTCTAAGCCTGACAGGGCACCTGTGATGTGAAAACCGTTTCTGGTGACTACCTCTTGAAGTTTATCCAGAGAATGCCAAGAGTGTGCAAAGACGTTCACAAGGACAACTGATCGCCGGGTAACGGCAGCTTAAGTGAACCTGTTGCATGTTTTATTAATCATTATCTGAAGCCATTAGTGGAGACTTTCCCTTCATACCTGAGGGATTCAATGAGAGCACTAAAATTACTGGATTCAGGTTGTGTCTTTTTTTTACATTATTATTCATGTGAGATGCTCTTTTAACCCTCTACATTGTTCTGTAAATATTCTTTGTTAAGAGTCCCCTGAAAAGGAAGAACTGTGGGGCCCAGAGCAGGACCTCCAATAATAACGCAGCCTTGTCTGCATCTCCTTGCTCCTCCTGAAGTACCAGGTAGCTAAGGATGTGTACCTTCAAAATAGCACTGATCAAAGCACATCCTGGGTGGCCAGGGGCGGCAGGAGAAGATTTTGGGTCCTTTCTGGAAAGTCTGTGCTGGGGTTATGGTCTGGGTGTCCTCAGAGAGTGCCCACCTCTGGCACCCATGCATTGGTTCGCCACCACTATCCTAGGTCATGCTTGTTTTTCTTAGTTATGCTTATAGGTTTCTTTTTAACATTCATATATTTCTTTATGCAGCATTTACTTTGATGTCTATATGACAAATGCCCTTGTCTTTGGGTTACAATGATCATAAACATACCAAATTTATATGATTTGTTGTGTTTAACCATAGCACTGAAAAGTTTAGCACCAAAGGAACACAATGCAACACTTACCCATTCACAGTATGCTAAAAGTTTTCCTGTTACAAGATTATTTTTTTATAGAAAACACATTTATTTCTCTGTGAACATTTATAACATTATTCAAAGTATAATGCAATTCTGAGGACGATAATAGCTTGACATTTATTATCAGACACGTTAACAACAAATGTAATTTAACCGAAAACTTTATGGCTATGTTTTTATATTCTCATTCTGTTTACTGAATAATATGTCAGTGATATTTCGTTGTTGACAGGACTAAAATATTAATAGGAGCGGTAATACCGACATTAATTCATTGTTTTGTTTATCTTTACTGCTCATATGAAAAAAGAGAATTACAATGTAACACACATCAATTACAACATTAAATATACTCCAGCTAAAGAATTAGCTTCCAATATGTTTCTTACATTGTTTTGTATTATGAAGCTATGCAAAAGCAAATCGTTTTTACAGAATTACAATAACCAAATTTTGCTAATCTAAAATTATGGACTTTAAATGAGATTTTCTCTTAGTTTAATGCAACAGCACCAAGTATTCATACTTAAATACATTTTTGTATTGTGTATGGGAGGATGTAGTGAACACTTTTGAATATACTTTATTAACAAATTTTGCTTTGTTTGAAAAAAAAAACCCAAGCCATTCTCTCCAATAGAGATGCGTATTTCTCATGTAACAGTGTGTGTCTATGGAGGCTGCATGAGCTCACATCTAATATCCCTATGTTTGGTTAAACAGCTCTGGTAGTGATGATTAACCCCTTTCCTTTCAGCTTGATGTTTGAACATTATGCTTAAAGCATACTACAGCCAGGTAGAGAGCAAAAGGGGTTAACACTCACAGCTGTGTAGAAAACAGGAGAGAAGAGAGACATCTGTCTTCAATCCTGTAGACAGATTTTCACTAGCAACGTAGATGTAACATTGTAACTAGGGGGCACTTTACAACCCGTTACTTTACAAATTAACAAGAATTTGTTAATGAAGTATATTAGAAGAAAGTTCACAACTGCCCCCTCCCCACAATATCAAAAATCATCTGAAATGACGGTTACTCTTTAACTGATTGTTACCTAGTTTTTTGCCACTAGCATTCCTAGTCTTTTCATTGGTTCCTACTTTAAATAATGTATGATTAGAAATGAGCGGGTTTGTCAAAATTCAGGTTCAATGGGTTCGTCCAAATTTCAGTTCAGGATCCAGATTTTGATAGACCCCATATAAGTCAATAGGGACCTGTATTAATGGTTTTAAAATAGGGATAGAAAAAGGCTAGAGAGGTGAAAAATGGTGGGAATAAGAGGGCAGTTGCCCTGCCCACAATACACTGGGGAAAATACAATATATATATAAGAAGCAATGGAAAACCCACAAACCCTTGCTCTCATTGCATTTAAAGGTGCTCTGGGTGTTCAGACCCAGTTATTTTCTATGAGGTCAAATAAGCAGTTGGAATACCACAAATCCTAGCTCTCGTGCAGTTATAAGTGCTCTGGGTTTTCAGACCTGGTTATTTTCTCTGCGGTAAAATAAGCAACGGAAAAACCACAAAACCTTCCTCTCACTGCGGTTAAAGGTGCTTTGGGTGTTTAGAACCAGTTAATTACTAAGAGGATTTATGTTGCAACAGTAAAACAGACATCTCATCCTTCATCTCACTATGTTTAAAATTCTGGTAGTTCAGAATTCGTAAATTTCAAGTTCTGAGAATACAGAAAGTTAAACTTTGCGGAATGCTGAATTTAATTGTGCAATTGAAAAATTTTATCTTGACGTTCCGGAAACACACAATTGAAATATTTTAAGTTTAAGTTCCAGGAACTTCACACTGTGGGACAGCCACTGCCATAAGATCTTTAAAGCTGTCTGTCTCAACCAGTTTGAATTGGAGCAATATAAAGGCCAGCTATTTTGTAGTGCTCCTCTTCAGGACCAAAGCTTGCGTTTTTAATCGGCCAAACCTCTGCTTTTTCTCCATTATTTGGGAGATGGAGAGCTGAATGGCTGGATAAGGGTGACGGTGGTGTTGCTGGTGGTTCTGCTTGTGTTGGTAGTGGTGGAGTTGTAGCATCTACCCTTTCCAAGGAGACAGGTGGCATTGTGACTTAGGAGGCAGTGGAACATACCAGGCTAACTGAAGTAGCAGGGGGAGCCGTTGGTGTTTCTAGGGTATTTTTGGCTTCTCAGCCACTGCAGCTCATGTTTACTCTGCAGGTGCTTGGTCATACATGTAGTGCTCATATTGTTAAGACTGCGTACAAATAACACATTTTTCAAAATTTGAAAAGCGATTAGATGCAGTTTGTGTTGATTTTGCACAATTCAGAATGGCTTTATTTGCAAACTGCTGTTTTCACTTCAGTTTTTATTTGGGATTTTTTGTAAGATTGGATTCATTGCAGTTTAAAAAAAAAAGCACTGCTAACACATATGTGCGCACAAAATAAACTATGTGCAAGATGCGCATTGACAATAAACCTACAATGCCAGCCAATTTATTGCAACACATAGAACATAGAACAGTGCAAAAAAATCCACACAACGATAATTGTCCCCCAAAGTCTTCTTCCCTGCAGTTATGAGTCACCAAAAAACGGACACTGCATAAATGAGATCTGCTTAAAATGAAGATTATAAGTCATGTAATGGCCAGAAATCATGTGACGCCTCATGTTCACATGCTGAATTGCTCATTTCTGCCACGTTTGTTAAATTAATAGATACACCTATCATTATTATTATTATTATTATTATTAATACTCCAGACCCCTACAATACTCCAGACCCCTACTTAGCCAAAGGTTTACAATAATAATAATAATAATAATAATAATAATAATATTCCTTTCTTTATATAGCGCACACAGATTACACAGCGCTACACAGAGCTTGCCAAAGTCCCTTTCCCCAGTGGGGCTCACAATCTAATGAACCTATATGTATGTTTTGAAGTGTGGGAGGAAACCAGAGGAAACCCGCACAAACATGGAGAGAACATACACATTTTTTGCAGATGTTGACCCAGGGACTTGACCCCAGGTCCTCGGCTCTGCAAGGCTATAATGCTAACCACTAAGCCACCATTCTGCTCCTATGAGAAATAGCTACCAGCTATAAGACACCTTTGAAATACAATGCACCTGGTTTACTAGAATTAGTAAATATATCCCTAATTTGGACCATTTGGCATTAGCCTAGTAGGGGTTTATTTGCCTCTGCATCAACACTCTATGACATGTAGGTTGGTCTTTTTCCCACCGTATGTACATGGTTGGCAATGTTCAAGTTGCTGGGTTTTGCTAGCTTTAGTATGATGTCTTATCTCTCATTTAGTCTTACTATATGTATGTACAGGACAACTTGTTTACATTTCTTGTAAAACCTAAATTTACATCCTACCTAACAATGGCCTAGGTAGATCTACAATCATCAAATTTATAGCAGATCAGGATCCCCTGATCATGACATGTACCTGAAATTGTTACTAACTGCATTTCTCAAAGTAACAACTATTACTAGAACTGAACACAGAAAGCTTCCTTACAGCCTTCAGGCTATGGAAACCTGTAATGTCACAGTTACACAAGAGGGGCAACTGGGGAGGCATGATCTAAATCCTCACAGCAGCTCTATGTAACAAGAAGAGGGGCAGATGGGGAGGCATGATCTAAATCCTCACAGCAGCTCTATGTAACAAGAAGAGGGGGCAATGGGGAAGGCATGATCCCTAAATCCCAGGCCTCACGCAGCCTATTAACAAGAAGAGGGGCAGATGGGGAGGCATGATCTAAATCCTCACAGTAGCTGTGTGTAATAAGATTACTACTATAGTGATACAATGCTATCAGGAATTATTGTATGTAATCTGTATATATTAGACTGTTGGATGGATGCGGATCTTGTCTTTCCAGCTTTCTTTAGCAGCAGAACAAAACACATTGAAAACAATCAAATAAGATATATATATATATATACAAGTAGACAACAACACACAATTTCCTAAGTGTCGAGGTCATTGTGTAGTCCTTTGTGAATATATCCTTAAATGAGTAAAATAGCGGTATTTTCAGCTTATTTCACAAATTATATCTATTTTAAAGCACTGAATAAAAATGTAAATTAGATAACTGCATAAGAACACTGATCAAAATTAGTTAACGTTTTCGTATCCTGCAAGTTATTGGTGTTAATCTATTTAACTGGCAGCCTAACTTGCCTAATTTTGAGTCAATAAACGTTTATTGGAAAGTACAAGACAAGTTATACAAAGAGTATTTCTGAACAATCCAAAAACAAAAGTAACAATAGTAGCGTAACAATGTGATGGTTCTCTGAACCGGTAACTTGTATCCCTGAACTTCTTGCCTCATGAGGCTTGAAAATCATGCAGTTTAGGATAAGTGTATTGCCGATGTCAGATCAGTGCTGACTTAAAACAATTTTTGGTCAATTCAAAAGTACTAACATGGCCTCTTAATAGTCAACTAACTGATAAACTCATGTTACTTATCTATGTGCCTGGTCAGGGCTGAGGCTGTGTGGCTTGAGGTGATGAGCAGCGTCAAACAGTTCAGAGTTACCTTCATGCGTGTAAAAAGTTTTTAAGAACAGGAACAAACATTAAAACACAATTACAATCATACATCCAAGCATACAACAATTGACACAGGGAGGAGGTGGAGCACGTCTAGATCAGAATATACAACCAAGGAAAGCATCGGTATCCTGAGGGATGATCTGTAAAGGTGTGAGGTACATTTAAGTCAAGGAACCACCCCAGACGAGACCCACGTAGCGAGGGCAGGTGAGTCTTTGAAGACCAGCCAGGTGGACCACGTTGCGTGAAATCCCGTCACTCTACCCTCATCTATTGCCTTGAGCTCTTCTATACAGGCCCGGCGCCAGCACCCGGCTAACGCTGGCAAGTGCCGGGGCCCCGGCATACTGGAGGGGCCCACTCGGGTCCCCAGACCTCCCCGGGTCAACAGGACATCTGCCCCGCTGCCCGGAAGATTCCTTCCCTCTCTCATCGCGATCTGTGTCCTCCAGACATAGATCGCGATGAGAACATGTGCAGTCACTCACTGCTTTCCCCGGCATGAGCTGCACCATCGGAGGTTGAAGGACCTGTGATGACGTCATGGTCACATGACCTGCCGGGGAAAGCAGTGACCAGACAGGGAGACCTGCATCAGTGAGGTGAGGGGGAGACTTACAGGAGCCAGGGAATATACAGGAAGAGGGGGGGGGGGCAGTGTGTATCCAGGAGGAGGGGGGCGTGTGTATACAGGAGGAGGGGGGCAGTGTGTATACAGGAGGAGGGGGGCAGTGTGTATACAGGGGATGGGGGCAGTGTGTATACAGGGAGGGGGGATGCGCTTTCTTTCTCTCTCTCTCTCTCTCTCTCTCTATATATATATATATATATATATATATATATATATATATAATATATATATAGAGAGAGAGAAAGAAAGCGCGTGAACCACCTTCATCTCTGTGCACGGTGAGGTGACACTTAATGATTCTTCCTTATGGTAAAAGGTTTCCCAAGAAGCGGCCATGGGAATCAGGGGTGCTCTGATTATATTAGGTGCAGAGGCACCCCTGCCCACCCCCAGGAGGGCTTTTAGGACCCTTCTCCTTGGTATTAAATCCAGAACCTTGGAGAAGTCATAGCTTCTCAAGGGGAAGTCATAGGGTCAGGCTTCTGGTATCAATGGATCCGGGTGAATCCCTTGATCACATTGATACCAACCCTGACCCAAGATATTTATATCTCTGGTCCCAAGGATGCTAGAACCTAATTATTCATATCTATATAATACCCTGGTGATGTTCCATGTTCCAAAAATGTAATTGCCCTTGGGCTGAGATGGACCATTACTCCAGAACTGTTCCTAACCAACATATTGGTCTGAGAGTTTTATGACTCATTGGGGGACATGTATCACTCCTATTGCTTCAGTTTTCTTTTTTTTTTGCGACTTTTTGCAGTTTGCGACTTTTTAGGTGCAGAATCAAGCAGCGTACCAAAGTTAGCTTCCTCCAGGATGTAATGCTGTGTTTTTACATTTATCTTTGTAGCCCAGATGTTTGATTAACTTGTGCAACTTTAGGGCTTGGAGTTGTCCCATTCTTATACCTAATAAGTCACAAAACAGAGCATGCTAGACCCATACTTACTTTTACTAAACTACTTTTTGAGACTAAAAAGTTGCACACCACAAAAAGTCTCAAAAGTGATACCAAACAACTCACCACATGTATCAAAAAGGGAAAAAACTTAAGATACATTGCAATGATTAAGTAGAACAACTTCAAGAAACATGAAAAAGGTAACAGACGAAAAAGTATGATACATGTGCCCCATTGTCTCCTGTTGGAGATCCATGGAAAGATCCATGGAAAGATCCATGGAGTTGTTGCGGCTGCGGAAATCCTTTGAAGCTACCTCTCCTGGAGTGATGATTAACACCCTAGCAAGCTCAATTAGGGTAATTTAGACAAGGCAGGGGGGGAGGTAAGGGATATGGAATATTCAACGAACGGGACAAAATCTGGCATGTGAATACCCCTAATACATATATGTTCATCACACACCCGGACAACCTTTTAGGGAAATCTACTACCATAATACTCAAATTTCAAGCTAAGCACCTGTCTGTGTATGGCTGCTGATCCTGGATCTTATCTTCAACTTTTCTGAAATTACAGTTTTTTTGAGAAATTACAGTTTTATAATATTTAAATTAGGGTGAGTGGCTATTGTCACAGCACACCCTTCTTACACCATTTGTCTATAACTATGCACACCACTTAGAGGTGTTTACGCCCTCCTCCTCCCTCACCTTCTGCTGCCTGAGAGCTGATGACAACCATACATGCATAGGAATTTCTGAGATCAAGCTTACATCATTGGCTCTCAGGCGGCAGAAGGGCATAAATGCCTCCAAGAGGCGTGTATAATTATAGGTAGATGGAACTAGTACACAAAAGCACCTGAACATAAGTTACATAATATGAGAACTCTAACTTCTCTAAAATGTGGCTCAGGGATAATGAAGACACACACAGTCATATGTTTGTGCTTAGCTTAAAATATGTGTATCGTGATGGTAGATTTCCTTTAATAGCACATTTCATATTGTTTACAGTATTCAGAAAATATATTGTGTATTGTGATATGTAGAAAGTATACTATATCATGCTTATATGTTACAGATTTATCATACCGTTAGGAACATGGCAGTGGTTGATTTTAGAACAAGCAATCACAAAGAATCCCATAAGGTTGTGCCGCAACTGATTTACAAAGGTTTCTGTCTGCTGTCAGATTTTTCTGTCCAAACCTTCATCAGATTGTCTTTTCCATGTGACACTAAAAAGGAGTGTTGACAATAAATCATCAGATGGGGTCTCTCCACAAGACAGAACATGTCATGTTCCTTTCCTAAATTAGACTTCGATCTGAAACTTCAATAAGATATTATCAAGTTTCCAGGTTTGTCTAAAACTACAATAACCATGTAAATTAAACAAGTACATAATTTTTCACCCCATTTTGGGCATTACTGGTCTGATAAAGATAATCCTTAAAGAATTTTCAATTCTTCTGCATCTTCCCTACAGGGTATATTTAATATTACTATGTAAAGTCCTCCAGAATGAGGACACTGGTGAGATAAAAGTGATAAAGACCTAAAGGACTCCCTTTGAGAAGGTCCTTATAGGATGGGGATACACATGGCGTAACTTCTGCCGGTTTGCTGCTGCAGAATCGGCAGCAGTGATTGAGTTGAAGATGGGATTGATACAAATCTCATACATACTTTGAGTGAAAAACCCGTAGCATAAAATATACATCATCTGAGTCTGAATGGGCAATTCGACCTTTGCAGTGTAGTTGAATCATTTACGTTATTTGAACTATATTCACGGTATTTTCAATTATATTTTCCACTATCTATTTTTGGCAGAAAAAGTGTAGATAGACATGATAGAGGAGAATGTCATAAAAATAAATTGCACCCTTTTCAACATTTAGGACACAAGGTTTAACAGTCTTTAGGAGTGTGGCATGAGGTTGTAGATATTTAAAGGAATGGATGCATAAATAAAATCACAGGGTACATTGTTTACCAGCACAACTGGCCACAAATACATCAGGAGGCCGATGTCCCCTATTGTATATGGCGGCGCCTCCATCATACACCGGCAAATGAAGGAACCAACCTAGGATAAATGGTCCCACCAAGTATACACTATTGCAACATAGGAGATTATAGAACACAATGGGGTCATAGACAGTAATACTCTATGGGGTTTGAGCATAGTTATTATTATTAATTTGAAATAAAGAAAAAAACAATATGGTGGTGTTATCACGTAGTCACTTTATGTTGTGTTTTCTTCACAGTTAATTGTTATAGTAGATGCTATAGCATGTTATATTATTTCTTTTGGTGTAGTTATCGACAGCATCACAGGTGATGATTATCACAAAACTGATACAAGCTAATAGGTTATCTTTTTTGTCTATACAGATACCATATGATTACATGAAAAACAAGTGAATCATGATGATAATTGGCAAGTGTACAGAAATATTTAATGGGGCATATCCAACTTAGCGTCTGGACCAATGTTAGCTGTAAACACAATATGACATAATAGTTCCCACATCAGTTTAATGTTTTGTTTCTAACAACCTGTAATAATCAGTTTATCAACAATCACTGACATTTCCCAAATTTCCCTAATGTTTTTAAGAGGAGATTCCTAAGGAACGCTGCTCTTGTCCATACCTTAGTCCTTTGTTTTCTATTTCGTTTCAAGACCCTACCATTGCTAAAAGGTGTCTAGTTCAATGTGTTTTTTGAAAATTATGAAAGGAATTGTCATGAGCAGAAGTTTGTAAACCCAACTGTGCCACCTACTGGATTTTATTTCGGGCTGTTGGTTTTTATCCTTTAAATTTCATAAAGGAATCTGTACTACACTGCAATAAGTTCACCACATCCTTGGAAGTGTACTCGTGGCTCTGACCAAGGTTGGTCCAGTGGTACCAATACAGAGTATCAGAGGATCAGACAGAGGAAAGTCAGTAACATACCACGATCTGGTCAAGCCAAGATAATTTCCTGAAGTGAACAATACAGGAACAGAGTAGGACCAAAACACCTTAACATGCGCATTCACTAGGTCCTGGTGGACACCAGCAGACAGTGGAGACTGCAAGCTTCATGTCCACCACAAAAACATAATGTAAATTAGTTAGACAGAACCTATCAGCTGTGCCCGCTCAGAAAAGTAGGAGCAGTGTTCTAAAATCGCTAATATTCTAAGTTATTCATTCTAAGTACGCAGACAACTTGATGTAAATTATCCTTCTCTATAAGTCTCATTCAGGACAGCTACTTATATTGAAAGTGACACCGATTGTACATGAAAAAGATTGTAAACATCACTTTACACATATTGTTGAAAGCATGTGGAGTAAAAGAATAACTTATATAGTGGATGACTTGGCCTCTCGTGGTTGTTGCCGACACGCCGTATCACTCACCTTGTGAATACTTTTGATTAGATCTCTGTGTCCCAGCAGTGAAAAGAAATAATTGTAATCATCAGTTTTCTATGTGAGATACTGAACCTGCATTATAACTTTCTCAGCAGGGTTCCAGGAGCTCAGCGGGCGATCTCAGCACTTTGTTATATTATATTTACAATTTTCACAGATTGCATTCATATTTTTTGCAGGAGTCAGTGATTAATCATGTAACTCATGTTTCAAGAAAAGCCTTAGTGAATGCCATAATGAAATAGCGTAAGGCTTGAACCTATCCAGTTATGTGTCACTGAGCTAGATATGATGTTTCACACTCTGTTGTGACAATGTCAGCACCTACGGGATAACCCATTATAAAGTAGGCTGTAGTGTTGTACCAAAACCATTGACATTCAATCTGAACAAAAGTAGACACTATTGGTTATGTCCAGGGGATTTTGAGATTGTTTTTTGGTGACACATTGTACTTCAAATTAGTTGAAGATTTTAATAACATTTTTTGTGTTTAGTTTTGAAAAAAAATTTAATTTAGCAAACATTTTAAAAAATTCTATTTTAAAGTTCTAAATTTTGTGCTTTTCAGACAGGTAGTCATACCACCCAAATAACTTCATAACTAACATTGCCCGAATGTCTTATGCATCCTCTCATTTTTCTAGGAACATATGAGACTTAGAATTTTGGGTGCAATTGTTCACATTTTTATGAAAATCAACAAAAGCTGTATTTTCAGGGACCTGCTCAGGTTTCAAGTGACTTTGAGAGGCCTCAATAATAGTAAAATGTTGTAAATTACCCAAATATAGAAACTACACCTCTTAATGCATGCAAAACCAACTTTAAGAAGTTTCATAACCTGCTTCACAGTTGTTAAAACAAAATGGAGGTGGAATTTACAATTTGTAATCTTTTTAGAAAATACATTAATTTTGGCCCAAAAATTAAACATTCACAATGGATAAACTAATGAATAGATCCATAAAATTTGATACCCAATTTCTCCTGAGTATGCCAATATCCCATATTTGGGATAGGGTATAGAAAATAAAAGAACCGATGCTATCATGGTGACAGATCATTGCTCCCAGATGATGTCATGGGGAGAGTGGATCTCATGCGCAATCAAAGGGTAGACACCAACAATCAGTCTTAGCACCGATCACCGCGAGCCCTCTCCATACACCTGCAGCCAACGTGTGACTTATAGATAGCTCATTTGTCAATTAAAACTTCACTTTTATTAAATATGTAATTTCCAAAAGAAAGGACTTGATTTATGGACTCAGTCAAAAAACGTCCACGTCCTTTGGTTCACTTATAGATAGCCATCCAATTTTATAAGTCTGGTAGTTTCACTTATACATAGTAGAGTATTAGTAGATATAGATAACATTGACGGAAAAAAATAATGCACAGTTACGATAGTAGCCCTTTAAGTCTACAATGACTATAGATATCAATGTAATATACATCTATACTGAAAATTGAATCGTATGCAGGCCAATATTTTAAGACTGAATTTTAGGACACAAATTTTAACTAATAACCTGATTATGATTCAACTTGAGTTAATAAAATTCATTAAAAAAGTGATAGCTACAGGAGATAGCTACATAGTTAGCAGAATATCTGGATTTACAGAGATTCAGTGATTTTGAGAGCAGCAGGATTTAAAAAACAGTATATTAGGTTTTCTTGCTGGTTTCTTCTAGTACATAGAAAAGCTAACATGTAATGTATCCTCATGTTAAATTGATCCAATTTATTGAATACAGACATGTTTATATTTTCCTTATTATTCTGAGGTCAGAAAAAGAAATAAGAAACTCTCTAAGGGCCAATGAGCAGCGAGAAATCAGAGTTTTCACCAATTTATTGGAAAATGTCACCTGCACATCAGAAGCTACTAATCCTAAGTAGATAAATGTCCCTCAATCCGCATTACAATCCTTCTAGCCAATTGAGCGCACATATTAAGACTCCTTTTCCTCTTTTCAGCTTCTCCTGACTCCTTTACTGGTACAATGGATCTGACTGCAGTATGTCAAAGTACTGGCATAGCATTTAACTTTACTAATTGAATTATGCAAAGACCAGGCATTAGCATGAGTCAGAAAATATTTCAGTCACCTTGTTCATCACCGCTTTTTATTGGAAATCAATATGATCAATTGCATTTGTCAGCTGATTTGATGACTGTTTTGCAATGTAAGATGATGATTGTCAAGTGGCACCAGACAAATAGCTCATTATCGGAGACACTGATTCTCTCTGACTCTTTAGAATGCAATCTCCCGATGTGTTAGACTTTTACATTGTGGAGAAAATGTATTACCTTTGTGTCTGCAAGGGTCAATAAATAAAAAAAAAAGTGTACTTACTATTCTTTCTTTTTTTTCAGAATTGTAGCAGTCTGCGATTCCTCTGTACTCCAAGTATGAATTGTCAATAATCAAAGGAGCTGATTACTGGGATGTCACCTGTTTTACAGCGCCTCACCAGTGCGGCCACTGATTGCCTCCAACAGGTCCCAGAATGCAACATAAAGTTCCTGGGAACCTGCTAGTGCAGCTGTCCTGGAATTGGGAGCCAAAGCAGGGCAAGTACACTATACTTCTAATTACCTCTTCTCTGGCCCCTGATTTCCAAAATTACAGTAAAACTTCATCAAAGCAACAGCGCATGATCTATATGATTTGGTCTCAGCCGCTCTACTCAAGTTACCGCCACCAGGTAGCAATGCCTTACCATTCGCCATCGCCCTCTCTCTGTCACTTTTTGTTGGTCCAACAAACACAACTTAAGTCTAGTAAGCATATCCAGTGCATATAAGTTTGAGGTAATATGTTTTAATAGTAGAAAAGCCCAAAGTGCATGTTTTGGGTAGAAATCAAATTTTGGTGTGTATTATAAGAGTGCCCATCAGTGGCAGATTAAGTTTCTCATGAGCCCTGGGCTGTTCTCATGACTAGGGCCCCCCAGCATCCAGCCAACCTTGTGCCCCGAGGCCTAATCTCCTCCAGCAGATAATACCCCTGCAGCCTGTACTGGCTCCCCTTTAACAAAATGTCATCAGCAGAGCCCCACTTTGATAAAATGTCCACTGAAGAGCCCCCCTTTAAAAAAAATTTTCACAGTAGAGCCCCCTTTAAAGAAATGACCACAGCAGATCCCCCTTTACAAACATCGTAACAGCAGAGCCCCCCCATTAACTTAAAAGTTCACAGCAGAGGCCCCTTTAATGAAATGGCCACAGCAGAGCCTCTTTTAAAAAATGGCCACTGCAGAGCCCCCTTTAAAGAAATGGGCATTACAGAGCACCCATAAATGAAATGTCCACAGCAGGTCTCCTATAAATAAAATGTCCACAGCAGGGCCCTCCATACATAAAATGTCTACTGCATGGCCACCCATAAATGAAATGCAAACAGCAGGGCCCCCCATAAATGAAATGTTAACAACACGGCCACCCATAAAATGTCCACAGCAGGGCCCCTCCTATTAACAGAAATGTCTACATTGAAGCCTCTTAAAAAAAATGCTTTACTCATCTTCGGTGTCTTCTCCCCGCAGTTCTATCTTCTCCTCATCCTGCCCTCACGGCATGCAACCCTATGACGTCACTCGACCATGACCCCATTGTGTCATACTGTATGCTTACTGGCTGAAGAGGAGAAGATGGAGCCAAGGGTCCAGGGAGAAGAAGCCAGAAGGTGAGTATAGCTGTCTTCATTTAGGTTCCTGGTATGGGCGGCATGTGCCCCTGTGCACGCGCTCATGCCACCTATATGAAGATCCGCTATTAGTTCCAATTGTTCAAAGAAGCCCTTGGAATAGGTGAAGATGGCATCTAACAATGACCATACTTCTGTAAGCTTTTTAACTGATATGATGTGGCATCTTAACATTATTGCTGATATGACTTATAACGGTCCATCAGATATCTATCTATTTTTGTACTACATTGAATTGCACCTATCATCAAAGAGAACGTACTATGGGAAATTTATATACCATGTTTTAACCTGACATTTAAGGACAAAATTGAAATGGTAAATACAGTATATTGATGATAATAATAATAATTTGTAAAGCGCTACGGAATTTGATGGCGATATATAAATAAAGATTATTATTATTATTATATTATAATAATAATAATAATAATAACAATAAAAGGCTTGATGCCTTGAGAAAACCAAAATAATAATAAATCAAGTCCTTTGGCTGCTATAGAAATGTATCAAGAACACATCGTCTGACTAACTTCTCTGACTGAACTGAGTGTTGGAAATCTCCAACCGTCACTTTTTCTCAGCTCTTGGTCATGTGGTGGTTACTCCTCCAATTACATCCCAGCTTACAATACATTAGGATAATACATGTGATTGGATGACACATTTTACATCACATAAAGCAATTAACTCCTGCCTTACCAGGCAGGATCTACCACTGCAGAGTTCATCTGTGTTATCTAGTGTTATGTAGTGACATGCTGTGAGGCTAATCAGACCCTACAAAGGCTGCAAGCTACATGGTGGGACGTATTTGCAAACACAGCTCTGCCTTGCATCGGCGAGGGTGTTGCATACCCCCGGGGCAATTGAAAGAGCCGCCCTCGGCTCCACTACAGACTGATTGGGGCGCAGAGGTAGATAGGGGCACTTCTGTGAAGTGCAGGCTACATGATCTGTAGGGACAAACCTCCCATGGTCCTGGAGACAGGCACCTGGGTTGGTGTCGGACTAAGACAAGGACATGTGTGACAGTTGGTTGCTGACGCCATTAAACCAAACTGTACAGTAGGAAAGGTGTGGTGTCATGTACTGTAATCCACTCCTTGCACCGGGGCCTGTATATTTGTTATATAAACACTTCTTCCCTGGCGACAAATATACAGTGTATATATGCATTACATTGGCATATGTGACACAATAAAACATTGTACAATGTACAAGTACCTGCCGACTGACATTCTTACCCTTGTGTGAGTGGCATCCAGGTGCTATATCTTTATCACCCCCGGTCCCCTAAGGACCCGCAGTTTACGGACTACCCCCACTTGCAAAGCTTTGGTTTGAGGCATAAGATAGCGGTCAAGGTTTACAGATTAGACGGTCCGACACAGCCACACTACACTCTGAAAAGCCTATAAAAGGTTAGTGCAAACTACTGACATATATTGACAGTGTGCAAACATGTTGTAAACTCACATTGGCTTAGGAGCCCAATGGGTACACATCTTATAACATTACAAACGTTACAGATAGTTAGGCTACTCAGGGTAGCAGCATAGAATGTCTCTTTACCTGAAAAGGAAAGGCATAAAAGTGCATGTAGAATGTCCGTACCTAAAAGGAAGGCATTAAGTGCAATATAAAAATAAATAAAGTAGCAACTTTTCCTTGAGGTTGGCAAAAGTCTCTCAGAAGGTCTTTAATAGCAAAGTCCATCTTCTGGGTACAGCCCTTGAAGTGGGAAAAGTGCAATAAAGATGCAAAGGGTCTCCTCTATGTGTAAAGTGACAGTGGGAAGTTCAAGGTATGTCTCTTGACTGAAATAAATAAATAGGGGTGAGAGTCCCAGGAAAGTCTCTGGCTCTTGTGGAATAGCGGGCGCTCAGCCCAAATGGGATTGCAGTAATAATATTTACAATATGTACAATAAGCACAGTACCTGGTAAGGCTTTCAGCCCATCAGGGGTTACTCAGTATCTTCTTCGGTGGTAAGTACTTCGGTGTCAGAAAAGCGTACCTGCCTCCTCCTTCTGTGTGACACCAGTTGGTACTCCTGCAGGTACGCAGGAGCTTTACCTTTTGTCTCCCTTTGAGACCTCCGAAGTTCCGGCTGGGAGAAGATAACAACCTCCTCATCATCCTCCTCTGAGTCAGGCGCTGGAGTCTCAGCTGTCTCAGATGCTTCAGGGGTTGCAGACACTGGAGCCGGATCATCCTCCACAGGCAGCAGTATTGGAGACTGCGGTGGGGATGATGGTCTCTCTGGGGTACCTCTTACTGGAGTGGAAACAACAAAACAGAGTTGAGGCACAGTCACAAGTTCCAAGAAACTGGGGGTAGGTGAACACAAGGAGGTCTGTAAGTTGGGGGTCGAGGTGAGAGGTGTGGACATAGGGGCAAAAGGACGAAGACATCTCTTCAGCCGGTTCCTATGTACCCGGAGTAGTGGACGGTCTCCTCTTGAAATCTCGTAGACTTCAGGGGAGAGACTGTCCCTAACTAGGTATGGCTCACGCTCCCAACGCCCATCTAGCTTACTGGTGGGATGGTTGTTGCGCAGCCACACTCGATCTCCTGGGGCAAGAGGCTCAGCACAGGCATTACGATCGAAGTCCCTCTCGATGTTTCTCTCGGGCCTCTTCCAACCGCAGATCCACAACTTCTCTGGCATCCGCCAGGCGCCTCTGGTGTTCGTGAACCCAGTCAGTCTGGGGGAGTAAAGACTGGGAATCAGGGGACTCCATGTCCCAGGTCATATCAGCAGGGAGATGGCCGTGTCTCCCGAACATCAGATAATACGGGGTGTATCCTGTGGAGCAATGAGTGGTATTGTTGTACAGGTACACGTTGGATCAGGGTAGTCTGCCCAAAATCCAGTGGGTGTTTGCTAAAGGCCTGGTGGTGCTTCATAACGACATCCAGGACACCTTGTACTTGGTCTGCAGGAGTAAAATCGTCGTCTCCAATATTGAGCTCAAGCCACCAGGATTGCTCGGCAGGCTCACCTTCAGCACTTTGCTTCACTTCCAACTGTTGGGAGGCAGACAGAGAGGTTTCCACTAAGTCTTCAGGATGGACGCTGAAGAGAGTGGCTACAGCTTCATATTTTCTCCACTGGGGAGTCTCCCACATTTAGTAGTCGAATGGGTACTTGTCCTCGGGATACAGTGACTAGGCTCCTGGCGGCTAGGATGGGTAGGTCTTCATCAGCTGGTAGAGGTTCTACTATCGCCTGGTAGTCTTGACCTTGGACGCCCATGCAGGCTCGGCACCATACTAACGTCTCAGTCCCAGGTTGAAGATGGACAGGTTGTGGATCCTTCATCCGGGCTCTGCAGATTTCTCCATTAGGGCCAGCAAACTTCAGTTGCGCCGCTAGAACCTGCATAATCTCCTGAATTACCTTCCGGGAACCGTCGGGCACTGTTGGCAGGGAGTCGTGGAGAGCCTTCAGCACTTCAGGGTAGCAGTTGCAGAGGACATTGGTACCCAGTACCAGGGAGAAGTTACCGTTTTCGGGCACTCGTGTCACCACTACGCCCTGTCTGGTTAACTCAGTGGGGCAGATTTACTTACCCGGCCCATTCGCGATCCAGCGGCGCGTTCTCTGCTGTGGATTCGGGTCGGGCCGGGATTCACTAAGGCAGTTCCTCCGCCATCCACCAGCTGTCGCTGCTGCGCTGAAGAGCATCGGAATGCACTGGAATACACCAAGCCCGGCTGAGTGAAGGTAAGTGCAAGCTCTGCGACACATTTTCCGTTTTTAAATGCGGCGCAAATCGGAACTATTCGGGTAACACGCCGGGAAAACGCGAATCGGGCCCTTAGTAAATGACCCCCAGTGTCTCCAATGCTTAGTGTGGGCTCCCAGTAGCCGCAGATGGGTACGGGTTTTCCGTTCGTAGCAATAATGTTCAAGTAAGCCTTGGGAGGCTGGACTAAGGATGCTCCTCCTCAGCATTTCTCGAAGGCAGCAGGTCTTGGTGAGGCAAAGTTCCTCAAATGTGGTAAGAGAGGAGTTTAGGATCGACAGCGGGGCTAATGTTGAGATGAAATTTCGCAGCTGGAAGTATTTAAGCCAATGACCTGAGCTTGCTCCCCCCCCTATATTTGCCAATGGACGAACTCCTTCGTCGGATACCACGTCTCTCACTCTAGGCGAAATTTCCTGGCCCAGACCCAAAAAAGAACTAACTCGGAGCCCTGGTGTAAACTGGGGATTGCCCAGCAAAGGCGACATGGGGCCCGGAACAGCGATTATCCCCAATTTAAGCGCGAACTTCCTCCATATTTGTAGCAGTTTTTTCAACATGAAGGAGGTCGGGAGATGCTGAAGTGTAACGGAAGGAGGAAGCCAAAAGAACCCCAACGCATGGGGGGATGAAAGGTCCAGTTCTGAACGAACCCAAATCTTATCCTCTTTGTGATGAAAGAGGTCTAGAATGCAAGCTCCGATGGCAGCTCTATGATAAGTAGTGAAATCGGGGAGCCCCGCTCCCCCCAAGCGTTTAGGTCTTGTTAGGAGGCTTCTCCGTATGCGGGGAGCAGTGTCTCGCCAAATGAATTGGCGTGCTGCTTTATGGAGGGTCGTGAAGAAAGCACGCGGGATGTCCATGGGTACTGTTTGAAATAGATACAATAGCCGAGGAAGGATATCCATTTTTAAGACATTCATCCTCCCAAACCACGACAGACCTAATCCCTTCCATTTAGCTAAGTCGGCATTGATGGATTTTAGCAGGGGTTCGTAATTCAGGGAGTATAGGCAGCTAGAGTCTGAAGAGATTTGCACCCCCAAATATTTGATAGAGTTGGTAGCCCATCTGAATGGGAAGGTCGAGGCTAAGTGCTTTGTTTCCTCTTGCGTGAGAGAAATATTTAATAGTTCAGACTTTTGTAGGTTAACTTTAAAGTTACTTAGTTTACCAAAGGTGGTGAATTCTTTTAATATTGAGGGGAGTGAAATCTGTGGGTTAGTTACATATAGCAACAGATCATCCGCGAAAAGCGACATCTTGTGATGTGTGTGCGTGATCTGAAGCCCCTTAATGTCGGGATTGTTTCTTAGAGCAATGGCCAACGACTCCATCACCAGTATGTACAGGAAAGGAGACAGAGGGCATCCCTGCCTGGTCCCATTGGAAATTGAGAATGGAAGAGACAATGATCCATTCACTTTGACCCTCGCAGTAGATCTATGGTACAAGGCCAAAATTTTTTCCCTCATTCGGGGTCCCAACCCAATGGAGCGCAAAGTGGATTCTAGGAACCCCCAATGGACTCGATCGAACGCTTTCTCAGCGTCTATAGAGAGCAGGCACATCGGAACACCAGATGTTTTTGCTCTTTCAATCAAAGATATAGTCTTAATGGTGTTGTCCCTTGCCTCCCTTCCTGGGACAAATCCAACCTGTTCCTGATGCACTAAAGAGGGAATGTACGGTTGGAGTCTTAGGGCCAATAATTTGGAATATATCTTCGTGTCTACATTCAGTAGTGAAATTGGTCTGAAATTACCACAATGAGATTGATCTTTCCCTGGTTTGGGAATTACCGTGATATATGCCTGTAAAGCTTGGTCTGGGAAAGGGCATTTCTCTGAGACCGAGTTAAAGGCCTTGGTTAGTAGGGGCAGGACTTCAGACTTGTATGAATTATAGAATCTGGTTGTAAAACCATCTGGGCCTGGGCTTTTACCTGTTTTTAGATTTTTGATGACCAGAGCTACCTCCTCTTCTGAGAAGTTATTTTCCAACGCCTCTGCTGCCTCATTCGGGATTTTTGGAAGGGGGTTTGTTGTCAAGTATGCCTCTACTTGATCAGTAGTTGGGACAGGAGGGCTGGATTCCTGATCTTTTATATTATATAGGGCAGAATAAAATTTGGAGAACTCATCTAGAATCTGGTATTCCTTGTGGACCAGACCTTTGGTCGGGGAATTTATAGAAAAAATATGCGTGGTCGGGGAGCGTGGATGGATCATTTTCGCTAACCAGGCACCGCACTTATCACCATATTCGAAAAACCCCTTGTGCATGCGTTCTCTAGCGCACCTATATTTCTGGTCTAAGATGGAAAGTACTTCCTGTCGTAATAGGGCTATTTCGGCTTTCAGAGTCTCTGATGGAGTGGTTTTATTAACGCACTCCTTATCCGCCAGAGCGAGGAGTGTGGTTTTAAGCTTATGAGCCCTCTCGCGCTTTAACCTGGACCCATGTGCCATGAAAATTTTTTTGTAGTTTAAGTTTTGACTCTTCCCAAACACGTATGGGAGGGGTAGCCTCCGATTCGGCAACCTCTATTGCCTTCCTAATTGCTAATTTAATTTCCTCCATGCAAAGAGCATCATCTAGAAGATGATCATTAAGGCGCCATGAGCTCTTACGAACCGGATGAGGGGATCCTTCCAATGAACCAAAGACTGGTGCGTGGTCTGACCACAAAAATGTGTCTATGGAGCATCGTGGAAGCATGTCAAGCAGCCGGTGGGAGAGGAACAAGTGGTCAAGCCTATGGTAGGTGTTGTGTGCTAGGGAATGGTAACTATATTCCCTACCTGACGGATGTAGTGTTCGCCACATGTCAACTAGGTGTAAAGCTCGCAACTCAGCTTTTAGTCTACGTCTTTTTGCATGGGAGACAGATGACCTACCCGCAGTAGTGTCCAGGTCTACGTCCATCACCATGTTAAAGTCACCGCCCAGAATTATATCAGAACCATCTGCGAAGTCTGCCAACATGCGAAGCACCGACACTCCGAAGGGTACCTGGTCAGAGTTGGGAAAATAAACATTAGCAATAGTAAATATAAAACCGCGTAAGCTAATTTTCAGGAACAGAAATCTGCCCTCTGGGTCAAATTTGGAGTCCATGAGCGTGAATTGAAGGGACTTGTGAAATGCTACCGATACCCCCCCAGCCTTACGCTCAGGATGTGGGCAGTGATACCATTTGGAATATAAGTGCGTCGGGCAGGCAGGGACTGCATTAGCTACAAAGTGAGTTTCCTGGAACAGAGCAATAAGTATTTTTTGTTTGTTAAGGCGGTATAGGATTTGACCTCTCTTTGCCGGAGCGTTGAGCCCCTTTACATTAAAGGAGCAGAATGATAACCTCAGGTTGTTCATGATGGCGGCGAACGAGTAGATCCTATCGCGCTCCTAGGTGAGGAGGAACCCCAAGAGCAGGGGAATAAGAAAGGAAATAGAGGAGGATGGTAGTTGAGGGGGAAGGACAGAAGGACGACAAACAAGCAAACAACAGTCAATCCAGAACAAAATACAAAACACAAAAAGAGAGAACACCAAACAAGACGAATAACAAATAGTCAAACCGTCTGGTCTAGATTGGGGTGCAGTAAAATAACACGCGTATAGTTTACTATACACGTAAACCCCTGGGGGATATGTCTAGCTAGAGAGGAGAGATGCGAATTCTATAAACCCCTCTTGAAAGCTGTTTCTGGAGTATTAAGACACGTAATTATCAGGCGTATCCAACACAAATGAACCTTGGAACCCGTGTAAAAGAGAAAAAGATGAATAGTAAATAACCATTTTGGGATAAACAAACTCTTCCAACTCATCATGACACTAGTGTGGACAGTAGTGTATAGTGAGCAAATTATCGTCTGTTGGCCATCCACTAGTCATGAGGTCGGTGCTGAGGATATATTAAACATTCAGCGAGAAATATCAATCAAAGTTACTGGTTATCTCGAGGCCGGGCATTTCTCAGTGGTTGCGGAGCTGGGGGTAGCTGAGCTGCACGTCCTCTTTGGCCTCTACGCCCTCTTTGTCGTGGAGGTCTTGCTGGAAGTGGAAGTGGCGGAGCGATTCCCCTCCATCCTACCGGTACAGGGAGCCTTGGCCATTCAGTAATAACGGGAGCAGGGAAACCCAGGACCTCAGAGATGCCCGGAACATCTGCCGGATGCTGCAGAGTGTATCTCCCACTTGTATGCCGAATATGTAAACAGAACGGGAACCCCCATGAGTAAGGTATGTTTCTTCTTCTCAATTCTTCCAGGAATGGCTTAAGTGCTTTACGTTTAAGGAGAGTGAGGCGTGATAGATCTGGAAGCAGTTGCAGACGTGTGCCTTGGAAATCCACCTCCCCAGCTTCTCTGGCCTTTGTCATTATGGTGTCCTTTATTTGATATTTATGGACCCTGCATATGACATCCCTTGGAGGCTCTTGGGCAGCTGGTTTGGCTTGCAAGGCACGGTGTGCCCTATCCAGCTCCAAGTGTGTGTCCGCTGGGACTTCCAAGAGCGAGTTGAATATTTGCTGCAAGGTGGCGTGAAGACTTGTATTATCCACTGTTTCTGGTAGGCCCCGGATTCTGATATTATTCCGCCTCCCTCTATTTTCTGTATCGTCCAGCTGGTCAGCTATAAATTGAAGCTGAAAGGCATGCGCAGCTAGCATAGAATCGTGGTCGTTTACCCTGTTGGCAAGGGTAGAAGAACTATCCTCTAAGGCAGAAACTCTGGCGGCCACTCTTTGAACATCCTCTCGGACCACCCCAATTTCTGCAGCATAAGACTGTTCCAGCCTAGCCACATAACTCACCATGTCCTCCCTAGTGGGAATGGAACGGAGATGTGTGCGGAGAGCTCGTAATTCTGCTAAAGCTCCCAATTCTTGAGACAACAGGGTTGGCATATAATCACTTGTTTGTCTCGATTGTGCCAATTGAGGTGAAGGTGATGAGTCCTCTGAGAAAGGAGACATGGCTAAATTTGCTCCATCAGGATCCTGAGAGCCATTAGGTGGAATGGAGGCAGATGGATTAAATTCCGCTGGGGAGATGTGTATTGGTGTGGACGGCCATTCCCCATCCTGGGAAGCCCATAAAGCCGGGGAGCACATGTTCCCATATGAGGCTGTCACTTTAGGTGATGGCACCCTGCACTCATGGAAGGTGTGTGATGGTGAGTCCCCCAATGCTCTATTATCTCTTGGGGAGTACGATCCAGAGCCCTGATAGGGGGAGGGGGGCTGCCCTTCATCCCCACATGCTGGTGCACCCCTGTATTCCTGCTTCCCTGGAGAGACTCTCACCTCTGACACTTCTGAGGCCATGGAAGATCGGGGCCTCGCTGGAGCCGGCTGTGAAAGGTCCCCCTCCATCTCCATCTTGCTGGGACAGCTATGTGGCGCTGTCTGGAGCGTCTTCCCCGAGGATGTTGTCGGGGCATCTGCCGGTGAGCCACTGCTTGACAGGGTGATGTCAGCGCTTAGCTCCCGCTGCACCACGCTCCCGCGCTGCGCGGCGGGTTCCGCCATCTTGGCGGCTCTCTTCAGCGGGGGATGCTCTGCGCTCGTAGCGCTATGACTGCTCCGACCCGATGGGCCAGCTTTCTCTATCCCGCCACCAGGCTCCCTCGTTACCTCTTTCTGACGGCCTCCGGAGGATGATGGATGTGCGGTTCCGGCAGGAGAAGGTCCGGCTGATTTTTCGGTGCCTCGTGGCGCGGCCATAACGGGGGATAAGTATTTCCCGATGCCTTTTGTGGCAGTCCTGGTTAGAGGGGTGCAGGATGCTTTGGGGTCTGGACGCTTTTTGGGTCCCATTTTAAAGCTATTTTATGTGCTGGATCGCGGTGTTTAACAGCTTTACTCGGGGATAGAGCGGGAGCTAGCAAGATGCACGTCTCTTCTCCGCCATAGCCAGGCCACGCCCTAACTTGCCTAATTTTACTGACTTTTAAAAATGGTGTGCAGCTCCAAAGTGATTGCACCTGCAACATCCCCCACCGGGGCCTAGCCTTTTCTCGGGGCCTGGAGTCAGCCGGGGCCCGCAGTACCTGAGTGGCTGGCGGTTGCGGCCTAGGCACGCTAGTGTCACGGTGCTTGGTATGGGGAACCGGAGTGTTGTCCTACAGCCTGGCAGGTCTCCAGCAGGTGGTGTTGGCAAGAAATGATGAGGGAGAGGCTGCTATAGCGGTTCTCCCTGGGGCAACCCTTTGGTGTCTAGAGTATGAGTCTCTGTGTGGTGGTCAGGGTGCCTGTGATGATGGTAGTTGTAGTAGCAGGGACCAGACGGAGGAAGAGGTTGAACAAAAACAACTTATAGTTCTTTATTGGAACCGACAGTGGATTGCTGAGATGTACTTGGAGGGAGCCACAGGAGGTAGATCGCCAGCCTGGATGCAGAGGGCAGGCTGGGAGGTAGCTGTGTCCTAATAGGAAGCTTCAGCTTGTCCTGGAGTGGTTCAGGTATCACCCTGGAAGGTAGGATGATACCCCTTTCCTCTCTCTGTCTAACTCACTGCTTGGTCTGACTGGCTAGTCTTTCTGACTGAATCCTGTCTGACTAACTTCTCTGACTGAACTGAGTGTTGGAAATCTCCAACCACAATTTATTAGGGGTTTGATTTGAATTACGCCGAGACTGCTGATTTTTTTTTTTTTTACGTTTATTTCTTTTTAGAACTCACAGTAATCTGCCAAAGCTGTGTGCTTTGAGTGTGGGCTAGAAAATAGCCATAGGAGAACCCCAACGGCTTATTTAGGCCTACAATAGCGTTATATTTTCCTTTTTTTTTGGTTTGCTTGTGGCTGGGTTTGCTGGCATTAGTAGTGCAGCTAGTACCATATTGTGAGTAATTTGCAGGGAGACTTGTGTTTAGCTCTTAGTGACACACATATGCACCTCAAACACCGAAGTGGGACAATTTATTAGGGGTTTGATTTGAATTACGCCGAGACTGCTGATTTATTGCTATGCCATGAGATGACGCTGTATTAGGCAACATAAACGTAAAATAAACAAGTAAATGGCAGGGCTGTGCCTAGATTGAAATCCACCCCTATAAATTGTCCACTTCGGTCATTTTGCGATGGATATTTGCCGTCACTAGCGCTAAACACACGGTCGCAAGTCTCACTGCAAATTTTCCTCACATATGGTAGTTAGATGCCTACAGCAAGGCCAGCCACCAGCAAGATCCAACCATAAAAAAAATATTAACGCTATGGTAGGCTAAGTACGCCGTTTGGATTCCCTATGGCTAGTTGCTAGCCAACATTAAATGCACCGCTAGGCCAGAATGAATGACGCTGAGTTATCAAAAATAAACCGTAAATAACAAAGAACTGGCAGACTGTGCCTAATTGAAATCAAAAACCCCCTAATCATTGTCCCACTTTGGTGTTTGAGGTGGATAATGTGTGTCACTAAGAGCTAAGCACAACGGTAGCAGTTCCCCCTGCAAATTCCCCTCACACTATGGTACTAGCTGCAAATACAAAAAATAAAGTATACGTTAATTGTAGCCCTAAGAAGGCCTGTTGGGTACTTGTTGAATCACTGTCGTGCCTGCCTAACCTAAACTTCTAATATACAGCCCTAAACTCTTTCCACTGACCGCAGCATCTCTCTCCCTGCTCATCCAGACACAGAATGATCCGCACGCAGGCCGCGGCTAGCCTATTCCAGGTCACCTGATCTGGCCCAGCCCAACCACTGCTATCGACGTGTACGGGTACCACTCATTCTGGGTGGGTGCATGTCTCCTTCGCTTGTTATGGCTCTGTTTCTGGCGCAAAAAGCCAAAACGGCGGGGAGAGCCATTTCCTCGAGTGGGCGAAAGTATTCGTCCGACAACGAGCAGTTTCCAGTACGCTAATGCTCGAACGAGCATCAAGCTCGGACGAGTATGTTCGCTCATCTCTAAATCTAATGCTTTGTCCAGTGCCAACCAGGTAGCATGTATATAACTGAGACATGGGGATTTGTGGATCTTGATAAAAGAGAAAAATAGGTTAAATTTTATATTTAATTATTTAATTTCCTTAAGTACACACAAAACATATATATATATATATACACTCACCGGTCCTTTAATTAGGTACACCATGCTAGTACGCGTTGGACCCCCTTTTTCCTTCAGAACTGCCCAATTCCTCCGTGGCATAGATTCAACAAGGTGCTGAGCATTCCTCAGAGATTTTTGGTCCTCTTGACATGATGGCAAATCAAACAGTTGCCGGCAGATTGTTTTCGGCGGCACTCTGATGCGAATCCTCCGTTCCACCACATCCCAAGATGCTCTATATATTTGATTGAGATCTGGCTGGTGACTGCGGAGGCCATTTGAGTACGTGAACTCATTGTCAATGTTCATGAAACCAGTCTGAGATGATTCCAGCTTATGATACATGGTGCATATTCCTGCTGAAGTAGGCCATCAGATGTTGGGTACATTGTGGTCATCAAGGATGGACATGGTCACAAACAATACTCAGGTAGGCTGTGGCGTTGCAACATGCTCAATTGGACCCAAGGTCCCAAAGAGTGCCAAAAAATATTCCCCAAACCATGAAACACCCCCCAAACCACCGCCTGAACCGTTGATAACAAGGCAGGATGGATCCAGTTTTCATGTTGTTGACGCGCAATTCCTGACCCTACCACCGAATGTCGTCGCAGAAAATCAAGACTCTCAGACCATGCAACGTTTTTCCAATCTTCTACTCGCAATTTCGATGAGGCTTGTGCAAATTTAGCTCAGTTTCCTGCTCTGAGCTGAAAGGGACTGGCACCACCCGGTGTGGTCTTCTGCTGCTGTAGCCCATCTGCCCTGCCATCGAAGTTTTCGACCTTATCTGTGCGTCAGAGAGGCTCTTCTCTTCTGCCTACCTTTGTTGTAATCGGGGGCTGTTTTGAGTCACTGTTTGACTTTCTATCAGCTCGAACCAGTCTGGCCAATTCTCCTCCGAACCTCTGGCATCAACAAGCCTTTCCGCCACAGAACTGCCGTTCACTGGGTATTTTTCTTTTTCGACCTTCTCTGTAAACCCAGAGATGGTGCGTGAAAATCCCAGTATATCACATTTCTGAAATACTAAGACCAGCCTTCTGCACCAACAATCCCCCCGGCCTACGTTCAAAGGCACTCCAAATCACTTTCCTTCCCCATACTGAGCTCGGTTTGAACTGCAGGAGGAGACTTGTCTTGACCATGTCTACATTCCTAATGCACTGAGTTGCCGGTCATGTGATTGGCTGATTATAAATTAAGTGTTAACGAGCATTTGGACAGGTGGTACCTAATAATGGGCCGTGAGTGTATATATATATATTATATATATTATATATATATTATATATATTTATAATAATATTTTTTGGTGTTTAACTTTATGCGCAATTAAATTAATTAATGTCAAATTTAACTCTATTTTTTAATCTATATATATATATAATATATATATATAACAAGCCCCCGGCGCCAGCAACCCGGCTAACGCTGAAGGCAAGTGCCGGGCCCTCGGCATACTGGAGGGGCCCACTCGGTCCCCAGACCTCCCCGGGTCAACAGGACATCTGCCCCGCTGCCCGAAGATGCCTTCCCTCTCTCATCGCGATCTGTGTCCTCCAGACATAGATCGGCGATTGAGAACATGTGCAGTCACGCACTGCTTTCCCGGCTGAAGCTGCACCACGGAGGTTGAAGGACCTTGTGATGCGTCATGGTCACATGACCTGCCGGGGAAAGCAGTGGACCAGAAACAGGGATACCTGCATCAGTGAGGTGAGGGGGAGACTTACAGGAGCCAGGGAATATCCAGGAAGAGGGGGGGGGCAGTGTGTATCCATGCGGAGGGGGGCGTGTGTTACAGAGGAGGGGGGCAAGTGTGTATACAGGAGGAGGGGGGCAGTGTGTATACAGGGATGGGGCAGTGTGTATACAGGAGGGGGGATCGCTTTCTTTCTCTCTCTCTCTCTCTCTCTCTCTCTATATATATATATAGTATTTTATATATATATATATACATAATATATATATAGATAGAGAGAAAGAAAGGCGTTGACCACCTTCCATCTCTGTGCCGGTGAGGTGACACTTAATGATTCTTCCGTATGGTAAAGGTTTCAAGAGAGCGGCCATGGGAATCAGGGTTTGCTCTGATTATATTAGGTGCAGAGGCACCCCTGCCCACCCCATGAGGGCTTTTTAAGGCCCTCGCCTTGGTATTAATCCAGAACCTTGGAAAGTCATAGCTTCTTCAGGGGAAGTCCTATAGGGTCAGGCTTCTGGTATCAATGTATCCGGGTGATCCCTTGTCACATGGGTACCAACCCTGACCCAGATATTATATCTCTGGTCCCAAGGATGCTAGAACCTAATTATTTCATATCTATATAATACCCGGTTGATTTCCATGTTTCCAAAAAATGTAATTTGCCCTTGTGGCGAGATGGACCATCCTCTCAGAACTGTTTCCTAACAACATATTGGTCTGAGAGTTTTTTATGACTCATTGGGGGACATGTTCACTCCTATTGCTTTCAGTTTTCTTTTTTTTTTGCGACTTTTGCATTTGCGACTTTTTAGGTGCAGAATCAAGCAGCGTACCAAGTTAGCTTCCTCCAGGATGTAATGCTGTGTTTTTTTACTTTAATCTTTGTAGCCCGATTTTGATTAACCTTGTGCAAACTTGGCTTGAGTTGTCCCCATTCTTATCCTAATAAGTCACAAAACAGAGCATGCTAGACCCTACTTATTTAACTAAACTACTTTTTGAGACTAAAAAGTTGCACACCCCCAAACAAAAATCTCAAAAGTGATACCAACAACTCCCCACTGTATCAAAAGGTAAAAACTTAAGCTATCATTGCAATGATTAAGTATAACAACTTCAAGTAAACAACATGAAAAAGGTAACAACAGACGAAAAGTATGAACATGTGCCCATTGGTCTCCCCGTTTTGAGATCCATGGAAAGATCATGGAAGATCCCATGGAGTTGTTGCGGCTGCGGAAATCCTTGTGAAGCTACCTCCCTGAGTGATGATACACCCTAGCAAGGCTCAATTAGAGGGTAATTTAGCAAGGCAGGGGTGTGGAGGTTAAGGGATATGGCATATTCCACGAACTGGACAAAATCTGGCATGTGAATAACCCCTAATACATATATTCATCACACACCGCGCGGACCACCTTTTAGGGAAATCTACTACCATAATACTCTCAATTTCAACTAAGCACCTGGTCTGTGTTGGCTGCTGTCTGGATCTTACTTCAACTTTTCTAAATTACAGTTTTTTATTGAGAAATTACAGTTTTATAATCTTTAATTAGGGTGAGTGGCTATTGTCACAGCACCAGGCCCCCTCTTACACCAGTTGTCTATAAACTATGCACACCACTTAGAGGTGTTTACGTAACGCCCTCCTCCCCCCTCACCTCTGCTGCCTGAGAGCGGATGACAACCTACATGCATAGAATTTCTGAGATCAGCTTCCATCAAGGGCTCTCAGGCGGCAGAAGGGCATAAATGCCTCCAAGAAGGCGTGTATAATTATAGGTAGTATTGAACTAGTACACAAAAGCACCTGAACATAAGTTTTTACATATATTAGCTCTAACTTCTCTAAAATGTGGTCAGGGTAATATGAAGACACACACAGTCATATGTGTGGATTAGCTTAAATATGTGTATCGTGATGGTAGATTTCCTTTATAGGCACATTTCATATTGTTTACAGTATTCAGAATCTGTGTGTTATTGTGATATGTAGAAGTAAACTTATCATTCTTATATGTTCGCAGATTTATCATACCGTTATGGAACATGGATTGGTTGATTTTAGACAATCATCACAAAGAACCCATGGTTGTGCCGCAACGATTTACAAAGGTTTCTGTCCTGCTGTAGATTTTTTCTGTCTCAACCTTCATCAGATTGTCGTTTCCATGTACACTAAAATGAGTGTTGACAATAATCATCAGATGGGGTCTCTCCACAAGACCAGAACATGTCATGTTCCTTTCCTAAATTGACTTCGATCTGAAACTTCAATAAAGATATTATCGAAGTTTCCAGGTTTGTCTACAACTACAATACCATGTAAATTAACAAGTACATAATTTTTCACCCCATTTTGGCATTACTACTTGGTCTGATAAAGATAATCCTTAAGATTTTTCAATTTCTTTCTGCTCCTTCTCTTCCCTACAGGATATTTACAATTTACCTTAAAAGTCTTCCTCCAGAAATGATGACACTGGTGAGATAAAGTGATAAAGACCTAAAGGACTCCCTTTGGAAGGTCCTTATAGGGAGGGGATAAAACACATGGCGTAAACTCTCCGGTTTGCTGCTGCAGAAGGGCAGCAGTAATTGAGTTGAAGATGGGATTGATACAAATCTCATACATACTTTGAGTGAAACAACACCCGTAGCATAAAATTACATCATCTGAGTCTGAATGGCAATTCGACCTTTGTCATGTATGAATCATTTTTTACGTTATTTGAACTATATGAACACGGTATTTTCAATTATTATTTTCCACTATCTATTTTTTGGGCATAAAAAGTGTGATAGACATGATAGAGGAGAATGTCATAAAAATAAATGCAAGCAACCCCTTTCCAACTTTAGGACACAAGTTTAACAGTCTTTTAGGAGTGTGGCATGAGGTTGTAGATCTTTAAAGGAATGGATGCATAAATAAAATCACCGGTAACATTGTTTACCGCATCAACTGGCCACAAACCATCAGGAGCCGATGTCCCCTCTTGTATATGGCGGCGCCTCCATCATACAACCGCAAATGAAGGAACCAACCTAGGATAAATGGTCCCACCAAGTATACACTATTGCAACTGGAATTATAGAACACCAATGGGGTCATAGACGTATACTCTTGGGGTTGAGCATAGTTTATTATTATTAATTTTTGAAATAAAGAAAAAACAATATGGTGTTGTTATTCACGAGTCACTTTATTTGTGTTTTCTTCACAGTTAATTGTATAGTAATCTATAGCATGTTATATTACTTCTTTTGGTGTAGTTTTTTATCGACAGCATAACGGTGATGATTAATCACAAAACTGACAACGCTAATAGGTTATCCTTTTTTGTCTATACCGATACCATAAATGATTACATGAAAAACAAGTGATCATGATTTCATTGGCAAGTGGTACAGAATATTTAATGGGGGCATATCCAACTTAGCGTCGGGACCAATGTTAGTCTGAACACAATATGACATAATAGTCCACATCAGTTTAATGTTTTGTTTCTAACAACCTGTAATAATCAGTTTATCAACAATCCCTACATTTCCCAAATTCCCTAATGTTTTTAAGAGGAGATCCTAAGGAACGTGCTCTTGTCCCATACCTTGTCCTTTGTTTTCTATTTCCGTTTCAAGACCTACCATTGCTAAAAAGGTGTCTAGTTCAATGTGTTTTTTGAAAATTATGAAGGAATTGTCATGAGCAGAAGTTGGGTAACCCCACTGTGGCCACCTACTGTATTTTATTGCGGGCTGTTGGTTTTTATCCTTTAAATTTTCATAAAGGAATCTTACTACAACTGGCAATAAGTTCACCACATCCTTGAGTGTACTCGTGTCTCTGACCAAGGTGGTCAGTGGTACCAAGACAGAGTATCAGAGGATCAGACAGAGGAAGGGAAAGTTCCAGTAACAACACATCTGGTCCAGCCAAGATTAATTTCCTGAAGTGAACACTAACAGGACAAGTAGGACAAAACCTAACTGCCTTCATTCACTAGGCTAGTCCTGTGGACCCGCAGACAGTGTGAGACTGCAAGCTTCATGTCCACCACCAAACATAATGTAAATTAGTTTTAGACAAACCTATCAAGCTGTGCCCGCCAGAAAGTAGGAGCATGTTCTAAAATCCTATATTCTAAGTTATTTCATTCTACGTACGCAACAACTTGATGTAAAGTTCATCTTCTTCCTATAAGTCTCATTCAGGACAGCTACTTATATGAAAGTGACACCGATTGTACATGAAACGATTGTAAACATCACTTTACACCATTTGTTTGAAAGCATGTGGAAAGGGTAAAAAAGAATACTTAGTAGTGGATGACTTGGCCTCTCGTGTTGTTGCCGACCCGCCCGTATCACTCACCTTGTGAATACTTTTGATTAGTCTCTGTGTCCCAGCGTGAAAGAATAATTGTAAATCCTCAGTTTTCTATGTGAGATACTGAACCTGCATTATAACTTTCTCAGCAGTTTTTTCCAGGATCTCAGCGGGCGATCTCAGCACTTTGTTATATTATATTTCAATTTTCAGCAAGATTGGCATTCATATTTTTTTGCCGGAGTCAGGATTAATCAGTAACTTGCAGGTTTCACAAGAAACGCTTAGTGCTGCCATAATGAATAGCGTAGCCTTGAACCTATCCAGTTATATGTGTCACTGAGCTAGATATGATGTTTCCCCCAACACTCTGTGTGACAATGTTCAGCACCTACGGGATAACCCCTTAAAAGTAGGCTGTAGTGTTGTCCAAAAAAACCATTGACATTCAATCTGTAACAGAAAGTAGACCCTATTGGTATGTCCGGGGATTTTTGAGATTGTTTTTTTGGTGACACATTGTACTATTCAAATATTTGACGATTTTAATAACCGTTTTTTTGTTTTTAGTTTTGAAAAAAAATTTTAATTTAGGCAAACATTTTAAAATTCTATTTAAAGTTCTAAATTTGTGCTTTTTCAGACAGGTAGTCATACCACCCAAAATACTTTCATAACTAACATTTGCCCGAATGCTTATGCTCCTCTCATTTTTCAGGAACATATGAAGACTTAGAATTTTTGGGTGCAATTGTTCACCGTTTTTATGAAACTCACAAAAGCTTATTTTCAGGACCTTCCTCAGGTTTTCAAGTGACTTTGAGAGGCCTCAATAATCGTAACAGAAATGTTGTAATTAACCCAAATATATGAAACTACACCTCTATGCATTCAAACCACTTTAGAAGTTTCAATAACCCTGCGTCATCATCACAGTTGTTAAACAAATGGAGGTGGAATTTAACAATTTGTAACTTTTTAGAACAAACATTAATTTTTGGGCCCAAACATTAAACATTCACAATGGATAATACTAATGACTAGATCCTAAATTTTATACCCATTTCTCCTGAGTACAATATCCATTTGGGATGTATAGAAATAAAAGAAACCGATGCTATCATGGTGACAGATCATTCTTCCCAATGATGTCATGGGAAGTGGACTCATGCGCAATCAAAGGGTAGACACAACAATCAGTCTTAGCATGCCCGATCACCCCACACCGCGATCCCCTCTCCATACCCCTGCAGCCACGTGTGACTTATAGATTAGCTCATTTGTCAATTAATTCAAACTTCACTTGTTATTAATATTGTATTTCCATTTCAAAAGAAAGGACTTGATTTTACTGGACTCAGTCAAAAACGTCCACGTCCTTTGGTTCACTATAGATAGCCTCCCAATTTATAAGTCGGGTAGTTTCACTTATACATAGTAGAGTATTAGTAGATATAGATAACATTGACGGAAAAAATAATCACAGTTACGATAGTAGCCCTTTAAGTCCTACAATGACTATAGATATCAATGTATATACAATCTATACTGCACATTGAAATCGTATGCAGGCCAAATTTTAAGACTGAATTTTAGGACACAAATTTTAACTAAAACCTGATTATGATTCAACTTGAGTTAAATAAAATTCATTAAAAAAGTGATAGCATACAGGTTATAGCTACTAGTTAGCAGAATATCTGGATTGTACAGAGATATGCTTTTGAGAGCGCGGATTTAAAAAACAGTGATTATGTTTTCTTGCGGGTTTCTTCTAGTACCATAGAAAAGCTAACATGGCATGTACTCATGTTAAATTGATCCAATTTATGAATACAGACTGTTTATATTTCCTTATATTCTGAGGGTCAGAAAAAAGAAATAAGAAACTCTCTAAGGCCAATGAGGGCAGCGAGAAATAAGTTTTCACCAAGTTATTGGAAAATGTCACCTGCACATCAGAAGCTCTATCCTAATTAGATAAATGTCCCTCAATCCGCATTACAATCCTTCTAGCCATTGAGCGCAACATATTAAGACTCCTTTTCCTCTTTGTCAGCTTCTCCTGACTCCTTTACTGGTACAATGATCTGACTGCATTCTGTCAAAGTACTGGCATAGCATTTACTTTACCTAATTGAATATCAAGACCATGCCCACAAAAAAATTAGCATGATTCAGCAAATATTTCAGTCACCTTGTTCATCACATCACACCGCTTTTTTAATTGAAATCATATGATCAATTGCTTTGTCAGCTGATTTGATGACTGTTTTGCAATGTAAGATGATGATTGCAAGTGTGCACCAACAAATAGCTCATTATCGGAGACACTGTTCCTCTGACTCTTTAGAATGCAATCTCCCGATGTGTTAGACTTTCATTGTGGAAAAATTTATTACCTTTGTGTTGCAGGGTCAATATAAAAAAAAAAAAAAAGTGTACTTACTATTCTTGTTTTCTTTTTTTTCAGGAATTGTGCAGTCCCTGCGATTCCTCTGTACTCCAAGTATGAATTGTCATAATCAAAGGAGCTGATTATGGGAGTCCACCTGTTTTAACAGCGCCTCACCATGCGGGCACTGATTGCCTCCTCCACAGGTCCCAGAATGCACATAAGTTCCTGGGACCCTCTAGTGGCAGCTGTCCTGGAGTGGGATCCAAAGCCGGGCAGTTCACTAACTTCTAATTACCCTCTTCTCGTGTCTTCTCTGGCCCCTGATTTTCCAAAATTACAGCAAACTTCATCAAAGCACCAGCGCATGATCTATATGATTTGGCTCAGCGCTCTAAACCACTCAAGTTTACCGCCACCAGGTTAACAATGCCTTACCATTCGCCATCCGCCCTCTCTCTGCTGTCACTTTTGTTGTCCACAAACACAACTAAGTCTAGTAAGCTATCCAGTCTATAAGTTTGAGGTAATAATGTTTTAATAGTAGAAAGCCCAAAGGCATGTTTGGGTAGAAATCATTTTGTGTTTTAATATAAGAGTGCCCCTCAGTGGCAGATTAAGTTTTTGCCTTGCTCATGAGCCTGGGCTGTTTCTCATACCTAGGGCCCCCCCAGCAATTCCAAGCCAACATTGTGCCCCAGGCCTAAATCTCCTCCAGCAGATAGACCCCTGCAGCCTGTACTGGCTCCCCTTTAACAAAATGTCATCAGCAGAGCCCACTTTGATAAAAGTCCCACTGAGAGCCCTCCCTTTAAAAAAAATTTTCACAGTAGATCCCCCTTTAAGAAATGACCACAGCAGATCCCCCTCTTACAAACAATCGTAACCAGCAGAGCGGAGCCCCCCCATTACTTAAAAGTTCACAGCAGAGGCCCTTTAATGAATGGCCACGCAGAAGCTCTTTTTAAAACATGGCCACTGCAGAGCCCCCCCCGCTTTAAGAATGGGCATTAAAGAGCACCCATAAATAATGTCCCACACAGTCTCCTATAAATCAAATGGTCACAGCAGGGCCCCTCCATACAAAAATGTCTACTGGCATGGCCACCCAAAATGAAATGCAAACAGCAGGGCCCCCCATAAATGAAATTTTACAACACGGCCACGCCATAAAGGTCCACAGCTGGCCCTCCTATTAACCGAAATTCTACATGAGCCTCTTAAAAAAAATGCTTTTACTCATCTTCGTTGTTTCTCCCCGCAGTTTATCTTCTCCTCAATCCTGCCCCTCACGGCATGCAACCCTAATGACGTCACTGCGAACCATGACCCATTGTTCATACTGTATGCTTTACTGGCTGACGATAGAAGATGAGCAATGGGTCCAGGGAGAAGAAGGCCAGAATGTGAGTATGCTGTCTTCATTAGGTTCCTGGTATGGCGGCATGTGGCCCCTGTGCACGCTCAATGCCACCTATATGAACAAAGAAAAAAAAAAAAAAAAAAAGCCGCTATTAGTGCTAATTGTTCAAAGAAGGCCCTTGGAATAGGTGAGATGGCATCTAACAATGACCATACTCTGTAAGTTTTTGAACTGATATGATTTGCATCTTAACATTATTGCTGATGACTTATAACGGTCCATCATATATCTATCTATTTTGTACTACATTGAATTGCAACCTATCATCAAAGAGAACGTCTAAGGGGAAATTAATATACCATGTTTTAACCTGACATTAAGACCAAATTGAAATGGTAAATACATATATTGATGATAATAATAATATTTTGTAAATCGCTAACTGATTTTATGCGATATATAATAAAGATTATATTTATTATATTATAATAATAATAATAATAATAACACTAAAGGCTGATGTCATTGAGAAAACCAAAATAAAATCAATCAAGTCCTTTGCTGCTATAGAATTATCAAGACACATCAAATAATTCTATTTTATGAATTTGTTTCTCACAAATCAAAATGTGCTTAAAACGTCCCTTCCCCTCGGCTTATAACACGAGTCACAAGTGTAAAGTGTCATCTTAAAAACAAAAAACTTATAGACTCCCATCACGGTGGCCCGATGTGCAGCCTGCTCCCCCCGATGTCCTGGCACGGGTCCTCTTCTGGCTTCCGTCCCTTCTTTGTACATCGCTCTGGGCGCCAGCCCCGAGAGCGCCGCCAACCCGCCCCCCCCCAACGGCCACCCCCCCCCTCGGCCTGTCCCCCCCCGCCGCCCCCCGGCCAAGCCCGCCCGCCGCCCCCCGCCCCCCCCCCGCCCCCCCCGGCCTGCCTGGCCCCCCCGCCATAGCTCTCCTCGCGGGTGGCGCCTAGTAGGACGTCAGCCGCGGCGCACCGGTGATAGAGCAATGGCGGCGCCCAGCGCGATTACAACGCAAAAGACGGGCGCGGAAGCCCAGAGAGGACCCGCGCGGACATCGTGGGAGCAGCGCTGCACATCGGGCACCGGATGGTGAGTAGATAAGTTTTTTTTTTAAATACACCTTACACTTGTGCTCTGTAAAGCCCGAGGGGACGTTTTTTCAGCACATTTTTTTTGTGCTGAAAAACTCGGAATCGGCTATACACGAGTATATACAGTAATTGCCCACTTCATACAATATAGGTTTTGCTGATCCTTATATTAGTGCAAATAGGTAAAAACTCTCCAATTTCGTATTTAAAAAAACCTAATAATCAAATCAAACGGCAAGTAAAATATTTTATTTGGGCCTCAAACTATGACCTATAATTTGATAGGTTATTTCAAAATGAAATAGTCATTTCCATCATGGAAGAAATAGAGGACGAACATACTCGTCCGAGCTTGATGCTCGTTCGATGCATTAGCGTACTCGAAACTGCTCGTCGCTCGGAACGAGTATTCTCAGTCTCTAGAAAATGATGGGCATCTCCGCCGTTTTGCTTTTTGGCGGCAGAAACAGAGCCAATCACAAGCCAGGAGACTCTGACTCCCCATCTGACGTGGTACCCTTACACGTCTATAGCATGGTTGGCTGGCCATCAGGTGACCCTGGACTAGCTACCCCTTCCGGCTTGTCTCGCGTCAATTCTGTTTCTGATGCCGGTCATGGAAAGCGTTAGGCTGTTCTATTAGATAGTGTTGGCAGAGTGATTCTACAAAGAACCCCAACAGTCCTTCTTAGGGCACCATAACGTTTTATTTCCTTTTTTTTGGTTTTGCTTGTGGCTGGGCTTGCTGGAATTGGTAGTGCAGCTATACCATATTTTGAAGGAATTTGCAGGGACTTGCAAACTTGTGTTTTAGCTTCTTAGTGACATACATATCACCTCAACCCGAAGTGGGACAATTGATTAGGGGTTTGATTTATTACTCCGAGTCTGCTGATATTGTTTTTACGTTTATTTATTTTTGAACTCACATTAATCTGGCCAAGCAAGTGTGCTTTTGAGTGTGGGCTAGAAAATCTCCCTAGGGAACCCCAACGGCTTATTTAGGCTACAATAGCGTTATATTTTCCTTTTTTTTTTGTTTGCTTGTGGGCTTGGCTTGCTGGCATTAGAGTGATCTAGTACCATATTGTGAGGAATTTTGGCAGGGAGCTTGCGTTAGCTCTGTAGTGACACTCATTCCACCTCAAACACCGAAGTGGGACAATTTATTAGGGGTTTGATGTGAATTAAAGCCGAGTCTGCTGATGTATTTTTTTTTACGTTTATTTCTTTTAGAACTCACAGTAATCTGCCAAAAAGCAGTGTGCTTTTAGTGTGGGCTAGAAAATAGCCATAGGAGACCCCACGGCTTATTTAGGCCCTACAATAGCGTTATATTTGCCTTTTTTTTGGTTTGCTTGTGGGCTGGGCTTGCTGGCATAGTAGTGCATCTAGTACATATTGGGAGGAATTTGGCAGGGAGACTTGTGTTTAGCTCTTAGTGACACACATATCCACCTCAAACCCCGAAGTGGGACAATTTATTAGGGTTTCATTGAATTAGGCACAGTCTGCTGATTATTTTATTTTTTACGTTTATTTTCTCTTATAAAACTCAAGTCCTCTGGCACAGCACAAAACCAGTTGTGGGCTGTCCAGTGTAGTTAGAACTAGCCATAGCAATAGGAATAGACATTCTTTTGTTTAAAAAAAAAAAACACAAAGTTTCACTTTAATTTTGAAAATGTTTAATAACCCGAGGGGCTAGGGTAGAGGACGAGGGCGTGGACGTGGGGCGTCCAACTACTGCGGGTGTCAGAGGCCGTGGTCCTGGGCGGGGTTGAGACACCACCTGCTGATGAGGGAGCAGGGGAACGCCGCAGAGCTACACTCCCTAGGTTCATCAGTTCAAGTTCCTTTGGACTCGTGGGATAAGGCACTGGGGTGAGGCCAGAACAGTGCGAAGAGGTGAGTCGTGGATGGCGGACAATGCTTTCTAGCCATTTGTCCATCCAGTCCCAGTCTTCCACGCAGTCCACCATGTCACCGTCAATCAGCACTCCTCCAGCTCTCCAGCCTCAGCCTCCTTCCCCCCCAGTCTGCCCCCCTCCCAGCAAAATTTGGCATTTGAACCGGCATACTCTGAGGAACTGTTTTCTGGACCCTTCCGCACAGTCACAAACCACTGTCCGGTTGCTGCTGAGCATTTTCCGATGCCCAGGTTTTCACCGTCGCAGTCTGTGGGTGATGATGACATTATTGGACCGTAGTGGAGAAGTGTTTAAATAGGTGCCGAAGACTGAGGAGACACGTTTTTTCAGACAATTTGTGAAGTTGTTGTCATTGCATGAAGTCCGATGGGGAGGCAGCACCCTGAGGGATCGGAGGATGATGATGGTGATAGACCCAGCTTGGTTGATAGGCCGGGGTGACACAGTTCTTCTGAGACGGAGCGAGTCCTATAGCAGAACAGGTTGGAAGAGGCAGTGGTGGGGCCAGACGGAGAGGCAGGGCCAGAGCTTGGTGCATCAGGCCAAATCTTCCCGAGTCAAGCTCCCGTGAGAGGGCTTAGATGTTCAGAAGTCTGGAGGTTCTTTAAAGAAACCGATAACCGACAGACTGTGGGTTGCAACCTTTGCCAAACCAGGATCACAGAGGTTCCACCACTACTAGCTTACTCCACCAGTATGCGCAGGCATATGAATCTACACACCCCACTCAGTGGCACCGAAGAGCCCAGTTCATCACCTTTCACATCACCTCCGGCGGGCACACCACGCTCTCATTCCCCTGTGTCATCTGCTAGTAGAGCCCCCTGCCCAGGGACCATGCCACACACCTCCCCGTGCTAAACCCGTCTTCGCCTCCACGATCCTCCACGCATCCACCAGCGTTCAGCTCTTCAATACCCCAGACGCGGGAGCGCAAAAGGACGTATAGCGCAACCACCCACACGGCCAAGCCCTCAACGTCCAGCATCTCCAAGTTTCTTAGCCTGGAGATGCTGCCCTATAGGCTGGTGAGAGACTGAGGCCTTTCGAAACCTCATGGCGGCGGCCGCCCCTCGTATTCGTTCCCCCGCCGCCATGACTTTTCCCGATTGGCCCGTCCCAGCCCTGCACAAGCACTTGTCAGAGAACATCATCCGGCCCTGACCAACTCCCGTTTCTGACAAGGTCCACCTGACCACGGACACGTGTACGATGCTCCGGGCGGGCCAACTATATATATTGCGTGAACGGCACATGGGTTCTTGGTGGAGGCTGTGTGGGGGGGGGAGGTGGGGGGTGGTGGGGTGGTGGGGGGGAGTGTGGTTTTTGGTGGTTTGTTGTGTGGTTTGGTGTTTGTTTTGTTTGTTTTTTTTTTTTTTTTTTTTTTTTTTTTTTGTTTTTGTTTTTCTTTTTTTTTGTTTTTTTTATTTGAGTTTTTTTTTGATTTTTTGTTTTCTTTTTAGGTGTTGTTTTTTTTTTTTTTTTTTTTTGGTTTTTTTTGTTTTTTTTGTTGTTTTTTGTTGTTGTTTTTATTTTTTTCTTTTTTTTTTCTTTTGTTTATTTTTTTTTTTGTTTTTTTTTTTTGTGTTTTTGTTTTTTTTTTTTATTTTTTGTTTTTTGTTATTGGATTTTTATGTATATTGTTTTTTTTTGGTTCTTTGTTATTTTGTTATTTTTTGTTTTGTTTTTTTGTTTGTTTATTTTATTTTTGTGTTTTTTTTCTTTTTTTTGTGTTTTTTTTTTGTGTTTTTTTATTTCTTGTTTGTTGGTTGAGTTGTGATTTTTAGGTTATAAAAGTTTAGTGTTTTTTTTTTTTTTTATTTATTTTTTTTTCTATCCTTTTATTTTTTTTTTCTTTTTTTTGTCTTCTCTCTTCTCTTTCCTCTTCTTTTCCCTTTATTTTCTCTTCTTTTTCTTTGTCTTTGTTCTTTATTATATTGGCAACATTAATTTTCTTTTCTTTTTTCTTCTCTTTCCTGCTCTTTTTTCTTCTCTTTTCTTCTACTTCTTTTCCTTTTCGTTTACCGCTTCCTTCTCTTCCTCTTTTTTCTCTTCTCTCCCTCTTTTTTCCTTTTTTTCTTTCTTTTCTTCTTTCTCCTTTTCTTTTGTTCTTCTTCCCTTATCTTTTCCTTCCTCTTCCTTCTATTTCTTCTCTTCACTTTCCTCTCTTTCTGTCTCCCCTTTCCTCTCTTTTTTTTTTGTTCTTTTTTTCTCGCTTTTCTTTCCTTCTCAGTAGGGTGAGTTCAGGGGGAGGGGGAGGGATATGAGGAGGTGACACTGTAAGAGGTAGGAGGAAGAGAGAATAAAAGGTATAGGGCTGCGGCCTCCGGCGCAGGCGGGCTCCCGGGGCGGCGCCGGTGGGCCTCCCTCTCCTTCCACGCGGCGGCTCCGGTCCCTCCGCCCCCGGCTGGGGGCGCTCCCATGGCCTGGCTGGACTCTCGCCCGGTTGCTGGCGGGCGGCCCCGGCCCCTTGCGAGGCATCTCCCCGCGGGGGCCTCGCTGGCCCGCGGCGGCGGCGGTCCGGGCGCGGGCCTGGGTTGTGCCTACCCCGCCATCCGTCGCTGCAATGTTTTTCTGAAACTCGCGCCCCTCCTTTCTTGTCCTTTCCCCTTTTCCACTTTTCTCACATCCTCCTATTACTTTTCTCCCTGCCTTCTTACTCATCTTACTATCTTCCTTCTTTCTCGCCTCCCCTTCTTTTTCTTCCTCATGTTCTTTCTCGATCTCTCGCTTATTCCGTCTTGCCCTTGCCTTCTTGCGTCTTCGGCTTCACCCCTCTCCCCCTCCCCCCCTCGTCCTGACCCTGTGGCTGCTCATATACTGCCGACAGCCGTGAGGATTGCGGGGCTACCTCGGTCCAGTTCTCAAGGCCTACTATGCCTTCCTCCTCCTCCCACCCGCTCCTCCACCTCCCCTCCCGAATTACCATCCGTGGTCATGGCGCCATCAGTCGGTAGCTCTAGGTCACAGCAAGCATGCGGTGCTCAAACTGCTGAGCCTAGGCGATAAAAAAGCACAGCCGCCCAAGAGCTATTACAGGGCATCACGGCGCAGACTGCTCTGTGGCTGGCACCGTTGAACTGAAGCCAGGCATGTTTGTTGGACACGTCCGTACCTGGTGCGGCTTTGCAACTTGGCCGAGACTGACACATGTGCCCTGCCCTGGCCCATGTGTTAAAATCTCATAGTTTCAGCGTTTCCTTCCTCCTCAAGACTACCCCATCTGTCTGATTTGCCACGAAGTCGCCGCATCGGTGCGCATTTCAGGAAGTCAGCCAGATGCTGCACTCTCAGGCACGCAGCGCCGCCCTCCACCCTGTGCCCGCTCACCGACTGGTGTGCGACGTGCCCACGAGGTGGAATTCAACATTACTCATATTATCCAGATTTTTACCAGCAGCGCAGAGCGATTTGTAGACTGCCATATGTCAACTTCCACCAGAACTGGTAGGCCAGGTCCAGTCAGCCTTCCTCCCTCAAGTCTACATGAGGAGTGGACGTTGATTCTGATAATTCTGTCAGTGCTGAATAACTGTGAGGAGTCAACGCAGATGGTCAGTGCGATGCCCTCCCTCATCGCCCACAATCCCGCTGCTTGGCCTGTTTGAAAGACTCTCGTCACATGAAGTCGAAGCTTTGCCGCTCGTCACAAGAGACGGGGAAAGGATTCCCTGTTGATAGCCAAAGCACCCTTAGTCTGTTTCCCAGCGCATATCGGAGGCGGTGGAGGAGGAAGAGGAGGAAGAATTTTGGCGAGACGAAGAGGGACCATTGTTTCATCCTCACTTTCAGTGTTTTGGGCAGAGAAGAGGAGTTGGAGAGGAGGAAATGGGCATCCAGGCCAGTGAGGGATGAATTCTGTGCGTTGGTATCTGGCGCATATGGCAATTTCATGCTAGGCTGCCTATCCCGTGACCCTCGCGTTCAAAGAATGTATTCAGCATCGATTACTGTGTATTCACTCTCCTGGACCCACTGTACAATCAAAATCTTTCCACTCTCTCCTGGAAGGAAAGGAGTGTGAGAAAGCATGAATACCAGCAGGCCCTGATGCACAAGCTGAACAGTATTTTCCCTTCTGACCGCGCTAGCGGCAAGGGCGTACTTCGCGGGAACAAAGTGCAAGGGAGAGTAGGCAGCAGGCAGCTTTTCCGCACTGGCCGGGGTTACGCTTTAACAGGCCTTTGCCATTTATGTCACCCACAAGACCTGTCACCTTTCCCCAGTCTCGGCCAGAGTAGGGCTGATTTTTACAGAAAGATGTGAGGGAGTAACGTATCTGACCATACCATCGTCCTAAATGAGACACACCCAGCTCCCTACAACTACTGGGTTTCAAAGCTGACCAGTGGCAACGACCTGGCGCTGTAAACGCCTTGGAGGTTCTATCTTCTTGCCTGCCCTGCCGCTAGCGTGTTGTCCGATGCGTGTTGCAGTGCAGCTTGGTGGCATCATCCACCATAGCGTACTGCGCCTGTCGACTGACAGCGCTGACAGGCTGACGCTTATCAAGATGAATAAAGCCTTGATTTCTACGGATTTTCATTCCTCCACCAGGTGAAGAACCTCAACCTGAATAATGTATGCATTCCCCTCCTCCTCATTGTCCCTCCCTTCTGTCTCCTCCTGCTTTGTAGTACCTAAAGCATAGGAACTGATATTTTTTTTGCAGGGCCAACTGCTCTAGCTTAGACTATGTTTTTAATTTTCTGGGGCCACCTACCCCGGTACTCTGTTTTAATCAATTTTTGGGAGTGCCACATACGGCACTCATCTATTTAATTTTTCTGGAGACCACCTACCTGCTCCTCTGTTTGAAAACTTTTTTGGACTGCCACAGATCCAGGCACTCAATTATTTAATTTTTCTGGAGAGCCCACCTACCGGCTCCTCTGGTTTGAAAACTTTTTGGACTGCCACATACAGGCACTATCCAAATTAATGTCTCCATAGCATGCCTCCACATGTCGGCTTTTTAGCTGCGCTCACACTTTGTCCTCCTCAATTGCACCTCCACACGTTTCTCGCCATAGCTGCCTCCAAAAGCGTCGTCCATATAGCTGCCTCCATACATGTCTCCTATCACAACGACTGTGTCCAGGCAAATTTTGGGTTGTTTTTCATGGCTTCCCACAGGTAAACAAACTTGTTACTTTGTCGCCACCACCGCTGGGTAATCCACAAATATAACTTCAAACTTTATATATCATTTACCGATATTATTTCAGCGCGTTCTTGCTCCATCTGTGTTACATTCCCCTACCTCCTCCATAACCCAAACTTATAATAACGCTACTACACTTGATATTATACAAAAGGTTCTTAGAAGTGCTGTTTGGGGAGTACCAAGAGACAGGGGGCTTGGATAGCAAAATCGCCTGCAGCGGAGCGCCAGCTCCATCTCAAGATCCCTATAACATAGTTTTTAACGCGTCCATTTAATCTATTACTAGTTCAACTGCTCCATACATGGTCCCCTTATCAAACGACTGTGTCAGAGAATTTTGGGGTTGTTTTTCATGGCTTCCACATCAACCTTGTTTAACTTTGTCGCCACCCTTGCTGTTGTAATCCCCACAAAATATACTGTGCATTTTTTAATCATTTACCGATTTATTTCATCGTTTCTTGCTATCTGTTTAACAATCCCCCACCCGCCATAACCCCAACTTATAAGAACGCTACTATACTTGATCTTATACCAAAGGTTCTTAGAAGTGCTGTTTGGGGAGTAGCCAGAGACATGGACTTGGATTGGCGAAAGCCGCGCCTGGCAGCGGAGCGCCACTCCACCCAAATCCAACTAACATAGTTTTTAACTGCAGCACCTTTAATCTACACTATGTTCACTGCCTCCTACTCGTCCCCTATCAACGAGCTTTGTGCAGCCAGAATTTTCAGGTGTTTCACCATTATACATAGTGGAACTCGGCCCATCTTTCGCGCCCCTGCCTGGCGACCTGAAATTGCAACCATCGCGCGCATATGGGCCCCATACTGTCGCTCTTAATCATGGAACCATTTCCTATCAAAACTATAAAATAGAACCACTTATGCTATTTTTCCATATATTCCTATATGAAATATTAAACGAACGCCGGCCATGCTTTAAAATTATAAATTTTTTTCAAGTAACCGTCTGTCCCCCAGGCCCATTTGGGTGGGGAGGAGCCCGAAAGACAGGGGCTTGGCAGGCGAAAGCTTCGCCTGGCAGTGGACCGCCAGCTCCATCCCAAGATAGGCAGCCTCAAGGCATCCATGCATGCTGCCCCTGCCTGTTTCCTGTCCATTTTGGCCTCCACATCCTCCACACGCGTCCACCAATGTCTCATTTCACCTCTATACCCCCAGACCTGGAGCAAGAGAGGATATGCAGCACATCTCCCCTTAGCAAACAACGAGCTTTGTCAGGCAGAATTTTCAGTGTTTCACCAGATACATAGTGAGAACTCTCGGTCCTATCTGTCGCCGCATGCTGGAGACCTGAAGTTGCAACTCATAGCACCGCAATATGATGCCCCATATCATCGCTCTTATCTTGAAGTCGTCTCCATGGCTGCCTCCACATGTCGTCGCCCCTTAAAAGAGCTGTGTCAGGCTCATTTTTTTGGGTGTTTCACCATGATACGTTATGTGAACTTGGTGCTATGTCCGCACCCATTGCTTGTTATCGACTAAATCTAACCGTCAACCTTTGGTTCACATAGGAATCATTTAGGGTCCATTTAGGGTATGTCGCCATGACACTCTCTAGCCTGCACTGCTGCCGCTGCCTCTGCATGCCGTCCCCTATAGTTCAGGTCATTATTGCATGTTTTTGATGCTACTAGCTTCATTCTGTCACTCTGTCACTCGGCATGGCTGCTGTGCCCTAATTTTTTGCATAATGTGGCGATTAAGCCGCCTCAGAGGCATCCATGCAGGCTGCCCCTCTGCTTTTTCCGGTCCATTTCCGTGTGTTTCCCATCCGTTTTTTTGAGGTTCCCAGTGTTTGGCCAAGCTTCCCTGTCAGGCCTTGGTCCTCTTGAAAAATGCTGAGTCTCCCATTGACTTCATGGGTGCTCGTTTTCGAGACGAAAAGCGACACTTCGAGCATCGGGAAAAGTTTGTCCTCGAATAACGAGTTCCCAAGCATTTTAGAGTGCTCGCTCATCTCATAGAAGGAACACTTCCCTTCATTCTGTATGTTGTCCCATCCAGGAATAATTTTTGCTACAATAACACAAAATGCTACCTCTGGTTCTTCTCTTGAGTCATCCACCTTCATAAACAAGTAATTTTGTATATAATTAATTTTCCATCAAGTTCTTGAAATAAATAATTGTAAAGAAAATTTTCAATTGTTAAAGTATAATAAAAATCTTCCTGTTACCTTTACCGTAACCTCTCAGTTATGCTGTGCATTTGATGGTCAATAATGTATGACATATTTAATTTATTGTAGAGATGAGTCGAACATGCTGTCCGAGCTGAGCCGGTCTGGCTTAGGGTAGCTCGAAACTGCTCGTTACTCGACGAATACTTCGCCCGCTCCGGACAATGGCAGCTCCCCGCCGTTTGCTTTTTGTGGCGGCCAGAAACAGAGCCAATCACAAGCAGAGACTCTCACACTCCACCCAGAGGACGTGGTTACCCTTACACGTCGATAGCAGTGGTTGGGCGGCCAGATCAGGTGACCCTGGATAACTATGCCGCTGGCCCGCTGCTCGGATCATTCTGTCTCTGTATGCCGTCTAGGGAGAGCTGCTGCGGGTCGGGAGCGTTAGGGTGGTTCTATTAGCTTCACTGTTAGGCAGGAGTGATTCATCAAAGAACCCAACAGCCCTTTCTTAGGCTACAATAACGTTCTAAACTTTTTTATTTTAATTTTGGATCTTTTACCATTGTTGTGAGATATGCAGGGGGAGGACTTGCTACCACGTTGGTTTAGCTCTTTAGTGGGCACACTATTCCCTAGCAAGAGGCCAAGTGGCAAAATATTCCGTAGGGGTTTGATTTCTATTAGGCAATACTCATTGTCATCTCATCTGGCATGTAGTGTGCTTCTCTTTGATACTTGGCTATAGAAATAGCCATTAGGAGAATACCAACAGCTTCTTTGAAGCCTACTATTAGCGGTCTCTATTATTTGATTTCTGGTTGATCTGCTGGTGGCTGTAGTTTTCTTCAGTGGCATGTCTTTGCCAATTCTGACATTTGTAGTGAGACTTGCGACCCGCTTGTTCTGCCTTATGGCGCACATATCCATAGTCAAAGGCCGAAGTGGCAACATTTCAGTAGGGTGTTGATTTCTTTAGTCAATAACTCGTGTGTCTATCTCCTCTGGCATAGTAGTGTGTTCTTCCTCTTTATACTATGGCTAAAGATAGCCATAGAGAATACAAACAGCTTCTTGAAGCCATACAGTAGCTTTCTATATATTTGATTTTCTGTTGATCTGCTTGGTGGGCTGAGTTTCCTGTCGTAGTGCATGTCTTTGCCAATTCTGACAATTTGTAGTGAGACTTTCGACCAAGGTCTGTGTTTCTGCGTCTTAGTGGCGCACATATCCATAGCAAAGGCCGAAGTGGCAAAAATTCATTAGGGGTTGGATTTCTATTAGGCAATAACTCAGTGTCATCTCATCTGGCATAGTAGTGGCTTCCTTTGATACTTGGCTAGAAATAGCCATAGGAAATATACAAACCTTCTTGAAGCCTACATTAGCGTTCTATAATTTTGATTTCTGGTTGATCTCTGGTGCTGTAGTTTCTGCAGTGCATGTACTTGCCAATTCTGAGCAATTTGTGTGAGACTGCGACCGCTGTGTTCTGCGCTTAGTGGCGCACATATCCATACAAGGCCGAAGTGGCAATTTCAGTAGGGGTTGGTTTTCTATTAGGCACATACTCGGTGCATCTCATCTGGCATAGTAGTGTGCTTCCTTTGATACTTGGCTAGAAAATAGCCATAGGAGAATACAAACAGCTTCTTGAAGCCTACAGTACGTTCTATATATTGATTTCTGGTTGATCTGCTGTGGGCTGTAGTTTCTGTCAGTGCATGTACTTGCCATTCTGAGCAATTTGTAGTGAGACTTGCGACGCTGTGTTTCTGCGCTTAGATGGCGACATATCCATATCAAAGGCCGAAGTGGCAAAATCATTAGGGGTTGGATTTCTATTAGGCAATAACTCGGTGTCATCTCATCGGGCATAGTAGTGTGCCTCCTTTGATACTTGGCTAGAAAATAGCCATAGAGAATACAAACAGCTTCTTGAAGCCTACAGTAGCGTTCTTATATATGATTTCTGGTTTGATCTGCTGGTGGCTGTAGTTCTGCAGTGCATGTACTTGCCAATTCTGAGCATTTGTAGTGAGACTTGCGACCGCTGGTGTTCTGCGCTTAGTGGCGCACATATCCTAGCAAAGGCCGAAGTGGCAAATTCAGTAGGGGTTTGGATTTCATTTAGGCAATAACTCGGTGTCATCTCATCTGGCATAGTAGTGGCTTCCTTTGATACTGGGGCTAGAAAATAGCCATAGGAGAATACAAACAGCTTCTTGAAGCCTCCAGTAGCGTTCTATATATTTGATTTCTGGTTGATCTGCTGTTGGCTGTAGTTTCTGCTCGTGCATGTACTTGCCAATTTCGAGCATTTGTTGAAACTTGCGACCCGCTGTGTTCTGCGCTGTGGCGCACATATCCATAGCAAAGGCCATGGCAAAATTCAGTAGGGGTTGGATTTCTATTAGGCAATAACTCGTGTCATCTCATCTGGCATAGTAGTGTGCTTCCTTTGATACTGGCTAGAAAATACCATAGGAGAATACAAACAGCTTCTTGAAGCCTACAGTAGCGTTCTATATATTTGATTTGGTTGATCTGCTGTGGCTGTAGTTTCTGCAGTGCATGTACTTGCCAATTCTGGCAATTTGTAGTGAGACTTGCGACCGCTGTGTTCTGCGCTTTTGGCGCACATATCCATAGCAAGGCCGAGTGGCAAAATTCGTAGGGGTTGGATTTCTATTAGGCAATAACTCAGTGTCCATCTCATCTGGCATAGTAGTTGTGGCTTCCTTTGATACTTGGCTGAAAATAGCCATAGGAGAATACAAACAGCTTCTTGAAGCTCCAGTAGCGTTATATATATTTGATTCTGGTTGATCTGTGGTGGCGTATTTCTGCACGTGCATGTACTGCCCATTCTGAGCAATTTTAGTGAGAACTTGCGACGCAATGTGTTCTGCGCTTAGTGGCGCACATATCCATGCAAGCCGAAGTGGCAAAATTCAGTAGGGGTTGGATTGCTATTGGCAATAACCTCGGTGTCATCTCATTCTGGAATAGTAGTGTGCTTCCTTTGGTACTTGGCTAGAAAATGCCATAGGAGAATACAAACAGCTTCTTGAAGCCTACAGTAGCGTTCTATATACTTGATTTCTGTTGTCTGCGGTGGGCTGTAGTTTCTGCAGTGCATTTACTTGCAATTCTGAGCAATGTAGTGAGAATTGCGACCGCTGTGTTCTGAGCGTTAGTGGCGCACATATCCATAGCAAAGGCCGAAGTGGCAAATTCAGTTAGGGTTGGATTTTATTAGGCAAATACTCAGTGTCATCTCACCTGGCATAGTAGTGTGCTTCCGTTGATACTTGGCTTAGAAAATTTAAGGCCCCCCCATAGCAATAGGTAGGATTGTTTGGTTTTAAAAACTCAACTCAAAAAAACAAAAAACACAAAAACACAAAAAAAAACAAAAGACTGAGTAAAACAAAAAAAAGTTATAACTCTCATTTTAAAAAAATGAGGGCTCGGGGTAGAGGAAGAGGGCGGGGACGTGGCGTCCAACTCGCAGGGGTCAGAGGCCGTGGTCCTGGGCGGGGTGAGACACCACCTGCGGATGAGGGAGCAGGGACCGCCGCAGAGCTACACTCCTGGTTCATGTCTGAAGTTACTGGGACTCTGGTAGAGCACTGTTGAGCCAGAACAGTGGAACAGGTGATGTCCGTGGATTGCTGACAATGCTTCGAGCAATTTGTCCACCACCAGTCAGTCCTTCCCGACAGTCCACCCCATGTCACCGAAATCCCCCTCTCCAGCTCCTGCACCTCGCCTCCTCCCCCCCGTCCTGCCCCTCCCTCCGCAGGAAAATTGGGCATTTGACCGGCATACTCTGAGGAAACTGTTTTCTGGACTCCTTCCCACATTCACAAACACTTGTCCGGTTTGCTGCTGAGCAATTTTCCTTGCCCAGGTTTTTCCACCAGTCACAGTCTTGGGTGATGAAATGACCTGCTGACGTAGTGGAAGTGTGTAAAGAGGTGTCCGACGATGGGAGACAACGGTTGTCAGACAGGGGGAAGTTGTTGTCAGGGCAGGAAGTCCGGGGGGGAGCAGACTGAGGGTCGGAGGTGATGATGTGACAGACCTAAGTCTGGGTTGAGAGGCCGGGTCACAGCAGTGCTTCTGAGACGGAGGAGAGTCCTCGACCTGAACAGTTGGAAGAGGCCTTGGTGGGGCCAGTACGGAGGCAGGGCCAGATCTGGTTGCTCAGCGCCACTGTCACCGAGTGAAGCTCCGTGGTGATGGCTCTTGTGCGGCGAGGCTAAGATCTTCATAAGTGTGGAGGTTCTTTAAGGAACACCGGATGACCGACGGACTGTGGTGTGCAACATTTGCCAAACCAGGCGCAGCAGGGGTTCCACCACTACTAGCTTAACTAACCACCAGATGCGCAGGCAATGAAAATGCTAGCAACCCCACTCAGTGCCCAAGCCCGTTACCTCCGGCCGTGCACACCACTGCTCCTTCCCCTGTGTCAGCTGCTATCGAGCCCCCTGCCCAGGACCCTGCACAAAACCCCATCGTAGCCCTCCACGATCCTCCACAGCATCACCAGCGTTCAGCTCTCCATACCCCAGACGTGGAGCGGAACGCAAATATAGTGCAACCCACCCGCACGCCCAAGCCCTTAATGTGCCATCTCCAGATTGCTTACCTGGAGGATGCTGCCCCTATAGGCTAGTAGAGACCGAGCCTTTCGCAACCTCATGGCGGCGGCCGCCCCTCGTATTCGGTCCCAGCCGCCACTACTTTTTCCCGATGTGCAGTCCCAGCCCTGCCCAGCACGTGGTCAGACAACATCATCCTTGCCCTGACCAACGCCGTTTCTGACAAGGTCCCCCTGACCACGACGCGGGACGGTGCTGGCCGGCAGGGCCCTATCTAATCGCTGACGGCCACATTGGGTTAACTTGGTGGGAGGCTGGGACCGAGTCTGATGACCCTGGGGTTGCTCATATACTGCCGATGCGCCGAGGAATTGCGGGGCCTACTCGGGCCAGGTGTTTTCGAGTCAGGGCCTACTATGCCTCCTCCTCCTCCCCCACCCCTCCTCCACCTCCTCCTCCGAACTACCACTCCGTGGGCACGGCGCCACAGTCGGTAGCTCTAGGCACGCAGCATTGCCGTCGCTAAGCGACAGCAGGCGTTCTCAAACTGTGAGCCTATGCGACAAAGGCACACCGCCCAAGAGCATTACAGGCATCACGGCGCAGACTGGATCTTTGCTGGCACCTGCTGAACTCAAGCCGGAATTTTGTGTGTGACACGGCCGTAACCTGGTGGCGGCTCTGAACTCGGTCAAGACTACACATGTTGCCATGCCTGGCCCATGTGTTTAAATCTGATAGTCAGCGTTTCCTCAAGACTACCCCAATCTGTCTGATTTTGGCTCACGAGGTGGCGCCGCATCTGTGCGCATTTCAGGAAGTCCATCCCAGAATGCTGCCCTCCTCAGGGCAGCGCAGCGGCCGCCTCCACCTGCCCGCTCACCGTACTGTTGTGCGACGTGCCACGAGGTGGAATCAACACTGACCATGTTATCCATAGTTACCAGCAGCGCATAGCGATATTGTAGACTGGCCAGATGGTCAACTTCCACCAGAACTGGTAGTCAGGTCGTCAGCTCCTCAAGTCTACAATGGGATGGAACGTTGGATGTCTGATATCTCTGTCAGGTGCTGAGTAACTTGAGGAGTCAACACAGATGGTCAGTGGCGATGCCGCCATCATCCAGCCCACCATCCCGGCTGCTTGGCCTGTGGAAAAACTCTCTGGTCAGATGAGTCGGAGCTTTTGCGCTCGGCACAGAGACGGGGGAAGAATATTCCCTTGTTGTGCCAAAGCACCGCTGAGGTCTGTTTCTCAGCGCATTCGGAGGAGGTGGAGGTGGAGGAGGCTGAGGAGGAAGAGGAGGATAATGTTTGCGGACCAAGAGGGGACCATTGTGGATCCTCTTCACTGTTCAGCGTTATGGGCAGAAGAAGAGGAGTTGGAGGGAGTTGGAGAGGAGAAATGGACAGTCAGGCCAGTGGAGGGGATGAATTCTTACGCTTTGGGTACTCTGGCGCATATGGCAGATTTCCATGCAGGCTGCCTTCCCGTTACCCTCGGGTCAAAGAATTTATTCGCCAGCACCGATTACTGGGTGTTCACTCTCCTGGACCCACGTACAAAGCAAAATCTTTCCCACTCTCATCCCTGGAGAGGGACAGGAGTGTGAGAATTCTGAATACCATCAGGCCCTGGTGACAAGCTGAAACAGGTATTTTCCTCTGACAGCGCTAGCGGCAGAGTGCGTAGTTCTGCGGACAAGTAGCGAGGGAGAGTAGGCGGAGGCAGGCAGCTTTGTCCAGCACTGGCAAGGGTAACGCTTTACCATGCTTTTGCCAGCTTTATGTCACCCCAGCAAGACAACTGTCACCTCCCCCGTCTCGGCAGAGTAGGGCTGATCTTTACGAAAGTGGTGAGGGAGTACGTAGCTGACCATAACCATCGTCCTAAATGTCACACAGCTCCCTACAACTACTGGGTTTCCAAAGCTGGAAAACTGTGCACGAACTGGGGCGCTTACGCCTTGGAGTTCTTGCTGCCCTGCCGCAGCGTCTTGTCGAGCGGGTTTTCAGTGCAGCTGGTGGCATCATCACCGATAGCCTACACTCCTGTCGACTGAACAGCGCTGACAGGCTGACGTTATAAAATGAATAAAGGCGGATTTCTCAGGAATTTTCCAATCTCCACCAGGTGAAGGAAGCTCAACCTGAAATAATTGATCCACTCCTCCTCCTCCTCCTCATTTCTCCTTCTCCCTCATCTTTGGACAGTAAAGCAGAGGAAAATGGCTATTTTTTGACAGGGCCCACTGTCTCTGCCTATAGTACTCGTCTTCAATTGCATTTAATTTTTCTGAAGGCCACCTACCCTGTCCTCGTTTGAAACAATTTTTGTGAGTTGCCACTACAGGCACTCCATCTATTCCATTTTCTGGAGCCCACCTACCCGGTCCTCTGTTTTTAAAATTTTTGGGACTGCCACATACAGGCCTCAATCTATTCCATTTTAACACTGCAAGGGGGCCACCTACCTGCTCCTCTGGTTTGAACAATTTTTTGGACTGCCACATACAGGGCATCAATCCTAGTCCATTTTCTGGATGGCCACCTACCTGCTCCTCGGGTTTGAAGAATTTTGGGACTATGCCACATACAGCACTCAACT